>CM036558.1:166695158-167144624 GCA_020745775.1 Theristicus caerulescens | reverse complement strand
GTCAGTGTCGTGGTTTAACCCCAGCTAGCAACTAAGCACCACACAGCCGCTCGCTCTGCTCCCCCCCGGTGGGATGGGGGAGAGAATTGGAAGAGTAAAAGGGAGAGAACTCGTGGGTTGAGATAAGAACAGTTTAATACTTGAAATAAAAGAGAACGGTTAAATAGGTAAAGCAAAAGCTGTGCACGCAAACAAGGCAAACCAAGGAATTAATTCGCTACTTCCCATCGGCAGGCGGGTGTTCGGTCATCCCCAGAAGGCAGGGCTCCATCATGCGTAACGGTTACTTGGGAAGACAAACGCCATCACGCCAGATGTCCCCCCCTTCCTTCTCTTCCCCCAGCTTATATACTGAGCATGACGTCATATGGTATGGAATAACTCTTTGGCCAGTCTGGGTCAGCGCCCCTGGCTGTGCTCCCTCCCAGCCCCCCGTGCACCGGGCAGAGCACGGGAAGCTGAAAAGTCCTTGACCAATGTAAGCGCTACTTAGCGACTATTTAGCGGTACTTAGCATCGACAGCGTTCTCAATCTAAACCCAAAACACAGCCCCATACCGGCTACCAGGAAGAAAATTAACTCTATCCCAGCTGAAACCAGGACAGTCAGGAAGTTATCTTCCATGCACTCCAGGAACCTCCTACACTCTTTCCTCTCTGCTGTGCTGTGTTGCCAGCACAGATCTCGTAAGATGAACTCTCCGCATCAGTCTTTTTCTTTAGATCTTTCAGAAGCTTCCTTGCTCTTCTTCGGATGTGTCACACCACAGCCAAAAAGGGGAGCGCTACGGGGGGGCCAACACAAGCCTTTGGGGAGCCTGGCAGAGCTACCCACATCACAGGGCTTGCAAAACCTGAGCCAGCACTACCAGGACAATGGCCTGCTCTCCCAAGCGGGCCTCCTCTGCCTGCATTCACTGCCACCCCCAGGGACGGCACCAAGGGGGCACAAGCCCAAACACGCAGCCCCCTTTCTCCCACCTACAACCTTACAAGCAAGAGGGGCACCAAGACACCCCCAGAGCACACCCAACGCAAAAGGCCAGGCCTATAGACATGCTTAGTGACCTGGCAGCAAGGCAAGGACTGACCCAACAAGATGGAAGGGGCAGCTCCTCACGCCCAGCACACCTCCAAGGCCCAGACCAGCTCATTAAGGCCACCAGGATACGGGGCCCCCTCTTCACAACGCACCCACAAACCACACCAGTGCCACGGGATGACCTCACTGACGACTCCCCATCTCTCCTATGCTTTGGCTGCGTCTGCTGAATGCCCTGACATGCACCTTCCATGCAAATCCTCCCAAATACCTACTCTCACTTCAAAGCTGCCGCCAGGGTCAGAGGGACACGGCCTCAAGAGGAGGACAGGAAAAGGGAGCATTGCGGGAAGGAAAACACACCCCACCTCATTACTTACATGGCTGTGGCATGCAACAGCTGCTTGCTGCAAAATGCTGTCATGCGCAAAGCCTGTCCCGCCCCTCGCACACCACCATAAAAGCCGGCCCAGCACATCTCTCTCCCTCACACACTTCTCCTCACGCCTTCTCCTCCGCGCTCAACAAGGTGAGCCTCAACCCCCTTCCCCTCCTTCTCCTCACCCACCTGGCCCCTCTCTTCCACCACGCTCTCACCACAGCCTCAGCACCGCTCACACCTCCCCACCGCCACGCTCCCCACAGCCCCACACCACGCCTCCCCGCTCCCTCGCCCTCCTGCAACACCGCCCCTCGCACCCCCCACGCCCCTCCGCTTTCTCAACACCCTCTCTTCCAGGGCCCCTCCACACCACACACATGGCCTGCTACGACAGCTGCCGCCCCTGCGGACCCACCCCGCTGGCTAACAGCTGCAACGAGCCCTGTGTCAGGCAGTGCGAGGACTCCCGCGTCGTCATCCAGCCTTCCACCGTCGTCGTCACCCTGCCAGGACCCATCCTCAGCTCCTTCCCCCAGAACACCGCCGTCGGATCCTCCGCATCCGCTGCCGTGGGCAACGTCCTCAGCTCCCAGGGAGTGCCCGTCTCTGGCGGCTTTGGCCTCGGCTACGGCTATGGCCTCGGAGGCCTGGGCTGCTTTGGCGGCGCAAGAGGCTGCTACCCCTGCTAAGGGCCCTCGCCACCACCCCTGACAACAACCACCCACACCCTGGAAGCCACCGCATGGATTGAGGATGCACCTCCCGGACGTTGCTGGCACGTGCACCTGCCGTCCACGGCTCCTCCTCTCAAGGCACCAAGCAAGGAAGCAGTGAAGGGGCCAGCCTGGGCTGCCTGCAAACATGGCCCATGTACCTCCTCCTCTTCTCCCTCTTCTTTCCTTGCATCGCCCCTTCTGCGATGCCCACTACTCTCCACTGCAATCGCTCTCTGACAAGCCAAGACCAGCAGGGACCTCCGCTGGGCTGTTCCCACTGTGGGGAAGGAAGATCTCTGTGCTCTGGCAAAATCTACTGCAAGCAAAGGACCTCGGCTGATGGTCGCCCTACTTGCACCTCAGACCACCGCCCTTCCACTTGCTGCTCCTGCCTTTACACTCTTTTTTCTCTCAATAAACAGCTCCTGCATCCCAGCCTCACATGCCTCCTCTTCCTTTCTTCTCCCAACGCTCTTCCAGCTTCACCTGGCACCAAGCCAGGGCTCAACAGGCCATTGCGATGGGTGGAAAGGGGCTACCAGACCTCTCTTAGGAACTATGGCCTCAGCAAGTACAACACTGACCGGCACATGGCGACATCCAGCCCATGACACAAGCCCATCACTTACTCAAACAAAGGCTTGGACACGCTAATGCACTTCTACCCATGTCTCTGATGCCAGCTTCCCTTGGCACCACGCACTTAGAAGCATAGATGTATTTAGAATCATAGAATCATAGAATTTAAGGTTGGAAAAGACCTTAAGATCATCGGTCCAACCATTAACCTACCACTGCCAAGGCCACCGCTAAACCATGTCCTCAAGTACTGCATCTCCCCGTCTTTTAAATACTTCCAGGGACTGTGATTGCACCACTTCCCTGGGCAGCCTGTTCCATGCCTGACCACTCTTTCGGTGAAGAAGTTTTTTTTAATATCTAACCTAAGAGGCCATTTCCTCTCGTCCTATCACTTGTTACTTGGGGAAGAGACCGACCCCCACCCTCTACAGCCTCCTTTCAGGCAGTTGTAGAGAGCAATAAGGTCTCCCCTCAGCCTCCTCTTCTCCAAACTAAACAACCCCAGCTCCCTCAGCCCTCCTCATAAGACTTGTGCTCTAGACCCTTCACCAACCTCGTTGCCCTCTCTGGACACCCTCCAGCACCTCCATGTCCTTCTTGAATTGAGGGCCCAAAACTGACACAGTATTCGAGGTGCGGCCCACCAGTGCCGAATACAGGGCACTATCACCTCCCTGGTCCTGCTGGCCACACTATTCCTGATACAAGCCAGGATGCCATTGGCCTTCTGGGCCACCTGACCACACTGCTGGCTCATGTTCAGCTGGCTGTCAACCAGCACCCCAGGTCCTTTTCAGCCAGGCCGCTTTCCAGCCACTCCTCCCCAAGCCGGTAGCGTTGCCTGGGGTTCTTGTGCCCCAAGTGCAGGACCCGGCACTTGTCCTTGTTGAACCTCATACAGTTGGCCCAGGCCCAACAATCCAGCCTGTCCAGGCCCTCTGCAGGGCCTTCCTACCTCCAGCAGATCGACACTCCCACCCAACTTGATGTCATCTGCAAACTTACTGAGGGTGCACTGAATCCCCTCATCCAGATCATCGATAAAGATAGTGAACAGGACCGGCCCCAACACTGAGTCCTGCGGAACACCACTCGTGACCGGTCGCCAACTGGATTTGGCTCCATTCACCACCACTCTCTGGGCTCAGCCATTCAGCCAGTTTTAACCCAGCTCAGAGTGCACTTGCCCAAGCCATGAGCAGCCAGCTTCTGCAGGAGAATGCTGTGGGAGACAGTGTCAAAGGCCTTACTAACGTCCAGGTCGACAACAGGCACAGCCTTTCCCTCAGCCACCAAGCGGGTCACCTTGTCATAGAAGGAGATCAGGTTAGTGAAGCAGGACCTTCCTTCATAAACCCATGCTGGCTGAGCCTGATCCCCTCGTTGTCCCGCACATGCTGCATATGGCACTCAGGATGATCTGTTCCATGACCTCTAACAGCACCGAGGTCAGGCTGACAGGCCTGTAGTTCCCCGGATCCTCCTTCTGACCCTTCGTGTAGACAGCTGTGTCACATCAGCTAACTTTCAGTCAGCTGGGACCTCCCCAGTTGACCAGGACTGCTGGTCAATGATGGAAAGTGGCTTGGTGAGCTCCTCTGCCAGCTCCCTCAGTATCCTCAGGTGGATCCCAGCTGGCCCCATAGACGTGTGGGCATCCAGGTGGAGGAGCAGGTCACTAACTGTTACCTCTTTCATTACTGGGGCTTCATTCTGCTTCCCATCTCCATCTCCCAGCTCAGGGGCATGAATACCCTGAGGATGACCAGTCTGACTCTTAAGGACTGAGGCAAAGGCGGCATTAAATACCTCAGCCTTCTCCTCATCCTTTGTGGCAATGTTTCCCTCCGCATCCAACAAAGGATGGAGATTCTCCATGGCCCTCCGTTTGTCGCTGATAGATTTATAAAAACATTTCTTGTTATCCTTAACTGCAGGGGCCAGTTTAAGTTCTAGCTGGGCTTTTGCCTTTCTAATTTTCTCCCTGCATAACCTCACAACATCCTTGGAGTCCTCCTGAGTTGCCTGACCCTTCTTCCAAAGGTGCTAGGCTCTCCTTTTTTTCCTGAGTTCCAGCAAAGCTCTCTGTTCAGCCACGCCGGGCTTCTTCCCCTCCTGCTCCTCTTTTGGCACATGGGGACGGCCTGCTCCTGCCCATTTAAGACTTCCTTCTTGAAAAACCTCCAGCCTTCCTGGACTCCTTTGCCCTTCAGGACTGCCTCCCAAGGCACTCTCTCAACCAGACTCCTCAACAGACCAACGTCTGCCTTTCTGAAGTCCAGGGCAGTGGTTTTGATGACCCCCCTCCTTACTTCTCCAAGAATTGAAAACTCTATCATTTCATGGTCGCTGTGCCCAAGTCGGCCTCCGACCACCACATCACCCACCAGGCCTTCTCTGTTTGTAAACAGCAGGTCCAGCGGGGCACCTCCCCTGGTTGGCTCGCTTACCAGCTGCGTCAGGAAGTTATCTTCCACGCACTCCAGGAACTCACCTGCCGTTTCCTCTCTGCTGTGCTGTATTTCCAGCAGAGATCTGGTAAGATGAAAAGACCCTTAACATGAAGAACTGAGTCACACCAGAGCCCACGCTGAAAACGTGCCACCACAGCCAAAAAGGGGAGCGCTACGGGGGGGTGAACACAAGCCTTCGAGGACCATGGCAGGGCTCCCTACATCACAGGGCTTGCAAACAATGAACCAGGGCGACCAGGACAATGGTCTGCTCTCACAAGCGGCCCTCCTCTGCCTGCTTGCACTGCCAACCCCAGGGACGGCACCAAGGGGGCACAAGCCCAAACACGCAGCCTCCTTTCTCCCACCTACAACCTTACAAGCAAGAGGGGCACCAAGACACCCACAGAGCACACCCAACGCGAAAGGCCAGCCTAAAGACACGCTTAGCGACCTGGCAGCAAGGCAAGGACTGACCCAACAAGATGGAAGGGGCAGCCCCTCATGCCCGGCACACCTCCAAGGCCCAGACCAGCTCATTAGGGACGCCAGGAAATGAGGACCCCTCTGCACAATGCACCCACAAACCACACCACACCAGTGCCACGGGATGACCTCACTGACGACACCCCACCTCTCCTATGCTTTGTGTCCTCTGCCCGTCCTGACACGCACCATCAACACCAAGCCTTTGGCCTCTAATACTCACACCTCAAAGCTGCCGCCAGGGTCAGAGGGACACGGCCTCAAGAGGAGGACAGGAAAAGGGAGCATTGCGGGAGGGAAAACACACCCCACCTCATTACTTGCCAGCCTGTGGCATGCAACAGCTGCTTGCTGCAAAATGCTGGCATGCGCAAAGCCTGTCCCGCCCCTCGCACACCACCATAAAAGCCGGCCCAGCACCTCTCTCCCTCACACACTTCTCCTCACGCCTTCTCCTCCGCGCTCAACAAGGTGAGCCTCAACCCCCTTCCCCTCCTTCTCCTCACCCACCTGGCCCCTCTCTTCCACCACGCTCTCACCACAGCCTCAGCACCGCTCACACCTCCCCACCGCCACGCTCCCCACAGCCCCACACCACGCCTCCCCGCTCCCTCGCCCTCCTGCAACACCGCCCCTCGCACCCCACGCCCCTACGCTTTCTCAACACCCTCTCTTCCAGGGCCCCTCCACACCACACACATGGCCTGCTACGACAGCTGCCGCCCCTGCGGACCCACCCCGCTGGCTAACAGCTGCAACGAGCCCTGTGTCAGGCAGTGCGAGGACTCCCGTGTCGTCATCCAGCCTTCCACCGTCGTCGTCACCCTGCCAGGACCCATCCTCAGCTCCTTCCCCCAGAACACCGCCGTCGGATCCTCCGCATCCGCTGCCGTGGGCAACGTCCTCAGCTCCCAGGGAGTGCCCGTCTCCGGCGGCTTTGGCCTCGGCTACGGCTATGGCTATGGCCTCGCAGGCCTGGGCTGCTTCGGTGGCAGAAGAGGCTGCTACCCCTGCTAAGGGCCCTCACCACCACCCCTGACAACAACCACCCACACCCTGGAAGCCACCGCATGGATTGAGGACGCACCGCCCGGGCTCTTGCTGGCACGTGCACCTGCCATCCACGGCTCCTCTTCTCAAGGCACCAAGCAAGAAAGCAGGGAAGGGGCCAGCCTGGGCTGCCTGCAAACATGGCCCAGGTACCTCCTCCTCTTCTCCCTCTTCCTTCCTTGCATCGCCCTTTCTGCGATGCCCACTACTCTCCGCTGCAATCGCTCTCTGACAAGCCAAGACCACCAGGAACCTCTGCTGGGCTGCTCCCACCATAGGGAAGGAAGATCTCGGTGCTCTGGCAAAATCTACTGCAAGCAAAGGACCTCGGCTGATGGTCGCCCTACTTGCACCTCAGACAGGCTCCCTTCCACTTGCTGCTCCTGCCTTTACACTTTTTTCTCTCAATAAACGGCTCCTGCATCCCAGCCTCACATGCCTCCTCTTCCTTTCTTCTCCCAACGCTCTTCCAACTTCACCCAGCACCAAGCCAGGGTTCAACAGCCCACTGGGATGGGTGGAAAGGGGCTACTGGACCTCTCTTAGGAACTATGGCCTCAGCAACAACAACAACAACAACACAGAGAGGCACATGGGGACATCAAGCCCGTGACACAAGCCCATCACTTACTCAAACAAAGGCTTGGACACGCTAATGCCCTTCTACCCGTGTCTCTGATGCCAGCTTCCCTTGGCAGCACGCACTTAGAAACATAGATTCGAAACATAGGTTCGAAAAGACCCCTAGAATCATAGAATCATTAAGGTTGGAAAGGACCTCTGAGATCCTCGAGTCCAACCATTAAGCCAACTGCCAGGGCCACCTCTAAACCATGTCCCTAAGTACCACATCCACACGTTTTTTGAATACTTCCAGGGACTGTGATTGCACCGCTTCCATGGGCAGCCTGTTCCAATGCCTGACCACTCTCTCCATGAAGAAATGTTTCCTAATATCTCATCTAAATCTCCCCTGGCACAACTTCAGCTCATTTCCTTTCATCCTATCACTTGTTACTTGGCAAAAGGGATCGACACCCACCTCGCTACAGCCTCCCCTCAGCCTTCTCTTCTCCAACCTAAACAACCCAGCTCCCTCAGTTGCTCCTCACAAGACATCTTCTCCAGACCCTTCACCAGCCTCGCTGCCCTTCTTTGGACACCCTCCAGCACCTCCATGTCCTTCTTGTAGTGAGAGGCCCAACACTGAACACAGGACTCAAGGTGCGGCCTCACCAGTGCCCAGCACAGGGGCACCATCACCTCCCTGCTCCTGCTGGACACACTATTCCTGATACAAGCCAGGATGCCATTGGCCTTCTGGGCCACCTGACCACACTGCTGGCTCATGTTCAGCTGGCTGTCAACCAGCACCCTCAGGTCCTTTTCAGCCAGGCAGCTCTCCAGCCACTCCTCCCTACAGCTCCAGCGTTGCCTGGGGTTGTTGTGACCCAAGTGCAGGACCCAGCACTGAGCCTGGTTGAACCTCATACAGTTGGGCTCAGCCCATCGACCCAGCCTGGCCAGATCCCCCTTCCTACCTTCAGGCACATCAACACTTCCGCCCAACATGGTGTCATCTGCAAACTTATTGAGGGTGCACTCAATCCCCTCGTCAAGATCATTAATAAAGATATTAAACAGGACCGGCCCCAACACTGAGTCCTGGGGAACACCACTCATGACCGGTCGCCATCTGGATTTCACTCCACTCACCACCACTCTCTGGCCTCAGCCATTCAGCCATTTTTTACCCAGCAGAGAGTGCACTTACCCAAGCCATAAGCAGCCAGCTTCTGCAGGAGAATGCTGTGGGAGACAGTGTCAAAGGCCTTACTAACGTCCAGGTCGACAACAGGCACAGCCTTTCCCTCAGCCACCAAGCGGGTCACCTTGTCATAGAAGGAGATCAGCTTGGTCAAGCAGGACCTTCCCTTCATGAACCCATGCTGGTTGAGCCTGATCCCCTCGGTGTCCTGCATGTGCTGAGTGATGGCACTCAAGAGGATCTGCTCCATCACCTTCCCTGGCACCGAGGTCAGGTTGACAGGCCTGTAGTTCCCCAGATCCCCCTTCTGACCCTTCATGTAGACAGCTGTGTCACATTAGCTAACTTCCAGTCAGCTGGGACCTCCACAATTAACCAGGACTGCTGGTCAATGATGGAAAGTGACTTGGCGAGCTCCTCTGCCAGCTCCCTCAGTATCCTCAGGTGGATCCCAGCTGGCCCCATAGACTTGTGGGCATCCAGGTGGAGGAGCAGGTCACTAACTGTTACCTCTTTGATTACTGGGGCTTCATTCTGCTTCCCATCTCCATCTCCCAGCTCAGGGGGATGAATACCCTGAGGATGACCAGTCTGACTCTTAAGGACTGAGGCAAAGAAGGCATTAAGTACCTCAGCCTTCTCCTCATCCTTTGTGGCAATGTTTCCCTCCGCATCCAACAAAGGATGGAGATTCTCCATGGCCCTCCGTTTGTCGCTGATAGATTTGTAAAAACATTTCTTGTTATCCTTAACTGCAGGGGCCAGTTTAAGTTCTAGCTGGGCTTTTGCCTTTCTAATTTTCTCCCTGCATAACCTCACAACATCCTTGGAGTCCTCCTGAGTTGCCTGACCCTTCTTCCAAAGATGGTAAACTCTCCTTTTTTTCCTGAGTTCCAGCCAAAGCTCTCTGTTCAGCCACGCCGGGCTTCTTCCCCTCCTGCTCCTCTTTTGGCACATGGGGACGGCCTGCTCCTGCCCATTTAAGACTTCCTTCTTGAAAAACCTCCAGCCTTCCTGGACTCCTTTGCCCTTCAGGACTGCCTCCCAAGGCACTCTCTCAACCAGACTCCTCAACAGGCCCAAGTCTGCCTTTCTGAAGTCCAGGGTAGTGGTTTTGCTGACCCCCCTCCCTACTTCTCCAAGAACTGAAAACTCTGTCATTTCATGGTCGCTGTGCCCAAGACGGCCTCCGACCACCACATCACCCACCAGGCCTTCTCTGTTCATAAAGAGCAGGTCCAGCAGGGCACCTCCCCTGGTTGGCTCGCTTACCAGCTGCGTCAGGAAGTTATCTTCCACGCACTCTAGGAACCTCCTACACTCTTTCCTCTCTGCTGTGCTGTGTTTCCAGCACAGATCTGGTAAGTTGAAGTCTCCCACGAGAACAAGGGCTAGTCATCGTGAGACTTCAGCCAGCCGCTTGTAGAAATTTCATCGGTTTCTTCATCTTGCTTGAGTGGCCTATAAGAGACTCCCACTAGGATATCTGCCTTGAGCTCTAGACAATCAAAACACTCTCTAACGTATAGAGCTACCCCACTACCTCTCCTTCCTTGCCTCTACCTTCTGAAGATCTTATAGCCATCCATTGTGGCACTCCACTCACAGCAATTATCCCACCATATTTCCAGGATGGCGACTAAATCATAGTTTTCCTGCCGTGCAATGGCTTCCAGCTCCTCCTGTTTATTGCCCATGCTGCGTGAATTGGTGTAAATGCACTTCAGTTGGGCTATTGGTCTCATGTCCAACACAGGCATGCCAACACGAGGCTCATCCCTAGCAGGCCTGGTTTTATGCCCTTCCCCCTTTGAATCTAGTTGAAAGCTCTCACCCCTCATCCAACACCAAGGCGCTTCAATCGAGAAGACACGGAGGTTGGTCAAGCATGATTTCCCCTTTGTAAATCCACACTGACCACTCCCCAGCACCTTCTTGGCCTTCCTGGCCTTGGTGAGGCTTCCCGGGATGATTTCCTCCATTGCTTTCCCAGATCCTCCCTCTTGATCTTCTTCAAAATACAAGGGCTATGAGCTTTCTTCCAGGCTTCAGGAACTGCCCCAGGAACCATGACCTTTCCAAGCTAATGGAGAGTGGCCTCCCAAGGACATCATGCAGCTCCCTCCGCATTCGTGGATGCAAACCGTCGGGCCCTGTGGACTTATGTACATCCAGTCACACAGCTTTCCTAATTACCTTGCTCCATCTTCCTCAGCAACAAGCACTGCTCGCCTGACAAACGGCCTGCAAAACACTCACCTCGGCTCCCTTGGGGCAGCCCTTGCCATTCATCAACCTTTCAGCATGCAGCCACCACCAAAATGGCCTGCTCTCCCAAGCGGGCCTCCTCTGCCTGCATGCACTGCCACCCCCAGGGACGGCACCAAGGGGGCACAAGCCCAAACACGCAGCCTCCTTTCTCCCACCTACAACCTTACAAGCAAGAGGGGCACCAAGACACCCACAGAGCACACCCAACGCGAAAGGCCAGGCCTAAAGACACGCTTAGCGACCTGGCAGCAAGGCAAGGACTGACCCAACAAGATGGAAGGGGGCAGCCCCTCACGCCCGGCACACCTCCAAAGCCCAGACCAGCCTGCCAGGGCTGCGAGGAAATGGGACCCACTCTTCACAACGTACCCACAAACCACACCACACCAGTGCCACGGGATGACCTCACTGACGACACCCCACCTCTCCTACCCTTTGGTCGTGTCATCTGCCCGTCCTGACACGCACCATCAACACCAAGCCTTTGGCCTCTAATACTCACACCTCAAAGCTGCCACCAGGGTCAGAGGGACACGGCCTCAAGAGGAGGACAGGAAAAGGGAGCGTTGCGGGAAGGAAAACACACCCCACCTCATTACTTACATGGCTGTGGCATGCAACAGCTGCTTGCTGCAAAATGCTGGCATGCGCAAAGCCTGTCCCGCCCCTCGCACACCACCATAAAAGCCGGCCCAGCACCTCTCTCCCTCACACACTTCTCCTCACGCCTTCTCCTCCACGCTCAACAAGGTGAGCCTCAACCCCCTTCCCCTCCTTCTCCTCACCCACCTGGCCCCTCTCTTCCACCACGCTCTCACCACAGCCTCAGCACCGCTCACACCTCCCCACTGCCACGCTCCCCACAGACCCACACCACGCCTCCCCGCTCCCTCGCCCTCCTGCAACACCGCCCCTCGCACCCCCACGCCCCTACGCTTTCTCAACACCCTCTCTTCCAGGGCCCCTCCACACCACACACATGGCCTGCAACGACCTCTGCCGCCCCTGCGGACCCACCCCGCTGGCTAACAGCTGCAACGAGCCCTGTGTCAGGCAGTGCGAGGACTCCCGCGTCGTCATCCAGCCTCCCGCCGTGCTGGTCACCCTGCCAGGACCCATCCTCAGCTCCTTCCCCCAGAACACCGCCGTCGGATCCTCCGCATCCGCTGCCGTGGGCAACGTCCTCAGCTCCCAGGGAGTGCCCGTCTCCGGCGGCTTTGGCCTCGGCTACGGCTATGGCCTCGGAGGCCTGGGCTGCTTCGGCGGCAGAAGAGGCTGCTACCCCTGCTAAGGGCCCTCACCACCACCCCTGACAACAACCACCCACGCCCTGGAAGCCACCGCATGGATTGAGGACACACCTCCCGGCCATTTCTGGCACGTGGGCTCACCAACCATGGCTCCTCTTCTCAAGGCATAAAGCAAGTACCTTCTCACAAGCCAAAGACCACGCGGGACCTCCAGTGTGCCGCTCCCACCGCAGGGCAGCAAGACCTCAGTGCACTTGCAAAATCTCGTGCATGCAAGGGACTTTGGCTGATGCTCGCCCTCACACCGGCTCCCTTCCACTTGCTGCTCCTGCCTTTTCACTCTGTTTTTCTCTCAATAAAATTCTCCTGCATCCCAGCCTCAGACGCCTCCTCTTCCAGTCTTCTCCCAAGGCTCTTCCAACTTCACCTGGCACAAAGCCATGCCTCAATTTGCCGTCAGGGTGGGTGGAAAAGGGTAATAAGACATCTCTAGGAAGAGATCACCACCACTACCACTAGCCACACAGACTGGGTTTTTGTGGGGCTTCCAGAACATGGCACAAGCCCATCACTGGATCAAACAAAGGCTTTGACATGACAACATTCCCATCCACACGCCTTTGATGAAGTCTCCCCGTGCCAGCACACACTTGACTAACTCTCTTCCCCACCATGACTCTCCGGTACTGCCAGGAAATAGAATCACAGAGGCATTTAGTTAGGCAGGAACATCTGGAGAGCGGGTGCTTCAACCCCCCTACTCAAGCAGGGCCACCTAGAGCAGGTTGTCCGGGACCATGGCCACTCGGGCTTTCAGGATCTCCCAGGACGGAGACTCCACCACCTCTTCTGCCCTTTCACCACCCTCACACTGAAAAAGCATGGCCTTCCTTGCCCATGCAATTCCATCTCTTTTCACTTGTGCCCACGGCCTCTTGTCCTGGTAGGAAGCACTACTCAGAAGAACTAGGCTCTCTCAACTTCACTCCCTGCCATCAGGGATTTATACACATTTATGACAGCCCTGCTGCGCATTGTGGTCTCCTGGCTAAACACTCCCAGCTCTCTCTTGCTTTATGCCTTGAGAAGAGGAGCCATGGCAGAACTTTGGATTCTTCCATCATGGGATGCTCTATTCATCCCCAGGTCTACTGACATCCAATGGGATTCACCTTTCTCAGAAAGGGAACAGGATTTTTCCCCAGGAGCTAGCAGGGCTGATTGATCGAGCTCTAACCTAGATTGGAAGGGGGAAAGGGACAATACCTGCCTAGTCAGCGATGAGCAATGGGATTGCACACCAAAGTTTGAGGAGCTGCGTGCAAGTGAGATTCCTCAGGCTGCTCCACGAGGCAACGGGCACAATGAACCACTCTTGAAGTGTTTTTACACAAATGCACGCAGCCTGAGGAAGAAGCAAGACGAGGTAGCTGCCTTGGCGCAGTCCCAGAGATACGACGTCACAGGCAGAAGCGAAACCTGGTGGGATGAGTCCTGGGACTGGTGTGCCATGTTGGAGGGTTACAGGCTCTTCAGGAGGGACAGGCAGGGCAGGCGAGGCGGCGGGGTGGCATTGTATGTAGTGGAGGGGCTGGAGTGCATGGAGGTAGCAGTTGGCGATGGCACAGCTGAGAGCCTCTGGGTAAGGATTAAGGGACAGACAAAGAAAGTGGATGTCGTCGTGGGAGTCTACTATAGGCCACCCAGCCAGGATGACGACACTGATGAGTTATTCTTTAAGGAACTAAGGGATGCTTCCAAGTCATCTGCCCTTGTCCTTCTGGGGGACTTCCACTTGCCAGATGTCAGCTGGGAATACCACACAGCTGGGACAAGCAGGTCCAGAAGACTCCTAAACCATCTGGATGATACCAGTACTTGGTACAAGTACTAAGAGAAGCGACCAGGAAAGGTGCCTTCCTCGACTTGCTGCTTACTAACAGAGAGGGTCTCGTGGGTGAAGTGGCGATTGGTGGCTGCCTTGGCCACAGCGACCCCGAAGCAGTCAAGTTTGAAAGCGATGGTAACAGGAGGAAAACTGCCAGCAGGACCTCAGCTCTGGATGTGAGGAGAGCTGACCTCAGGCTGCTCGGGGAACTACTTAGTAAGGTCTCCTGGGAAAAAGATTTGAAGGTGCTGGGCTCCATCAGTGCTGGTCACTTTTTAAGTACCACCTCCAAAGAGCACAGGAGCAGGCAATTCCAATATCATCGGAAGTCAAGCAGGCGAGGCAGAAGGCCGGCTTGGCTCAGTAGGGATCTTATGCTAGAACTAAGAGGAAAAAGAAAATGGACGACCAGTGGAAGCAAGGTCAGGCGACATGGGAGGACTACAGAGGTGCTGTTTGCCACTGTAGGGAGGAAATAGGTGTGGCCAAAGCTCAGCTAGAGCTGAAACTGGCCAGTACTGTGAAGGACAATAAAAAGGGCTTCTTTAAATGTATAAATAGCAAAAGGCAGGCCAGAAATAACATTGGCCCATTCCTTGATGGGCGTGGTCACCTCACAAACAGGGACATAGACAAAGCAGAGACCTTTAATGCTTTCTTGACTTGCCTGCCATGGGGCCCCCTCTTCACAACGCACCCACAAACCACACCACACCAGTGCCACGGGATGACCTCACTGACGACACCCCACCTCTCCTACCCTTTGGTCGTGTCCTCTGCCCGTCCTGACACGCACCATCAACACCAAGCCTTTGGCCTCTAATACTCACACCTCAAAGCTGCCGCCAGGGTCAGAGGGACACGGCCTCAAGAGGAGGACAGGAAAAGGGAGCGTTGCGGGAAGGAAAACACACCCCACCTCATTACTTGCCAGCCTGTGGCATGCAACAGCTGCTTGCTGCAAAATGCTGGCATGCGCAAAGCCTGTCCCGCCCCTCGCACACCACCATAAAAGCCGGCCCAGCACCTCTCTCCCTCACACACTTCTCCTCACGCCTTCTCCTCCGCGCTCAACAAGGTGAGCCTCAACCCCCTTCCCCTCCTTCTCCTCACCCACCTGGCCCCTCTCTTCCACCACGCTCTCACCACAGCCTCAGCACCGCTCACACCTCCCCACCGCCACGCTCCCCACAGCCCCACACCACGCCTCCCCGCTCCCTCGCCCTCCTGCAACACCGCCCCTCGCACCCCCACGCCCCTACGCTTTCTCAACACCCTCTCTTCCAGGGCCCCTCCACACCACACACATGGCCTGCAACGACCTCTGCCGCCCCTGCGGACCCACCCCGCTGGCTAACAGCTGCAACGAGCCCTGTGTCAGGCAGTGCGAGGACTCCCGCGTCGTCATCCAGCCTTCCACCGTCGTCGTCACCCTGCCAGGACCCATCCTCAGCTCCTTCCCCCAGAACACTGCCGTCGGATCCTCCGCATCCGCTGCCGTGGGCAACGTCCTCAGCTCCCAGGGAGTGCCTGTCTCCGGCGGCTTTGGCCTCGGCTACGGCAATGGCTTTGGAGGCCTGGGCTGTTTTGGTGGCGCAAGAGGCTGCTACCCCTGCTAAGGGCCCTCACCACCACGCCTGACAACAATCGCCCACACCCTGGAAGCCACTGCATGGATTGAGGACACACCTCCCGGCCATTGCTGGCACGTGGGCTCACCAACCATGGCTCCTCTTCTCAAGGCATAAAGCAAGTACCTTCTCACAAGCCAAAGACCACGCGGGACCTCCAGTGTGCCGCTCCCACCGCAGGGCAGCAAGACCTCGGTGCGCTTGCAAAATCTCGTGCATGCAAGAGACTTTGGCTGATGCTCGCCCTCACACCGGCTCCCTTCCACTTGCTGCTCCTGCCTTTTCACTCTGTTTTTCTCTCAATAAAATTCTCCTGCATCCCAGCCTCAGACGACTCCTCTTCCAGTCTTCTCCCAAGGCTCTTCCAACTTCACCTGGCACAAAGCCATGCCTCAACTTGCCGTCAGGGTGGGTGGAAGAGGGTAATAAGACGTCTCCTGGAAAAAGGTCACCACCACTACCACTAGCCACACAGACTGGGTTTTTGTGGGGCTTCCAGAACATGGCACAAGCCCATCACTGGATCAGACAAAGGCTTTGACATGACAACATTCCCATCCACACGCCTTTGATGAAGTCTCCCCGTGCCAGCACACACTTGACTAACTCTCTTCCCCACCATGACTCTCCGGTACTGCCAGGGAAGAGAATCACAGAGGCATTTAGTTAGGCAGGAACATCTGGAGAGTGGGTGCTTCAACCCCCCTACTCAAGCAGGGCCACCTAGAGCAGGTTGTCCGGGACCATGGCCACTCGGGCTTTCAGGATCTCCCAGGACGGAGACTCCACCACCTCTTCTGCCCTTTCACCACCCTCACACTGAAAAAGCATGGCCTTCCTTGCCCATGCAATTCCATCTCTTTTCACTTGTGCCCATGGCCTCTTGTCCTGGTAGGAAGCACTACTCAGAAGAACCAGGCTCCCTCAACTTCACTCCCTGACATCAGGGATTTATACACATTTAGATTTATAACTAAGTCCATGTCATTCTCCGTCTGGGGAGCCCAGAACTGCACACAGCACCCAACATGGGACCTCACTAGTGCTGAGGAGACAGGAAGCCTCTCCTTCCCCTACTTGCTGGCAACGCTTTTCCTCATGACGCCCTGGAGACTCGTGGCCCCATTTTGCAGCAAGGGTGCTTTGCCACCTCGTGGTCCGTTTGTTCTCCACCAGGACCACAAGGTCCTTCTCTGCTAAGATGCTTTCTATCCAACTGACCCCAGCCATTCCCGCTACCTGGGGTGACTCCTCCCCAGAAACAGGGCTTTGCATCTCCTCTTCCTCAACTCCATGAGATTCCTCTATGTCTGGTGCAAGGAAATCAGGTAGCTCCCTCAGCATTCGTGGGTTCAAACCATCTTTCCCCATGGACATATGTACATCCAGTTCCACAAACCCATCTTTCTGGGGGGCAGCCATGAGTCCACTGGCACCTCCAGCACTGCCCAGCGTGCCTCTTGCCGGCCAGGCACTCCAGCACCCACCAACACAGAAGCACAGGTACCCTTCCTCCCTCACCTCCTCTTCCTCACAAACAAGCACTGCTCGCACAGTGAACAACCCTCAAGACACTCACCTTCGCTGAATGTGGGCAGCTCTTGCGGGTCTGGGGAGGTCCTCGCGGACGGGAAGGCAGCCAACCTCATTCCAATTTATAAAGAGGGCATGAGGGAAGACCCAAGAAACTGCAGACCTCTTAGTCTGGCCTCAGTACCCGGAAAAATTATGGAGAAGATCCTACTGGGTGCTGTTGAAAGGAATTTAAAGGACAAGGCAATCACCAGGCACAGACACCATGGGTTCACTAAGGGAAAGTCCTGCCTGCCTCATGTAATATCCTTTGACGATAAAGGCACCCGCCTCGTGCATGAAGGGAAGGCCGTGGATGTAGGTTTTCTGGATTTTCATAAGGCTTTTGATCCTGTCCCTCACAGCAACCTTCTGGGCAAGTTGTCCAACTGCGAGATGAGCAGCTACACGCTGCGCTGGGTGAAGAACTGCCTGAAGGGCAGGGCTCAAAGGGTTGCGGTGAACAGGGCTCCATCTGGCTGGCGACCGATCACCAGCGGGGTTCCTCAGGGTTCAATCCTGAGGGTTCAATCTGTTCAAGATTTTTATCAGCGATCTGGATGCAGGAGTTGATTGCACCAGTAGCAAGTTTGCTGATGATACCAAACTGGGAGTTGCTGTTGAGGCTCTGGAGGGACAAGAGGCCTAGCAGAGGGATCTAGAGAGATCGGAGCATTGCGCAATGATTAATGGGATGAAGTTTAACAGGAACAAATGCCGGATCCTGCACCTAGGACGGAACAATTCTGGACACAAGCACAGATTGGGAGAGGAGTGGCTGGAGAGCAGCCCTGCAGAAAGGGAACTGAGGGTGCTGGATGGCAGCAGGCTCAATACATGCGCCCTGGCAGCCAAGAGCACATTCTGGGGTGCATGCGACTCCTCACTCAACTCCTGCACAGATTTTGGCTAACCCAGCTTTGGCTACGGCCTGATGTATGCTGGGAGCAGCGCCATTCGGTCAAAGCGAGAGCACCACTTAGGCAGGACAAGTGGCCAGCAAGATCGAAAGGGCCGTTATGCAGCCATTAGCACCTGCACATTGCTGTCTCCTGCAGTGTTGTGGTTTAACCCCAGTCAGCAACTAAGCACCACGCAGCCACTCGCTCACTCCCCCCCGGTGGGATGGGGGAGAGAATTGGAAGGGTAAAAGGGAGAGAACTCGTGGGTTGAGATAAGAACAGTTTAATACTTGAAGTAAAATAAAAGAGAACAGTTAAATAGGTAAAGCAAAAGCTGCACACGCAAACAAGGCAAAACAAGGAATTAATTTGCTACTTCCCATGGGCAGGCAGGTGTTCGGCCATCCCCAGGAAAGCAGGGCTCCATCATGCGTAACGGTTACTTGGGAAGACAAATGCCATCCCGCCAGATGTCCCCCCCTTCCTTCTTCTTCCCCCAGCTTATATACTGAGCATGACGTCATATGGTGTGGAATAACTCTTTGGCCAGTCTGGGTCAGCCCCCCCTGGCTGTGCTCCCTCCCAGCCCCCCGTGCACCGGGCAGAGCACGGAGCTGAAAAGTCCTTGACCAATGTAAGCGCTACTTAGCGACTATTTAGCGGTACGTAGCATCGACATTGTTCTCTTCCTAAACCCAAAACACAGCCCCATACTGGCTACCAAGAAGAAAATTAACTCTATCCCACCTGAAACCAGGACATGCAGCCATTGTCTTTTGTCTGGCAGTTTAGTCAGAGTCCACTAACTTATGGAAATGGTAGAGAGCAAACCTCCAATCTGGAAGGTACAAAACATCAGCTTCCCCAAAAAGCTTTTCAAGCAGATCCAACAGCAACTGCACTGCTGAGGCATTCATGCTTCCCGCCGTGACACAAGGAACGCCTGCACCGTGACGGAGGAGGAAGGAGGGGCACTCTTACCATCGGCTAGGTAATTATATTTTTTTGCTCACAGGAAAACGATGTTAAGAGTTACGGGTTATAAGTTATGAAACTGCATAACTTGAATAACTGAATTGACGTCATCAACTAGCCTGGGCAAAAGGGGATGGAGCCCCAGTTTGCTGAGTTTGTTTACTGTATTTCTTAATGAGCTCAAGAAATACAGCTTAAATCACAAACGACGTTGTTCCGTGAATGTGACAGATGCAAACAGATGGTGACAGCGGGAACGAGGTCATGATCAAGAGCCTCTACTTTCCCAGACCCTCCCTCTTGATCTTCTTCAAGATATGAGGGGTATGAGCTTTCTTCCAGGCTTCAGGAACCACTCCCTAGCACCATGACATTTCCAAGCTAATGGAGAGTGGCCTCCCAAGGACATCAGACAGCTCCATCAGCATTCGTGGATACATTCTGTCAGGCCCCATGGACTTGCGTACATCCAGTTGCAAAGCACTCCTTCCTGCCTCCCTTCACCTTCCTCAGGAACAACCACTGCTCGCCTGACAAACAGCCTGCAAAACACTCACCTCGGCTCCCTTGGGCAGCCCTTGCCATTCATCAACCCTTCAGCATGCAGCCACCACCACCAGGGCCTCTGCTCTGCAGCCACGTGCTCCATGCTCACCTCCAACTCCCCTCCACAACCTCCAAATCTTCTTTCAGCCCGTCACACACTGTGCCCAGAAATGGCCTCACCCCTCGGCACTCACCCCAACACAACACCCCAAAGGCCCTGGCTCACCACCTCCCCTGCCTGACACCTCCACTCCCCCTCTGCCTCTCAACACACTCACGGGCTCTCCAGAAACTCACCTGCCCTTGCAGGGTGGCCCCGTATACAATCAGAGAGTCATGTAGCTTGGAAAAGACCCTTAACATGAAGACCTGAGTCACGCCAGAGCCCACGCTGAAAACGTGCCAGCCAGAGCTAAGGGGAGCGCTACGGGGGGGTGAACACAAGCCTTTGAGGACCATGGCAGGGCTCCCTACATCACAGGGCTTGCAAACAATGAACCAGGGCGACCAGGACAATGGTCTGCTCTCACAAGCGGCCCTCCTCTGCCTGCTTGCACTGTCAACCCCAGGAATGGCACCAAGGGGGCACAAGCCCAAACACGCAGCCTCCTTTCTCCCACCTACAACCTTACAAGCAAGAGGGGCACCAAGACACCCACAGAGCACACCCAACGCGAAAGGCCAGGCCTAAAGACACGCTTAGCGACCTGGCAGCAAGGCAAGGACTGACCCAACAAGATGGAAGGGGCAGCCCCTCATGCCCGGCACACCTCCAAGGCCCAGACCAGCTCATTAGTGACGCCAGGAAATGAGGACCCCTCTGCACAATGCACCCACAAACCACACCACACCAGTGCCACGGGATGACCTCACTGACGACACCCCATCTCTCCTATGCTTTGTGTCCTCTGCCCGTCCTGACACGCACCATCAACACCAAGCCTTTGGCCTCTAATACTCACACCTCAAAGCTGCCGCCAGGGTCAGAGGGACACGGCCTCAATAGGAGGACAGGAAAAGGGAGCGTTGCGGGAAGGAAAACACGCCCCACCTCATTACTTGCCAGCCTGTGGCATGCAACAGCTGCTTGCTGCAAAATGCTGGCATGCGCAAAGCCTGTCCCGCCCCTCGCACACCACCATAAAAGCCGGCCCAGCACCTCTCTCCCTCACACACTTCTCCTCACGCCTTCTCCTCCGCGCTCAACAAGGTGAGCCTCAACCCCCTTCCCCTCCTTCTCCTCACCCACCTGGCCCCTCTCTTCCACCACGCTCTCACCACAGCCTCAGCACCGCTCACACCTCCCCACCGCCACGCTCCCCACAGCCCCACACCACGCCTCCCCGCTCCCTCGCCCTCCTGCAACACCACCCCTCGCACCCCCACGCCCCTACGCTTTCTCAACACCCTCTCTTCCAGGGCCCCTCCACACCACACACATGGCCTGCAACGACCTCTGCCGCCCCTGCGGACCCACCCCGCTGGCTAACAGCTGCAACGAGCCCTGTGTCAGGCAGTGCGAGGACTCCCGCGTCATCATCCAGCCTTCCACCGTCATCGTCACCCTGCCAGGACCCATCCTCAGCTCCTTCCCCCAGAACACTGCCGTCGGATCCTCCGCATCCGCTGCCGTGGGCAACGTCCTCAGCTCCCAGGGAGTGCCCGTCTCCGGCGGCTTTGGCCTCGGCTATGGCTATGGCTATGGCCTCGCAGGCCTGGGCTGCTTCGGTGGCAGAAGAGGCTGCTACCCCTGCTAAGGGCCCTCACCACCACCCCTGACAACAACCACCCACACCCTGGAAGCCACCGCATGGATTGAGGATGCACGTCCCGGCCATTGCTGGCACGTGCACCTGCCATCCACGGCTCCTCCTCTCAAGGCACCAAGCAAGAAAGCAGGGAAGGGGCCAGCCTGGGCTGCCTGCAAACATGGCCCAGGTACCTCCTCCTCTTCTCCCTCTTCCTTCCTTGCATCGCCCTTTCTGCGATGCCCACTACTCTCCGCTTCATTCGCTCTCTGACAAGCCAAGACCACCAGGAACCTGCGCTGGGCTTCTCCCACCATAGGGAAGGAAGATCTCGGTGCTCTGGCAAAATCTACTGCAAGCAAAGGACCTCGGTTGATGGTCACCCTACTTGCACCTCAGACCACCGCCCTTCCACTTGCTGCTCCTGCCTTTACACTCTTTTTTCCTCTCAATAAACATCTCCTGCATCCCAGCCTCACATGCCTCATCTTCCTTTCTTCTCCCAACGCTCTTCCAACCTCACCCGGCACCAAGCTAGGGCTCAACAGGCCACTGGCATGGGTGGAAAAGGGCTACCGGACCTCTCTTAGGAACTATGGTCCCAGCAACAACAACAACACAGAGCGGCACATGGGGACATCCAGCCCATGACACAAGCCCATCACTTACTCAAACAAAGGCTTGGACACGCTAATGCACTTCTACCCATGTCTCTGACGCCAGCTTCCCTTTGGCACCACGCACTTAGAAGCATAGATTTATTTAGGTTCGAAAAGACCTCTAGAATCATAGAATCATTAAGGTTGGAAAGGACCTCCGAGATCCTCAAGTCCAACCATTAAGCCAACTGCCAGGGCCACCTCTAAACCATGTCCCTAAGTACCACATCCACACGTTTTTTGAATACTTCCAGGGACTGTGATTGCACCGCTTCCATGGGCAGCCTGTTCCAATGCCTGACCACTCTCTCCATGAAGAAATGTTTCCTAATATCTCATCTAAATCTCCCCTGGGAGAAAACTTGAGCCCATTTGCTTTCATCCTATCACTTGTTACTTGGCAAAAGAGATCGACACCCACCTCGCTACAGCCTCCCCTCAGCCTTCTCTTCTCCAACCTAAACAACCCCAGCTCCCTCAGTTGCTCCTCACAAGACATCTTCTCCAGACCCTTCACCAGCTTCCTTGCCCTTCTTTGGACACCCTCCAGCACCTCCATGTCCTTCTTGTAGTGAGAGGCCCAACACTGAACACAGTACTCAAGGTGTGGCCTCACCAGTGCCCAGCACAGGGGCACCATCACCTCCCTGGTCCTGCTCGTTGCACCATTCCTGATACAAGCCAGGATGCCATTGGCCTTCTGGGCCACCTGAGCACACTGCTGGCTCATGTTCAGCCGGCTGTCAACCAGCACCCTCAGGTCCTTTTCCATCAGGCAGCTCTCCAGCCACTCCTCCCCACGCCTGCAGCGTTGCATGGGGTTGTTGTGACCCAAGTGCAGGACCCAGCACTTGGCCTTGTTGAACCTCATACAGTTGGGCTCAGCCCATCGACCCAGCCTAGCCAGATCCCCCTTCCTACCTTCAGGCACATCAACACTTCCACCCAACATGGTGTCATCTGCAAACTTACTGAGGGTGCACTCAATGTCCTCATGAATGTCATCGATAAAGATATTAATCAGGACCGGCCCCAGTACTGAGCCCTGGGGAACACCACTCGTGACCGGTCACCATCTGGATTTCACTCCACTCACCACCACTCTCTGGGCTCAGCCATTCAGCCAGTTTTTTACCCAGCAGAGAGTGCACTTACCCAAGCCATAAGCAGCCAGCTTCTGCAGGAGAATGCTGTGGGAGACAGTGTCAAAGGCCTTACTAACATCCAGGTCGACAACAGGCACAGCCTTTCCCTCAGCCACCAAGCGGGTCACCTTGTCATAGAAGGAGATCAGCTTGGTCAAGCAGGATCTTCCCTTCATGAACCCATGCTGGTTGAGCCTGATCCCCTCGGTGTCCTGCATGTGCTGAGTGATGGCACTCAAGAGGATCTGCTCCATCACCTTCCCTGGCACCGAGGTCAGGCTGACAGGCCTGTAGTTCCCCAGATCCCCCTTCTGACCCTTCGTGTAGACAGCTGTGTCACATCAGCTAACTTCCAGTCAGCTGGGACCTCCCCAGTTGACCAGGACTGCTGGTCAATGATGGAAAGTGGCTTGGTGAGCTCCTCTGCCAGCTCCCTCAGTATCCTCAGGTGGATCCCATCTGGCCCCATAGACTTGTGGGCATCCAGGTGGAGGAGCAGGTCACTAACTGTTACCTCTTTGATTACTGGGGCTTCATTCTGCTTCCCATCTCCATCTCCCAGCTCAGGGGGATGAATACCCTGAGGATGACCAGTCTGACTCTTAAGGACTGAGGCAAAGGCGGCATTAAGTACCTCAGCCTTCTCCTCATCCTTTGTGGCAATGTTTCCCTCCGCATCCAACAAAGGATGGAGATTCTCCATGGCCCTCCGTTTGTCGCTGATAGATTTGTAAAAACATTTCTTGTTATGCTTAACTGCTGTGGCCAGTTTAAGTTCTAGCTGGGCTTTTGCCTTTCTAATTTTCTCCCTGCATAACCTCACAACATCCTTGGAGTCCTCATGAGTTGCCTGACCCTTCTTCCAAAGATGGTAAACTCTCCTTTTTTTCCTGAGTTCCAGCCAAAGCTCTCTGTTCAGCCACGCCGGGCTTCTTCCCCTCCTGCTCCTCTTTTGGCACATGGGGACGGCCTGCTCCTGCCCATTTAAGACTTCCTTCTTGAAAAACCTCCAGCCTTCCTGGACTCCTTTGCCCTTCAGCACTGCCTCCCAAGGCACTCTCTCAACCAGACTCCTCAACAGACCAAAGTCTGCCTTTCTGAAGTCCAGGGTAGTGGTTTTGATGACCCCCCTCCTTACTTCTCCAAAAATTGAAAACTCTGTCATTTCATGGTCGCTGTGCCCAAGACGGCCTCCGACCACCACATCACCCACCAGGCCTTCTCTGTTCATAAAGAGCAGGTCCAGCGGGGCACCTCCCCTGGTTGGCTCGCTTACCAGCTGCGTCAGTGTCGTGGTTTAACCCCAGCCAGCAACTAAGCACCACACAGCCGCTCGCTCACTCCCCCCCGGTGGGATGGGGGAGAGAATTGGAAGAGTAAAAGGGAGAGAACTCGTGGGTTGAGATAAGAACAGTTTAATACTTGAAGTAAAATAAAAGAGAACGGTTAAATAGGTAAAGCAAAAGCTGCGCACGCAAACAAGGCAAACCAAGGAATTAATTCGCTACTTCCCATCGGCAGGCGGGTGTTCAGCCATCCCCAGGAAAGCAGGGCTCCATCATGCGTAACGGTTACTTGGGAAGACAAACGCCATCACGTCAGATGTCCCCCACTTCCTTCTTCTTCCCCCAGCTTATATACTGAGCATGACGTCCTATGGTATGGAATAACTCTTTGGCCAGTCTGGGTCAGCGCCCCTGGCTGTGCTCCCTCCCAGCCCCCCGTGCACCGGGCAGAGCACGGGAAGCTGAAAAGTCCTTGACCAATGTAAGCGCTACTTAGCGACTATTTAGCGGTACTTAGCATCGACAGCGTTCTCAATTTAAACCCAAAACACAGCCCCATACCGGCTACCAGGAAGAAAATTAACTCTATCCCAGCTGAAACCAGGACAGTCAGGAAGTTATCTTCCACGCACTCCAGGAACCTCCTACACTCTTTCCTCTCTGCTGTGCTGTGTTGCCAGCACAGATCTCGTAAGATGAACTCTCTGCATAAGTCTTTTTCTTAAGATCTTTCAGAAGTTTCCTTGCTCTTCTTCGGATGTGTCACACCACAGCCAAAAAGGGGAGCGCTACGGAGGGGCCAACACAAGCCTTTGGGGAGCATGGCAGAGCTACCCACATCACAGGGCTTGCGAACTCTGAGCCAGGGCTACCAGGACAATGGCCTGCTCTCACAAGCGGGCCTCCTCTGCCTGCATGCACTGCCACCCCCAGGGACGGCACCAAGGGGGCACAAGCCCAAACACGCAGCCTCCTTTCTCCCACCTACAACCTTACAAGCAAGAGGGGCACCAAGACACCCACAGAGCACACCCAAAGGGAAAGGCCAGGCCTATAGACACGCTTAGCGACCTGGCAGCAAGGCAAGGACTGACCCAACAAGATGGAAGGAGCAGCCCCTCACGCCCGGCACACCTCCAAGGCCCAGACCAGCTCATTAAGGCCACCAGGAAATGAGGACCCTCTTCACAACGCACCCACAAACCACACCACACCAGTGCCATGGGATGACCTCGGTGCGCTTGCAAAATCTCGTGCATGCAAGAGACTTTGGCTGATGCTCGCCCTCACACCGGCTCCCTTCCACTTGCTGCTCCTGCCTTTTCACTCTGTTTTTCTCTCAATAAAATTCTCCTGCATCCCAGCCGCAGACGACTCCTCTTCCAGTCTTCTCCCAAGGCTCTTCCAACTTCACCTGGCACAAAGCCATGCCTCAACTTGCCGTCAGGGTGGGTGGAAGAGGGTAATAAGACGTCTCCTGGAAAAAGGTCACCACCACTACCACTAGCCACACAGACTGGGTTTTTGTGGGGCTTCCAGAACATGGCACAAGCCCATCACTGGATCAGACAAAGGCTTTGACATGACAACATTCCCATCCACACGCCTTTGATGAAGTCTCCCCGTGCCAGCACACACTTGACTAACTCTCTTCCCCACCATGACTCTCCGGTACTGCCAGGGAAGAGAATCACAGAGGCATTTAGTTAGGCAGGAACATCTGGAGAGTGGGTGCTTCAACCCCCCTACTCAAGCAGGGCCACCTAGAGCAGGTTGTCCGGGACCATGGCCACTCGGGCTTTCAGGATCTCCCAGGACGGAGACTCCACCACCTCTTCTGCCCTTTCACCACCCTCACACTGAAAAAGCATGGCCTTCCTTGCCCATGCAATTCCATCTCTTTTCACTTGTGCCCAAGGCCTCTTGTCCTGGTAGGAAGCACTACTCAGAAGAACCAGGCTCCCTCAACTTCACTCCCTGCCATCAGGGATTTATACACATTTAGATTTACAACTATGTCCATGTCATTCTCCGTCTGGGGAGCCCAGAACTGCACACAGCACCCAACATGGGACCTCACTAGTGCTGAGGAGACAGGAAGCCTCTCCTTCCCCTACTTGCTGGCAACGCTTTTCCTCATGACGCCCTGGAGACTCGTGGCCCCATTTTGCAGCAAGGGTGCTTTGCCACCTCGTGGTCCGTTTGTTCTCCACCAGGACCGCAAGGTCCTTCTCTGCTAAGATGCTTTCTATCCAACTGACCCCAGCCATTCCCGCTACCTGGGGTGAGTCCTCCCCAGAAACAGGGCTTTGCATCTCCTCTTCCTCAACTCCATGAGATTCCTCTATGTCTGGTGCAAGGAAATCAGGTAGCTCCCTGGCACACCTCCAAAGCCCAGACCAGCTCATTAGGGCCACCAGGAAATGAGGACCCCTCTTCACAACGCACCCACAAACCACACCACACCAGTGCCACGGGATGACCTCACTGACGACACCCCACCTCTCCTACCCTTTGGTTGTGTCCTCTGCCCGTCCTGACACGCACCATCAACACCAAGCCTTTGGCCTCTAATACTCACACCTCAAAGCTGCCGCCAGGGTCAGAGGGACACGGCCTCAAGAGGAGGACAGGAAAAGGGAGCGTTGTGGGAAGGAAAACACACCCCACCTCATTACTTGCCAGCCTGTGGCATGCAACAGCTGCTTGCTGCAAAATGCTGGCATGCGCAAAGCCTGTCCCGCCCCTCGCACACCACCATAAAAGCCGGCCCAGCACCTCTCTCCCTCACACACTTCTCCTCACGCCTTCTCCTCCGCGCTCAACAAGGTGAGCCTCAACCCCCTTCCCCTCCTTCTCCTCACCCACCTGGCCCCTCTCTTCCACCACGCTCTCACCACAGCCTCAGCACCGCTCACACCTCCCCACCGCCACGCTCCCCACAGCCCCACACCACGCCTCCCCGCTCCCTCGCCCTCCTGCAACACCGCCCCTCGCACCCCCACGCCCCTCCGCTTTCTCAACACCCTCTCTTCCAGGGCCCCTCCACACCACACACATGGCCTGCTACGACAGCTGCCGCCCCTGCGGACCCACCCCGCTGGCTAACAGCTGCAACGAGCCCTGTGTCAGGCAGTGCGAGGACTCCCGCGTCGTCATCCAGCCTCCCGCCGTGCTGGTCACCCTGCCAGGACCCATCCTCAGCTCCTTCCCCCAGAACACCGCCGTCGGATCCTCTGCATCCGCTGCCGTGGGCAACGTCCTCAGCTCCCAGGGAGTGCCCGTCTCCGGCGGCTTTGGCCTCGGCTACGGCTATGGCTATGGCCTCGGAGGCCTGGGCTGCTTCGGTGGCGCAAGAGGCTGCTACCCCTGCTAAGGGCCCTCACCACCACCCCTGACAACAACCACCCACACCCTGGAAGCCACCGCATGGATTGAGGACACACCTCCCAGCATCTGCTGGCACGTGCACCTGCCATCCACGGCTCCTCCTCTCAAGGCACCATGCAAGGAAGCAGGGAAGGGGCCAGCCTGGGCTGCCTGCAAACATGGCCCATGTACCTCCTCTTCTTCTACTTCCTTCCTTGCATCGCCCCTTCTGCAATGCCCACTACTCTCCACTGCAATCGCTCTCTGACAAGCCAAGACCAGCAGGGACCTCCGCTGGGCTGCTCCCACCGTAGGGAAGATCTCAGTGCTCTGGCAAAATCTACTGCAAGCAAAGGACCTCGGCTGATGGTCGCCCTACTTGCACCTCACACCGGCTCCCTTCCACTTGCTGTACTCTTTTTTTACTCTCAATAAAGTTCTCCTGCATCCCAGCCTCACATGCCTCATCTTCCTTTCTTCTCCCAACGCTCTTCCAACCTCACTCCGCACCAAGCCAGGGCTCAACAGGCCACTGGGATGGGTGGAAAGGGGCTACTGGACCTCATTAGGAACTATGGCCTCAGCAGCAACAACAACAACACAGAGAGGCACATGGGGACATCAAGCCCGTGACACAAGCCCATCACTTACTCAAACAAAGGCTTGGACATGCTAATGCACTTCTACCCATGTCTCTGATGCCAGCTTCCCTTAGCAGAACACACTTAGAAGCATAGATTTATTTAGGTTCGAAAAGACCCCTAGAATCATAGAATCATTAAGGTTGGAAAGGACCTCCGAGATCCTCGAGTCCAACCATTAAGCCAACTGCCAGGGCCATCTCTAAACCATGTCCCTAAGTACCACATCCACACGTTTTTTGAATACTTCCAGGGACTGTGATTGCACCACTTCCCTGGGCAGCCTGTTCCAATGCCTGACCACTCTCTCCATGAAGAAATGTTTCCTAATATCTCATCTAAATCTCCCCTGGCACAACTTAGGCCATTTGCTTTCATCCTATCACTTGTTACTTGGCAAAAGGGATCGACACCCACCTCGCTACAGCCTCCCCTCAGCCTTCTCTTCTCCAACCTAAACAACCCCAGCTCCCTCAGTTGCTCCTCACAAGACATCTTCTCCAGACCCTTCACCAGCTTCCTTGCCCTTCTTTGGACACCCTCCAGCACCTCCATGTCCTTCTTGTAGTGAGAGGCCCAACACTGAACACAGTACTCAAGGTGTGGCCTCACCAGTGCCCAGCACAGGGGCACCATCACCTCCCTGCTCCTGCTGGCCACACCATTCCTGATACAAGCCAGGATGCCATTGGCCTTCTGGGCCACCTGGGCACACTGCTGGCTCATGTTCAGCTGGCTGTCAACCAACACCCTCAGGTCCTTTTCTGCCAGGCAGCTCTCCAGCCACTCCTCCCCACGCCTGCAGCGTTGCCTGGGGTTGTTGTGACCCAAGTGCAGGACCCAGCACTGAGCCTTGTTAAATCTCATAGAATTGGACTCAGCCCATTCATCCAGCCTCTCCAGATCCCTCTGTAGACCCTTTCTTCCCTCCAGCAGATCAACACTCCCGCCCAGCTTGGCGTCACCTGCAAACTTACTGAGGGTGCACTTGATGCCCTCGTCCAGATCATTAATAAAGATAATAAACAGACCTGGCCTCAACACCGAGCCCTGGACAACACCACTTGTCACCGCCCACCAGCTGCATTTAACTCCATTCACCACAGCTCTTTGGGCCCAGCCATCCAGCCACATTTTTACCCAGCAAAGAGTACGCCCGTTCAAGCCACGAGCAGCCAGTTTCTCCAGGAGAATGCTGGGGGAAATGGTGTCAAAGGCTTTACTGAAGTCCAGGTCAAAAACATCCAAAGCCGCTCCCTCAGCTACTAAGCACGTCATCTTCTCATTGAAGTTCAGGAGAGTCAAGCAGGACCTGCTGTTCGTAAACCTGTGCTGACTGGGCCTCATCACCTGCTTGTCCTGTACGTGCCGAGTGAAGGCACTCAGAATGATCTGCTCCAGAACCTTCCCTGGGACCGAGGTCAGACTGACAGGCCTCTCATTCCTTGCATCCTCTTTCCGGCCCTTCTTGACGATGAGCACCACATTTGCTAACCTCCAGTCAACAGGGACCTCCCCGCTTAGACAGGACTGAGGACAAATGATTGAAAGTGGCTTGGTGAGCCCTTCCGCCCGCTCCCTCGGTACCCTTGCGTGGATCCCATTCGCTCCCATAGACTTGTGTGTGGCTAAGTGGCGTAGCAGCTCGCTAACCATTTCCCCTTGCATTATGAGGGCTTTCTTCCGCTCCCCGTTGACCAACTTTCTTCCACAGCACAACTCTCTGCCCATCACAGCAAGCAGAATCACAGCAAACAGAATCAGTGAGTGCACAAGGAACCTCTCGAGATCAGCTACTTCAACCCAACCTGCTCAAGCAGGCTCAGCTCCAGCAGGCTGTCCACGACCACAGCCACTCAGGTTTTCAGTACCTTCAAGGACGCAGACTCCAACACCTCTCTGTGCAACTGGTTCCGCTGCTTGACCACCCTCATGATGAAAAAGCCTTGCTTCTCTTCCAAGGAAATGGCACGTCTTCTCAGCTTTCTCCATCCACCCTTGCCCTGGCCATGGCCACCCAGGAGAAGAGTCTGACTCTCCTGGCCTCGTAACGTCCCATCCGGGATTTACACCCATTGATGCCATCTTCTATGCACGACCTTGCCTCCTGCCTGAAAAAACCTCCCAGCTCTCTCAGCTTCTCCTCAGAGGAAGGACGCTCCAGATCCCTCAGCGTCTTGGGGGCCCTGCACTGCACTCACTCCACTAAGGCCATGTCCTTCTTCCACTGGGGAGCCCTCAGCTGGACACAGGACTCCACATGGGGCCTCACCAGCACTGAAGACAGAGTAACATCACCTCCCACGACCTGCTGGCAATGCTCGTCCCAACGCCACCATGGAGACTCTTGGCCTCTTTTGCCGCAAAGGTGCTGTCGTGGTTTAACCCCAGTCAGCAACTAAGCACCACGCAGCCGCTCGCTCACTCCCCCCCGGTGGGATGGGGGAGAGAATCGGAAGAGTAAAAGTGAGAAAACTCATGGGTTGAGATAAAGAAAGTTTAATAGGGAAAGCAAGAGCCGCGCGCACAAGCAAAGCAAAACAAGGAATTCATTCACTCCTTCCCATTGGCAGGCAGGTGCTCAGCCATCTCCAGGAAAGCAGGGCTCCATCCCGCGTAACGGTTACTTGGGAAGCCAAACGCCATCATGTCGAATGTCCCCCACTTCCTTCTTCTTCCCCCACCTTATATACTGAGCATGATGTCATATGGTATGGAATAGCCCTTTGGCCAGTCTGGGTCAGCTGTCCTGGCTCTGCTCCCTCCCAGCCCCCCGTGCACCTCGCAGAGCACAGGAAGCTGAAAAGTCCTTGACCAGTATAAACTCTACTCAGCAAGAACCAAAACATCAGTGTGTTATCAACATTATTCTCATCCTAAATCCAAAACACAGCACTCTATGAGCTATGAAGAAGAAAATTAACTCTATCCCAGCTGAAACCAGGACAGGCGCGTTCCTGCCTCAGAGTCAGTTTGTCCTCCACAAGAACCACAAAGTCAAACAAGAGGGGCACCAAGACACCCACAGAGCACACCCAAAGGGAAAGGCCAGGCCTAAAAAAGGGGTTAGCAACCTGGCAGCAAGGTGGGAATGGAAAAACCACAATGGAAAGGGCAGTGCCTTGCACCCGGCACACCTCCAAAGCCCAGACCAGCCTGCCAGGGCTGCGGGGAAATGGGGCCCCTCTTCACAAGGCACCCACAAACCACACCACACCAGTGCCACGGGATGACCTCACTGACGACACCCCACCTCTCCTATGCTTTGGCCGCCTCTGCCAAATGCCCTGACATGCACCTTCCATGCAAATCCTCCCAAAAACCTACTCTCACCTCAAAGCTGCCGCCAGGGTCAGATGGACATGACCTCAAGAGGAGGACAGGAAAAGGGAGCGTTGCGGGAAGGAAAACACACCCCACCTCATTACTTGCCAGCCTGTGGCATGCAACAGCTGCTTGCTGCAAAATGCTGTCGTGCGCAAAGCCTGTCCCGCCCCTCGCACACCACCATAAAAGCCGGCCCAGCACCTCTCTCCCTCACACACTTCTCCTGACGCCTTCTCCTCCGCGCTCAACAAGGTGAGCCTCAACCCCCTTCCCCTCCTTCTCCTCACCCACCTGGCCCCTCTCTTCCACCACGCTCTCACCACAGCCTCAGCACCGCTCACACCTCCCCACCGCCACGCTCCCCACAGCCCCACACCACGCCTCCCCGCTCCCTCGCCCTCCTGCAACACCGCCCCTCGCACCCCCACGCCCCTCCGCTTTCTCAACACCCTCTCTTCCAGGGCCCCTCCACACCACACACATGGCCTGCTACGACAGCTGCCGCCCCTGCGGACCCACCCCGCTGGCTAACAGCTGCAACGAGCCCTGTGTCAGGCAGTGCGAGGACTCCCGCGTCGTCATCCAGCCTCCCGCCGTGCTGGTCACCCTGCCAGGACCCATCCTCAGCTCCTTCCCCCAGAACACCGCCGTCGGATCCTCCGCATCCGCTGCCGTGGGCAACGTCCTCAGCTCCCAGGGAGTGCCCGTCTCCGGCGGCTTTGGCCTCGGCTACGGCTATGGCCTCGGAGGCCTGGGCTGCTTTGGCGGCGCAAGAGGCTGCTACCCCTGCTAAGGGCCCTCACCACCACCCCTGACAACAACCACACACACCCTGGAAGCCACCGCATGGATTGAGGACACACCTCCAGGCCATTGCTGGCATGTGCACCTGCCGTCCACGGCTCCTCCTCTCAAGGCACCAGGCAAGGAAGCAGGGAAGGGGCCAGCCTGGGCTGCCTGCAAACGTGGCCCATGTACCTCCTCCTCTTCTCCCTCTTCCTTCCTTGCATCGCCCCTTCTGCGATGCCCACTACTCTCCACTGCAATCGCTCTCTGACAAGCCAAGACCACCAGGGACCTCCGCTGTGCTGCTCCCACCGTAGGGAAGGAAGATCTCGGTGCTCTGGCAAAATCTACTGCAAGCAAAGGACCTTGGCTGATGGTTGCCCTACTTGCACCTCAGACAGGCTCCCTTCCACTTGCTGCTCCTGCCTTTACACTCTTTTTCTCTCAATAAACAGCTCCTGCATCCCAGCCTGACATGCCTCCTCTTCCTTTCTGCTCCCAATGCTCTTCCAGCTTCACCTGGCACCAAGCCAGGGCTCAACAGCCATTATGATGGGTGGAAAGGGGCTACTGGACCTCTCTTAGGAACTATGGTCTCAGCAACAACAACAACACAGACCGGCACACGGGGACATCAAATCCATGACACAAGCCCATCACTTACTCAAACAAAGGCTTGGACACGCTAATGCACTTCTACCCATGTCTCTGATGCCAGCTTCCCTTGGCACCACGCACTTAGAAGCATAGATTAGTTTAGGTTGTAAAAGACCCTCAGAATCAGAGCATCATAGAATCATTAAGGTTGGAAAGGACCTCCGAGATCCTCGAGTCCAACCATTAAGCCAACTGCCAGGGCCACCTCTAAACCATGTCCCTTGCACCACATCTACACGTTTCTTGAATACTTCCAGGGACTGTGATTGCACCACTTCCCTGGGCAGCCTGTTCCAATGCCTGACCACTCTCCCTGTGAAGAAATTTTTCATAATATCTCATCTAAATCTCCCCTGGCACAACTTGAGCCCATTTGCTCTCATCCTATCGCTTGTTACTTGGGAGAAGAGACCAACCCCCACCTGGCTACAGCCTCCTTTCAGGTAGTTATAGAGCGCAATAAGGTCTCCCCTCAGCCTCCTCTTCTCCAAATTAAACAACCCCATCTCCCTCAGCTGCTCCTCATAAGACTTGTGCTCTAGACCCTGCACCAGCTTCCTTGCCCTTCTTTGGACACCCTCCAGCACCTCCATGTCCTTCTTGTAGTGAGAGGCCCAACACTGAACACAGTACTCGAGGTGTGGCCTCACCAGTGCCCAGCACAGTGGCACCATCACCTCCCTGGTCCTGCTGGCCACACCATTCCTGATACATGCCAGGATGCCATTGGCCTTCTGGGCCACCTGACCACACTGCTGGTTCATGTTCAGCAACCTGTCAACCAAAACCCTCAGGTCCTTTTCCGTCAGGCACCTCTCCAGCCACTCCTCCCCACGCCTGCAGCGGTGCCTGGGGTTGTTGTGACCCAAGTGCAGGACCCAGCACTCAGCCTGGTTGAACCTCATACAGTTGAGCTCAGCCCATCGACCCAGCCTGGCCAGATCCCCCTTCCTACCTTCAGGCACATCAACACTTCCGCCCAACATGGTGTCATCTGCAAACTTACTGAGGGTGCACTCAATGTCCTCGTCATGATCATTAATAAAGATATTAAACACGACCGGCCCCAACACTGAGTCCTGCGGAACACCACTCGTGACCGGTCGCCAACTGCATTTAACTCCACTCACCACCACTCTCTGGGCTCAGCCATTCAGCCATTTTTTACCCAGCAGAGAGTGCACTTACCCAAGCCATAAGCAGCCAGCTTCTGCAGGAGAATGCTGTGGGAGACAGTGTCAAAGGCCTTACTAACGTCCAGGTCGACAACAGGCACAGCCTTTCCCTCAGCCACCAAGCGGGTCACCTTGTCATAGAAGGAGATCAGCTTGGTCAAGCAGGATCTTCCCTTCATGAACCCATGCTGGTTGAGCCTGATCCCCTCGTTGTCCTGCATGTGCTGAGTGATGGCACTCAAGAGGATCTGCTCCATCACCTTCCCTGGCACCGAGGTCAGGCTGACAGGCCTGTAGTTCCCCAGATCCTCCTTCTGACCCTTTGTGTAGACAGCTGTGTCACATCAGCTAACTTCCAGTCAGCTGGGACCTCCCCAGTTGACCAGGACTGCTGGTCAATGATGGAAAGTGGCTTGGTGAGCTCCTCTGCCAGCTCCCTCAGTATCCTCAGGTGGATCCCAGCTGGCCCCATAGACTTGTGGGCATCCAGGTGGAAGAGCAGGTCACTAACTGTTACCTCTTTCATTACTGGGGCTTTATTCTGCTTCCCATCTCCATCTCCCAGCTCAGGGGCATGAATACCCTGAGGATGACCAGTCTGACTCTTAAGGACTGAGGCAAAGAAGGCATTAAGTACCTCAGCCTTCTCCTCATCCTTTGTGGCAATGTTTCCCTTCGCATCCAACAAAGGATGGAGATTCTCCATGGCCCTCCATTTGTCGCTGATAGATTTATAAAAACATTTCTTGTTATCCTTAACTGCAGGGGCCAGTTTAAGTTCTAGCTGGGCTTTTGCCTTTCTAATTTTCTCCCTGCATAACCTCACAACATCCTTGGAGTCCTCCTGAGTTGCCTGACCCTTCTTCCAAAGGTGCTAGGCTCTCCTTTTTTTCCTGAGTTCCAGCCAAAGCTCTCTGTTCAGCCACGCCGGGCTTCCTCCGCTCCTGGTCGTCTTTTGGCACATGGGGACGGCCTGCTCCTGCGCATTTAAGACTTCCTTCTTGAAAAACCTCCAGCCTTCCTGGACTCCTTTGCCCTTCAGCACTGCCTCCCAAGGCACTCTCTCAACCAGACTCCTCAACAGACCAAAGTCTGCCTTTCTGAAGTCCAGGGTAGTGGTTTTGCTGACCCCCCCTCCTTACTTCTCCAAGAAATGAAAACTCTGTCATTTCATGGTCGCTGTGCCCAAGACGGCCTCCGACCACCACATCACCCACCAGGACTTCTCTGTTTGTAAACAGCAGGCCCAGCAGGGCACCTCCCCTGGTTGGCTCGCTTACCAGCTGCGTCAGGAAGTTATCTTCCATGCACTCCAGGAACCTCCTACACTCTTTCCTCTCTGCTATGCTGTATTTCCAGCAGAGATCTCGTAAGATGAACTCTCCGCATAAGTCTTTTTCTTTAGATCCTTCACCAGCTTCCTTGCTCTTCTTTGGATGTGTCGCACCACAGCCAAAAAGAGGAGCACTACGGAGGGGCCAACACAAGCCTTTGGGGAGCATGGCAGGGCTCCCCGCATCACAGGGCTTGCAAACCCTGAGCCAGGGCTACCAGGACAATGGCCTGCACTCCCAAGTGGCTCACCTCTACCTGCATGCACTGCCAGCCCCAGGGATGGCACCAAGGGGGCACAAGCCCAAACACACAGCCTCCTTTCTCCCACCTACAACCTTACAAGCAAGAAGGGCACCAAGACACCCACAGAGCACACCCAACGCAAAAGGCCAGGCCTATAGACACGCTTAGCGACCTGGCAGCAAGGCAAGGACTGACCCAATGCGATGGAAGGGGCAGCCCCTCACGCCCGGCACACCTCCAAGGCCCAGACCAGCTCATTAAGGCCACCAGGAAATGAGGACCCCTCTTCACAATGCACCCACAAACCACACCACACCAGTGCCACGGGATGACCTCACTGACGACTCCCCATCTCTCCTATGCTTTGGCTGCGTCTGCCAAATGCCCTGACACGCACCTTCCATGCAAATCCTCACAAATACCTACTCTCACTTCAAAGCTGCCGCCAGGGTCAGAGGGACACGGCCTCAAGAGGAGGACAGGAAAAGGGAGCGTTGCGGGAAGGAAAACACACCCCACCTCATTACTTGCCAGCCTGTGGCATGCAACAGCTGCTTGCTGCAAAATGCTGGCATGCGCAAAGCCTGTCCCGCCCCTCGCACACCACCATAAAAGCCGGCCCAGCACCTCTCTCCCTCACACACTTCTCCTCACGCCTTCTCCTCCGCGCTCAACAAGGTGAGCCTCAACCCCCTTCCCCTCCTTCTCCTCACCCACCTGGCCCCTCTCTTCCACCACGCTCTCACCACAGCCTCAGCACCGCTCACACCTCCCCACCGCCACGCTCCCCACAGCCCCACACCACGCCTCCCCGCTCCCTCGCCCTCCTGCAACACCGCCCCTCGCACCCCCACGCCCCTACGCTTTCTCAACACCCTCTCTTCCAGGGCCCCTCCACACCACACACATGGCCTGCTACGACAGCTGCCGCCCCTGCGGACCCACCCCGCTGGCTAACAGCTGCAACGAGCCCTGTGTCAGGCAGTGTGAGGACTCCCGCGTCGTCATCCAGCCTTCCACCGTCGTTGTCACCCTGCCAGGACCCATCCTCAGCTCCTTCCCCCAGAACACCGCCGTCGGATCCTCCGCGTCCGCTGCCGTGGGCAACGTCCTCAGCTCCCAGGGAGTGCCCGTCTCCGGCGGCTTTGGCCTCGGCTACGGCAATGGCTATGGCTTTGGAGGCCTGGGCTGCTTCGGTGGCAGAAGAGGCTGCTACCCCTGCTAAGGGCCCTCACCACCACCCCTGACAACAACCACCCACACCCTGGAAGCCACCGCATGGATTGAGGACACACCTCTAGGCCATTGCTGGCACGTGGGCTCACCAACCATGGCTTCTCTTCTCAAGGCATAAAGCAAGTACCTTCTCACAAGACAAAGACCACGCGGGACCTCCAGTGTGCTGCTCCCACCGCAGGGCAGCAAGACCTCGGTGCGCTTGCAAAATCTCGTGCATGCAAGGGACTTTGGCTGATGCTCGCCCTCACACCGGCTCCCTTCCACTTGCTGCTCCTGCCTTTTCACTCTGTTTTTCTCTCAATAAAATTCTCCTGCATCCCAGCCTCAGACGCCTCCTCTTCCAGTCTTCTCCCAAGGCTCTTCCAACTTCACCTGGCACAAAGCCATGCCTCAACTTGCCATCAGGGTGGGTGGAAGAGGGTAATAAGACGTCTCTAGGAAGAGGTCACCACCACTACCACTAGCCACACAGACTGGGTTTTTGTGGGGCTTCCAGAACATGGCACAAGCCCATCACTGGATCAAACAAAGGCTTTAATATGACAACATTCCCATCCACACGCCTTTGATGAAGTCTCCCCGTGCCAGCACACACTTGACTAACTCTCTTCCCCACCATGACTCTCCGGTACTGCCAGGAAATAGAATCACAGAGGCATTTAGTTAGGCAGGAACATCTGGAGAGTGGGTGCTTCAACCCCCCTACTCAAGCAGGGCCACCTAGAGCAGGTTGTCCGGGACCATGGCCACTCGGGCTTTCAGGATCTCCCAGCACGGAGACTCCACCACCTCTTCTGCCCTTTCACCACCCTCACACTGAAAAAGCATGGCCTTCCTTGCCCATGCAATTCCATCTCTTTTCACTTGTGCCCATGGCCTCTTGTCCTGGTAGGAAGCACTGCTCAGAAGAACCAGGCTCCCTCAACTTCATTCCCTGCCATCAGGGATTTATACACATTTAGATTTACAACTATGTCCATGTCATTCTCCGTCTGGGGAGCCCAGAACTGCACACAGCACCCAACATGGGACCTCACTAGTGCTGAGGAGACAGGAAGCCTCTCCTTCCCCTACTTGCTGGCAACGCTTTTCCTCATGATGCCCTGGAGACTCGTGGCCCCATTTTGCAGCAAGGGTGCTTTGCCACCTCGTGGTCCGTTTGTTCTCCACCAGGACCACAAGGTCCTTCTCTGCTAAGATGCTTTCTATCCAACTGACCCCAGCCATTCCCGCTACCTGGGGTGAGTCCTCCCCAGAAACAGGGCTTTGCATCTCCTCTTCCTCAACTCCATGAGATTCCTCTATGTCCGCTGCAAGGAAATCAGGTAGCTCCCTCAGCATTCGTGGGTTCAAACCATCTTTCCCCATGGACATATGTACATCCAGTTCCACAAACCCATCTTTCTGGGGGGCAGCCGTGAGTCCACTGGCACCTCCAGCACCGCCCAGCGTGCCTCTTGCCGGCCAGGCACTCCAGCACCCACCAACACAGAAGCACAGGTACCCTTCCTCCCTCACCTCCTCTTCCTCACAAACAAGCACTGCTCGCACAGTGAACAACCCTCAAGGCACCTTCGCTGAATGTGGGCAGCTCTTGGGGGTCTGGGGAGGTCCTCGCGGACGGGAAGGCAGCCAACCTCATTCCAATTTATAAAGAGGGCATGAGGGAAGACCCAAGAAACTGCAGACCTCTTAGTCTGGCCTCAGTACCCGGAAAAATTATGGAGAAGATCCTACTGGGTGCTGTTGAAAGGAATTTAAAGGACAAGGCAATCACCAGGCACAGACACCATGGGTTCACTAAGGGAAAGTCCTGCCTGCCTAATGTAATATCCTTTGACGATAAAGGCACCCGCCTCGTGCATGAAGGGAAGGCCATGCATGTAGTTTTTCTGGATTTTCATAAGGCTTTTGATCCTGTCCCTCACAGCAGCCTTCTGGGCAACTTGTCCAACTGCGAGATGAGCAGCTACACGCATGAGCACCACTTAGGCAGGACAAGTGGCCAGCAAGATCGAAAGGGCCGTTATGCAGCCATTAGCACCTGCACATTGCTGTCTCCTGCAGCCATTGTCTTTTGTCTGGCAGTTTAGTCAGAGTCCACTAACTTATGGAAATGGTAGAGAGCAAACCTCCAATCTGGAAGGTACAAAACATCAGCTTCCCCAAAAAGCTTTTCAAGCAGATCCAACAGCAGCTGCACTGCTGAGGCATTCATGCTTCCCGCCGTCACACAAGGAACGCCTGCACCGTGATGGAGGAGGAAGGAGGGGCACTCTTACCATCGGCTAGGTAATTATATTTTTTTGCTCACAGGAAAACGATGTTAAGAGTTACGGGTTATAAGTTATGAAACTGCATAACTTGAATAACTGAATTGACGTCATCAACTAGCCTGGGCAAATGGGGATGGAGCCCCAGTTTGCTGAGTTTGTTTACTGTATTTCTTAATGAGCTCAAGAAATACAGCTAAAATCACAAACGACATTGTCCTGTGAATGTGACAGATGCAAACAGACGGTGAGAGCGGGAACGAGGTCATGATCAAGAGCCTCTACTTTCCCAGACCCTCCCTCTTAATCTTCTTCAAGATACGAGGGGTATGAGCTTTCTTCCAGTCTTCAGGAACTGCCCCCACACACCATGACCTTTCCAAGCTAATGGAGAGTGGCCTCCCAAGGACATCAGCCAGCTCCCTCCGCATTCATGGATAAAATCCTACATACATCCATTCCCACAACACTCCTTATTACCTCGTTTCAACTGCCTCAGGAACAACCGCTGCTCGCCTGAGAAACAACCTGCAAACATTCACCTTGGATCACTTGGGGCAGCCCTTGCCATTCATCAACTCTTCAGCATGCAGCCACCACCACCAGGGCCTCTGCTCTGCAGCCACGTGCTGCATGCTCACCTCCAACTCCCCTCCACAACCTCCAAATCCTCTTTCAGCCACTCTTGAGAGAAATGGCCTCACCCCTCGGCACTCACCCCAACACAACACCCCAAAGGCCCTGGCTCACCACCTCCCCTACCTCCTGCTCCCAGTCCCCTCTGGCTCTCACCACACTCATGGCTGTCAAGAAACTCACCTGCCCTTGCAAGGTGCCCCACATCAGAACTGAGTCACACGAAAGCCCAGGCTCCAAACGTGCCGGCCACAGCTAAGGGGAGCGCTATGGAGGGGCCAACACAAGCCTTTGGGGAGCGTGGTGGGGCTCCCCACATTACAGGGCTTGCGAATTCTCAAGCAGGGCTACCAGGACAATGGCCTGCTCTCACAAGTGGTCCTCCTCTGCCTGCATGCACTGCCACCCCCTGGGACGGCACCAAGGGGGCACATGCCCAAACACGCAGCCTCCTTTCTCCCACCTACAACCTTACAAGCAAGAGGGGCACCAAGACACCCACAGAGCACACCCAACGCAAAAGGCCAGGCCTAAAGACAGGCTTAGCGACCTGGCAGCAAGGCAAGGACTGACCCAATGCGATGGAAGGGGCAGCCCCTCATGCCCGGCACACCTCCAAGGCACAGACCAGCTCATTAAGGCCACCAGAAAATGGGGCCCCCTCCTCACAATGCACCCACAAACCACACCACACCAGTGCCACAGGATGACCTCACTGACGACACTCCACCTCTCCTATGCTTCTCCTTACTTAGTAAGGTCCCCTGGGAAAAAGATTTGAAGGTGCTGGGCTCCATCAGTGCTGGTCACTTTTTAAGTACCACCTCCAAAGAGCACAGGAGCAGGCAATTCCAATATCATCGGAAGTCAAGCAGGCGAGGCAGAAGGCCGGCTTGGCTGAGTAGGGATCTTATGCTAGAACTAAGAGGAAAAAGAAAATGAACGACCAGTGGAAGCAAAGTCAGGCGACATGGGAGGACTACAGAGGTGCTGTTTGCCACTGTAGGGAGGAAATAGGTGTGGCCAAAGCTCAGCTAGAGCTGAAGCTGGCCAGTACTGTGAAGGACAATAAAAAGGGCTTCTTTAACTATATAAATAGCAAAAGGCAGGCCAGAAATAACATTGGCCCATTCCTAGATGAGCGTGGTCACCTCACAAACAGGGACATAGACAAAGCAGAGACCTTTAATGCTTTATTGACTTGCCTGCCATGGGGCCCCTCTTCACAACGCACCCACAAACCACACCACACCAGTGCCACGGGATGACCTCACTGATGACACCCCACCTCTCCTACCCTTTGGTCGTGTCCTCTGCCCATCCTGACACACACCATCAACACCAAGCCTTTGGCCTCTAATACTCACACCTCAAAGCTGCCGCCAGGGTCAGAGGGACACGGCCTCAAGAGGAGGACAGGAAAAGGGAGCGTTGCGGGAAGGAAAACACACCCCACCTCATTACTTGCCAGCCTGTGGCATGCAACAGCTGCTTGCTGCAAAATGCTGGCATGTGCAAAGCCTGTCCCGCCCCTTGCACACCACCATAAAAGCCGGCCCAGCACCTCTCTCCCTCACACACTTCTCCTCACGCCTTCTCCTCCGCGCTCAACAAGGTGAGCCTCAACCCCCTTCCCCTCCTTCTCCTCACCCACCTGGCCCCTCTCTTCCACCACGCTCTCACCACAGCCTCAGCACCGCTCACACCTCCCCACCGCCACGCTCCCCACAGCCCCACACCACGCCTCCCCGCTCCCTCGCCCTCCTGCAACACCGCCCCTCGCACCCCCACGCCCCTACGCTTTCTCAACACCCTCTCTTCCAGGGCCCCTCCACACCACACACATGGCCTGCTACGACAGCTGCCGCCCCTGCGGACCCACCCCGCTGGCTAACAGCTGCAACGAGCCCTGTGTCAGGCAGTGTGAGGACTCCCGCGTCATCATCCAGCCTCCCGCCGTGCTGGTCACCCTGCCAGGACCCATCCTCAGCTCCTTCCCCCAGAACACCGCCGTCGGATCCTCCGCATCCGCTGCCGTGGGCAACGTCCTCAGCTCCCAGGGAGTGCCCGTCTCCGGCGGCTTTGGCCTCGGCTACGGCTATGGCTTTGGAGGCCTGGGCTGCTTCGGTGGCGCAAGAGGCTGCTACCCCTGCTAAGGGCCCTCACCACCAGCCCTGACAACAACCACCCACACCCTGGAAGCCACCGCATGGATTGAGGACACACCTCCCGGGCTCTTCCTGGCACGTGCACCTGCCGTCCACGGCTCCTCCTCTCAAGGCACCAAGCAAGGAAGCAGGGAAGGGGCCAGCCTGGGCTGCCTGCAAACATGGCCCATGTACCTCCTCCTCTTCTACTTCCTTCCTTGCATCGTCCCTTCTGCGATGCCCACTACTCTCTGCTGCAATCACTCTCTGACAAGCCAAAGACCACCAGGGTCCTCCGCTGGGCTGCTCCCACTGTAGGGAAGGAAGATCTCGGTGCTCTGGCAAAATCTACTGCAAGCAAAGGACCTCGGCTGATGGTCGCCCTACTTGCACCTCACACCGGCTCCCTTCCACTTGCTTCTCCTGCCTTTACACTCTTCTTTCTCTCAATAAAGTTCTCCTGCATCCCAGCCTGACATGCCTCGTCTTCCTTTCTTCTCCCAATGCTCTTCCAGCTTCACCCGTCACCAAGCCAGGGCTCAACAGGCCACTGGGATGGGTGGAAAAGGGCTACCGGACCTCATTAGGAACTATGGCTTCAGCAGCAACAACAACAACAACACATGGGGACATCAAGCCCGTGACCCAAGCCCATCACTTACTCAAACAAAGGCTTGGACACGCTAATGCACTTCTACCCATGTCTCTGACGCCAGCTTCCCTTGGCAGCATGCACTTAGAAGCATAGATTTATTTACGTTGGAGAAGACCCTTAGCATTATCAAGTCCAACTGTGAAACTAACACTGCCACATCCATCACAAAACCATGTCCCTAAGCACCACTGCTACACGTCTTTTAGATACCTCCAGGGATGGGGACTCAGCCACATCCCTGGGCAGCCTCTTCCAGTGCTTGATAACCCTTTCCCTGAAGAATTTGTCCCTATAATCTCAACCTCTCCTGGTGCAACGTGAGCCCATTTCCTCTTCTCCTATCACTTGTTACTTGGCAAAAGAGACTGACACCCACCTTGCTACAGCCTCCTTTCAGCTACTTCTAGAGAGCCATAAGGTCTTCCTTCAGCCTCCTCTTCTCCAGACTAAACCATCCCAGTTCCCTCTGCCGCTCCTCACAGGACCTGTGCTCCAGACCCTGCACCAGCTTCCTGGCTCTTCCTTGGACACGCTCCAGCACCTCAGTGTTTTCTTGCAGTCAGGGGCCCAACACTGAACACAGGATTCGATGTGCGGTCTCATCAGTGACGAGCAGAGGGGGATGATCACTTCCTTAGTCCTGCTGGCCACTCTATTTCTCATACAAGCCACGATGGTATTGGTCTTCTTGGCCATTTGAGCACACTGCCGGCTCATAAGCAGCCAGGTATCAACCAACACCCCCAGGTCCTTTTCTGCCAGGCACCTCTCCAGCCACTCCTCCCCACGCCTGCAGCGTTGCCTGGGGTTGTTGTGACCCAAGTGCAGGACCCAGCACTCAGCCTGGTTGAACCTCATACAGCTGGGCTCAGCCCATCGACCCAGCCTGGCCAGGTCCCTCTGTAGAGACTTCCTATATTAAACAGGACCGGCCCCAGTACTGAGCCCTGGGGAACACCACTCGTGACTGGTCACCAACTGCATTTCACTCCACTCACCACCACTCTCTGGGCTCAGCCATTCAGCCAGTTTTTTACCCAGCAGAGAGTGCACTTACCCAAGCCATAAGCAGCCAGCTTCTGCAGGAGAATGCTGTGGGAGACAGTGTCAAAGGCCTTACTAACGTCCAGGTCGACAACAGGCACAGCCTTTCCCTCAGCCACCAAGCGGGTCACCTTGTCATAGAAGGAGATCAGCTTGGTCAAGCAGGATCTTCCCTTCATGAACCCATGCTGGCTGAGCCTGATCCCCTCGTTGTCCTGCATGTGCTGAGTGATGGCACTCAAGAGGATCTGCTCCATCACCTTCCCTGGCACCGAGGTCAGGCTGACAGGCCTGTAGTTCCCCAGATCCCCCTTCTGACCCTTTGTGTAGACAGCTGTGTCACATTAGCTAACTTCCAGTCAGCTGGGACCTCCCCAGTTGACCAGGACTGATGGTCAATGATGGAAAGTGGCTTGGTGAGCTCCTCTGCTCAGATGGATCCCAGCTGGCCCCATAGACTTGTGGGCATCCAGGTGGAGGAGCAGGTCACTAACTGTTACCTCTTTGATTACTGGGGCTTCATTCTGCTTCCCATCTCCATCTCCCAGCTCAGGGGGATGAATACCCTGAGGATGACCAGTCTGACTCTTAAGGACTGAGGCAAAGGCGGCATTAAGTACCTCAGCCTTCTCCTCATCCTTTGTGGCAATGTTTCCCTCCGCATCCAACAAAGGATGGAGATTCTCCATGGCCCTCCGTTTGTTGCTGATAGATTTATAAAAACATTTCTTGTTATCCTTAACTGCAGGGGCCAGTTTAAGTTCTAGCTGGGCTTTTGCCTTTCTAATTTTCTCCCTGCATAACCTCACAACATCCTTGGAGTCCTCCTGAGTTGCCTGACCCTTCTTCCAAAGATGGTAAACTCTCCTTTTTTTCCTGAGTTCCAGCCAAAGCTCTCTGTTCAGCCACGCCGGGCTTCTTCCCCTCCTGCTCCTCTTTTGGCACATGGGGACGGCCTGCTCCTGCCCATTTAAGACTTCCTTCTTGAAAAACCTCCAGCCTTCCTGGACTCCTTTGCGCTTCAGGACTGCCTCCCAAGGCACTCTCTCAACCAGACTCCTCAACAGGCCCAAGTCTGCCTTTCTGAAGTCCAGGGTAGTGGTATTGCTGACCCCCCTCCTTACTTCTCCAAAAATCGAAAACTCTGTCATTTCATGGTCACTGTGCCCAAGATGGCCTCCGACCACCACATCACCCACCAGGCCTTCTCTGTTCATAAAGAGCAGGTCCAGCAGGGCACCTCCCCTGGTTGGCTCGCTTACCAGCTGCGTCAGTGTCGTGGTTTAACCCCAGCTAGCAACTAAGCACCACACAGCCGCTCGCTCGCTCCCCCCCGGTGGGATGGGGGAGAGAATTGGAAGAGTAAAAGGGAGAGAACTCGTGGGTTGAGATAAGAACAGTTTAATACTTGAAATAAAAGAGAACGGTTAAATAGGTAAAGCAAAAGCTGTGCACGCAAACAAGGCAAACCAAGGAATTAATTCGCTACTTCCCATCGGCAGGCGGGTGTTCGGTCATCCCCAGGAAGGCAGGGCTCCATCATGCGTAACGGTTACTTGGGAAGACAAACGCCATCACGCCAGATGTCCCCCCCTTCCTTCTTCTTCCCCCAGCTTATATACTGAGCATGACGTCATATGGTATGGAATAACTCTTTGGCCAGTCTGGGTCAGCGCCCCTGGCTGTGCTCCCTCCCAGCCCCCCGTGCACCGGGCAGAGCACGGGAAGCTGAAAAGTCCTTGACCAATGTAAGCGCTACTTAGCGACTATTTAGCGGTACTTAGCATCGACAGCGTTCTCAATCTAAACCCAAAACACAGCCCCATACCGGCTACCAGGAAGAAAATTAACTCTATCCCAGCTGAAACCAGGACAGTCAGGAAGTTATCTTCCATGCACTCCAGGAACCTCCTACACTCTTTCCTCTCTGCTGTGCTGTGTTGCCAGCACAGATCTCGTAAGATGAACTCTCCGCATCAGTCTTTTTCTTTAGATCTTTCAGAAGCTTCCTTGCTCTTCTTCGGATGTGTCACACCACAGCCAAAAAGGGGAGCGCTACGGGGGGGCCAACACAAGCCTTTGGGGAGCCTGGCAGAGCTACCCACATCACAGGGCTTGCAAAACCTGAGCCAGCACTACCAGGACAATGGCCTGCTCTCCCAAGCGGGCCTCCTCTGCCTGCATTCACTGCCACCCCCAGGGACGGCACCAAGGGGGCACAAGCCCAAACACGCAGCCCCCTTTCTCCCACCTACAACCTTACAAGCAAGAGGGGCACCAAGACACCCCCAGAGCACACCCAACGCAAAAGGCCAGGCCTATAGACATGCTTAGTGACCTGGCAGCAAGGCAAGGACTGACCCAACAAGATGGAAGGGGCAGCCCGGCACACCTCCAAGGCCCAGACCAGCTCATTAAGGCCACCAGGATACGGGGCCCCCTCTTCACAACGCACCCACAAACCACACCAGTGCCACGGGATGACCTCACTGACGACTCCCCATCTCTCCTATGCTTTGGCTGCGTCTGCTGAATGCCCTGACATGCACCTTCCATGCAAATCCTCCCAAATACCTACTCTCACTTCAAAGCTGCCGCCAGGGTCAGAGGGACACGGCCTTAAGAGGAGGACAGGAAAAGGGAGCATTGCGGGAAGGAAAACACACCCCACCTCATTACTTACATGGCTGTGGCATGCAACAGCTGCTTGCTGCAAAATGCTGTCATGCGCAAAGCCTGTCCCGCCCCTCGCACACCACCATAAAAGCCGGCCCAGCACATCTCTCTCCCTCACACACTTCTCCTCACGCCTTCTCCTCCGCGCTCAACAAGGTGAGCCTCAACCCCCTTCCCCTCCTTCTCCTCACCCACCTGGCCCCTCTCTTCCACCACGCTCTCACCACAGCCTCAGCACTGCTCACACCTCCCCACCGCCACGCTCCCCACAGCCCCACACCACGCCTCCCCGCTCCCTCGCCCTCCTGCAACACCGCCCCTCGCACCCCCACGCCCCTCCGCTTTCTCAACACCCTCTCTTCCAGGGCCCCTCCACACCACACACATGGCCTGCTACGACAGCTGCCGCCCCTGCGGACCCACCCCGCTGGCTAACAGCTGCAACGAGCCCTGTGTCAGGCAGTGCGAGGACTCCCGCGTCGTCATCCAGCCTTCCACCGTCGTCGTCACCCTGCCAGGACCCATCCTCAGCTCCTTCCCCCAGAACACCGCCGTCGGATCCTCCGCATCCGCTGCCGTGGGCAACGTCCTCAGCTCCCAGGGAGTGCCCGTCTCTGGCGGCTTTGGCCTCGGCTACGGCTATGGCCTCGGAGGCCTGGGCTGCTTCGGTGGCGCAAGAGGCTGCTACCCCTGCTAAGGGCCCTCACCACCACCCCTGACAACAACCACCCACACCCTGGAAGCCACCGCATGGATTGAGGATGCACCTCCCGGACGTTGCTGGCACGTGCACCTGCCATCCACGGCTCCTCCTCTCAAGGCACCAAGCAAGGAAGCAGGGAAGGGGCCAGCCTGGGCTGCCTGCAAACATGGCCCAGGTACCTCCTCCTCTTCTCCCTCTTCCTTCCTTGCATCGCCCCTTCTGCGATGCTCACTACTCTCCACTGCAATCGCTCTCTGACAAGCCAAGACCAGCAGGGACCTCCGCTGGGCTGTTCCCACTGTGGGGAAGGAAGATCTCTGTGCTCTGGCAAAATCTACTGCAAGCAAAGGACCTCGGCTGATGGTCGCCCTACTTGCACCTCAGACCACCTCCCTTCCACTTGCTGCTCCTGCCTTTACACTCTTTTTTCCTCTCAATAAACAGCTCCTGCATCCCAGCCTCACATGCCTCCTCTTCCTTTCTTCTCCCAACGCTCTTCCAGCTTCACCTGGCACCAAGCCAGGGCTCAACAGGCCATTGCGATGGGTGGAGAGGGGCTACCAGACCTCTCTTAGGAACTATGGCCTCAGCAAGTACAACACTGACCGGCACATGGCGACATCCAGCCCATGACACAAGCCCATCACTTACGCAAACAAAGGCTTGGACACGCTAATGCACTTCTACCCATGTCTCTGATGCCAGCTTCCCTTGGCAGCATGCACTTAGAAGCATAGATGTATTTAGAATCATAGAATCATAGAATTGTTAAGGTTGGAAAAGACCCTTAAGATCATCAGGTCCAACCGTTAACCTACCACCGCCAAGTCCACCGCTAAACCATGTCCTCAAGTACTGCATCTCCCCGTCTTTTAAATACCTCCAGGGATGGGGACTCAACTACTTCCCTGGGCAACTGTTCCAGTGCCTGACCACTCTTTCGGTGAAGAAGTTTTTTTTAATATCTAACCTAAGAGGCCATTTCCTCTCGTCCTATCACTTGTTACTGGGGTGAAGAGACCGACCCCCACCTCTCTACAACCTCCTTTCAGGCAGTTGTAGAGAGCAATAAGGTCTCCCCTCAGCCTCCTCTTCTCCAAACTAAACAACCCCAGCTCCCTCAGCCGCTCCTCATAAGACTTGTGCTCTAGACCCTTCACCAACCTCGTTGCCCTTCTCTGGACACCCTCCAGCACCTCCATGTCCTTCTTGAATTGAGGGGCCCAAAACTGGACACAGGATTCGAGGTGCGGCCCCACCAGTGCCGAATACAGGGGCACTATCACCTCCCTGGTCCTGCTGGCCACACTATTCCTGATACAAGCCAGGATGCCATTGGCCTTCTGGGCCACCTGACCACACTGCTGGCTCATGTTCAGCTGGCTGTCAACCAGCACCCCCAGGTCCTTTTCAGCCAGGCCGCTTTCCAGCCACTCCTCCCCAAGCCGGTAGCGTTGCCTGGGGTTCTTGTGCCCCAAGTGCAGGACCCGGCACTTGTCCTTGTTGAACCTCATACAGTTGGCCCTGGCCCAACAATCCAGCCTGTCCAGGTCCCTCTGCAGGGCCTTCCTACGCTCCAGCAGATCGACACTCCCACCCAACTTGATGTCATCTGCAAACTTACTGAGGGTGCACTGAATCCCCTCATCCAGATCATCGATAAAGATAGTGAACAGGACCGGCCCCAACACTGAGTCCTGCGGAACACCACTCGTGACCGGTCGCCAACTGGATTTGGCTCCATTCACCACCACTCTCTGGGCTCAGCCATTCAGCCAGGTTTTAACCCAGCTCAGAGTGCACTTGCCCAAGCCGTGAGCAGCCAGCTTCTGCAGGAGAATGCTGTGGGAGACAGTGTCAAAGGCCTTACTGAAGTCCAGGTCGACAACAGGCACAGCCTTTCCCTCAGCCACCAAGCGGGTCACCTTGTCATAGAAGGAGACCAGGGTAGTGAAGCAGGACCTGCCTTTCATAAACCCATGCTGGCTGAGCCTGATCCCCCAGTTGTCCCGCACATGCCGCATAATGGCACTCAGGATGATCTGTTCCATGACCTCTAACAGCACCGAGGTCAGGCTGACAGGCCTGTAGTTCCCCGGATCCTCCTTCTGACCCTTCGTGTAGACAGCTGTGTCACATCAGCTAACTTTCAGTCAGCTGGGACCTCCCCAGTTGACCAGGACTGCTGGTCAATGATGGAAAGTGGCTTGGTGAGCTCCTCTGCCAGCTCCCTCAGTATCCTCAGGTGGATCCCAGCTGGCCCCATAGACTTGTGGGCATCCAGGTGGAGGAGCAGGTCGGTGACTGCCACCTCTTCGACAGCAGGGACTACATTCTGTGTCCTATCTCCATCTCCCAGCTCAGGGGCATGAAAACCTCGAGGATGATCAGTCCGACTATTAAAGATGAGGCAAAGAAGGCATTAAGTACCTCAGCCTTCTCCTCATCCTTTGTGGCAATGTTTCCCTCCGCATCCAACAAAGGATGGAGATTCTCCTTAGCCCTCCTTTTGTCGCTGATATACTTGTAGAAACATTTTTTGTTGTCCTTGACAGCAGTGGCCAGTTTAAGTTCTAGCTGGGCCTTCGTCTTTCTAATTTTCTCCCTGCATAACCTCACAACATCCTTGGAGTCCTCATGAGTTGCCTGACCCTTCTTCCAAAGGTGCTAGGCTCTCCTTTTTTTCCTGAGTTCCAGCCAAAGCTCTCTGTTCAGCCACGCCGGGCTTCTTCCCCTCCTGCTCCTCTTTTGGCACATGGGGACGGCCTGCTCCTGCCCATTTAAGACTTCCTTCTTGAAAAACCTCCAGCCTTCCTGGACTCCTTTGCCCTTCAGCACTGCCTCCCAAGGCACTCTGTTTACCAAACTGCTAAACAGGCCAAAGTCTGCCCTTCTGAAGTCCAGGGTAGTGGTTTTGCTGGCCCCCCTCCTTACTTCTCCAAAAATCGAAAACTCTACCATTTCATGGTCGCTGTGCCCAAGACGGCCTCCGACCACCACATCACCCACCAGGCCTTCTCTATTCGTGAACAGCAGGTCCAGCGGGGCACCTCCCCTGGTTGGCTCGCTTACCAGCTGCGTCAGGAAGTTATCCTCCACGCACTCCAGGAACCTGCTAGACTGCTTTCTCTCTGCCGTGTTGTATTTCCAGCAGATATCTGGTAAGTTGAAGTCTCCCACAAGAACAAGGGTTAGAGACTCTGAGACTTCAGCCAGCCGCTTGTAAAAAACTTCATCTGTTTCCTCATCCTGGTTGGGTGGTCTATAACAGACTCCCACCAGGATATCTCCCTTGTTGGCCTTTCCCCTGATCTTAACCCATAAGCACTCAACCTTGTCGTTACCTTTGTTAAGCTCAAGACAGTCAAAACACTCTCTGACGTACAAGGCTACCCCGCCACCTCGCCTTCCTTGCCTGTCCCTTCTAAAGAGCTTGTAGCCATCCATTGCAGCACTCCAGTTGTGCGAGTCATCCCACCATGTTTCCGTAATGGTAACCACGTCATAGTTTCCCTGCCGCGCAATGGCTTCCAGCTACTCCTGCTTATTGCCCAAGCTGCGTGCATTGGTGTAAAGGTTTTGTAGGTTCAAAAAGACCCCTAGAATCATAGAATCATTAAGGTTGGAAAGGACCTCCGAGATCCTCGAGTCCAACCATTAAGCCAACTGCCAGGGCCACCTCTAAACCATGTCCCTAAGTACCACATCCACACGTTTTTTGAATACTTCCAGGGACTGTGATTGCACCGCTTCCATGGGCAGCCTGTTCCAATGCCTGACCACTCTCTCCATGAAGAAATGTTTCCTAATATCTCATCTAAATCTCCCCTGGCACAACTTCAGCCCATTTGCTTTCATCCTATCACTTCTTACTTGGCAAAAGAGATCAACACCCACCTCGCTACAGCCTCCCCTCAGCCTTCTCTTCTCCGAACTAAACGACCCCAGCTCCCTCAGTTGCTCCTCACAAGACATCTTCTCCAGACCCTTCACCAGCTTCGTTGCCCTTCTTTGGACGCCCTCCAGCACCTCCATGTCTTTCTTGTAGTGAGAGGCCCAACACTGAACACAGTATTCGAGGTGCGGCCTCACCAGTGCCCAGCACAGGGGCACCATCACCTCCCTGCTCCTGCTGGCCACACTATTCCTGATACAAGCCAGGATGCCATTGGCCTTCTGGGCCACCTGGGCACACTGCTGGCTCATGTTCAGCTGGCTGTCAACCAGCACCCTCAGGACCTTTTCCTTCAGGCACCTCTCCAGCCACTCCTCCCCACGCCTGCAGTGTTGCATGGGGTTGTTGTGACCCAAGTGCAGGACCCGGCACTGAGCCTGGTTGAACCTCATACAGTTGGGCTCAGCCCATCGACCCAGCCTAGCCAGATCCCCCTTCCTACCTTCAGGCACATCAACACGTCCACCCAACATGGTGTCATCTGCAAACTTATTGAGGGTGCACTCAATGTCCTCATCATGATCATTAATAAAGATATTAAACACGACCGGCCCCAACACTGAGCCCTGGGGAACACCACTCGTGACCAGTCGCCAACTGCATTTCACTCCATTCACCACCACTCTCTGGGCTCAGCCATTCAGCCAGTTTTTTTACCCAGCAGAGAGTGCACTTACCCAAGCCATAAGCAGCCAGCTTCTGCAGGAGAATGCTGTGGGAGACAGTGTCAAAGGCCTTACTAACGTCCAGGTCGACAACAGGCACAGCCTTTCCCTCAGCCACCAAGCGGGTCACCTTGTCATAGAAGGAGATCAGGTTGGTCAAGCAGGACCTTCCCTTCATGAACCTATGCTGGTTGAGCCTGATCCCCTCGTTCTCCTGCTCATGCTGCATGATGGCACTCAAAAGGATCTGTTCCATGACCTCTAACAGCACCGAGGTCAGGCTGACAGGCCTGTAGTTCCCCGGATCCTCCTTCTGACCCTTCGTGTAGACAGCTGTGTCACATCAGCTAACTTTCAGTCAGCTGGGACCTCCCCAGTTGACCAGGACTGCTGGTCAATGATGGAAAGTGGCTTGGTGAGCTCCTCTGCCAGCTCCCTCAGTATCCTCAGGTGGATCCCAGCTGGCCCCATAGACTTGTGGGCATCCAGGTAGAGGAGCAGGTCACTAACAGCTACCTCTTTGATTACTGGGGCTTCATTCTGCTTCCCATCTCCATCTCCCAGCTCAGGGGGATGAATACCCTGAGGATGACCAGTCTGACTATTAAAGATGAGGCAAAGAAGGCCTGTCATTTCATGGTTGCTGTGCCCAAGACGGCCTCCGACCACCACATCAACTACCAGGCTTTCTCTGTTCGTAAAGAGCAGGTCCAGCGGGGCACCTCCCCTGGGTGGCTCGCTTACCAGCTGCGTCAGGAAGTTATCTTCCATGCACTCCAGGAACCTCCTACACTCTTTCCTCTCTGCTGTGCTGTGTTGCCAGCACAGATCTCGTAAGATGAACTCTCCGCATCAGTCTTTTTCTTTAGATCTTTCACCAGCTGCCTTGCTCTTCTTTGGATGTGTCGCACCACAGCCAAAAAGGGGAGCACTACGGAGGGGCCAACAGAAGCCTTTGGGGAGCCTGGCAGAGCTACCCACATCACAGGGCTTGCAAACCCTGAACCAGGGCTACCAGGACAATGGTCTGCTCTCCCAAGCGGCCCTCCTCTACCTGCATGCACTGCCACACCCAGGGACGGCACCAAGGGGGCACAAGCCCAAACACGCAGCCTCCTTTCTCCCACCTACAACCTTACAAGCAAGAGGGGCACCAAGACACCCACAGAGCACACCCAATGCGAAAGGCCAGGCCTATAGACACGCTTAGTGTCCTGGCAGCAAGGCAAGGACTGACCCAACAAGATGGAAGGGGCAGCCCGGCAAACCTCCAAGGCCCAGACCAGCTCATTAAGGCCACCAGGATACGGGGCCCCCTCTTCACAACGCACCCACAAACCACACCAGTGCCACGGGATGACCTCACTGACGACTCCCCATCTCTCCTATGCTTTGGCCGCGTCTGCCAAAAGCCCTGACACGCACCTTCCATGCAAATCCTCACAAATACCTACTCTCACTTCAAAGCTGCTGCCAGGGTCAGAGGGACACAGCCTCAAGAGGAGGACAGGAAAAGGGAGCGTTGCGGGAAGGAAAACACACCCCACCTCATTACTTGCCAGCCTGTGGCATGCAACAGCTGCTTGCTGCAAAATGCTGGCATGCGCAAAGCCTGTCCCGCCCCTCGCACACCACCATAAAAGCCGGCCCAGCACCTCTCTCCCTCACACACTTCTCCTCACGCCTTCTCCTCCGCGCTCAACAAGGTGAGCCTCAACCCCCTTCCCCTCCTTCTCCTCACCCACCTGGCCCCTCTCTTCCACCACGCTCTCACCACAGCCTCAGCACCGCTCACACCTCCCCACCGCCACGCTCCCCACAGACCCACACCACGCCTCCCCGCTCCCTCGCCCTCCTGCAACACCGCCCCTCGCACCCCCACGCCCCTACGCTTTCTCAACACCCTCTCTTCCAGGGCCCCTCCACACCACACACATGGCCTGCAACGACCTCTGCCGCCCCTGCGGACCCACCCCGCTGGCTAACAGCTGCAACGAGCCCTGTGTCAGGCAGTGCGAGGACTCCCGCGTCGTCATCCAGCCTCCCGCCGTGCTGGTCACCCTGCCAGGACCCATCCTCAGCTCCTTCCCCCAGAACACCGCCGTCGGATCCTCCGCATCCGCTGCCGTGGGCAACGTCCTCAGCTCCCAGGGAGTGCCCGTCTCCGGCAGCTTTGGCCTCGGCTACGGCTATGGCCTTGGAGGCCTGGGCTGCTTCAGCGGCGCAAGAGGCTGCTACCCCTGCTAAGGGCCCTCAACACCACCCCTGACAACAACCACCCACACCCTGGAAGCCACCGCATGGATTGAGGACGCACCTCCCGGCCATTGCTGGCACGTGGGCTCACCAACCATGGCTCCTCTTCTCAAGGCATAAAGCAAGTACCTTCTCACAAGCCAAAGACCACGCGGGACCTCCAGTGTGCTGCTCCCACCGCAGGGCAGCAAGACCTCGGTGCGCTTGCAAAATCTCGTGCATGCAAGGGACTTTGGCTGATGCTCGCCCTCACACCGGCTCCCTTCCACTTGCTGCTCCTGCCTTTTCACTCTGTTTTTCTCTCAATAAAATTCTCCTGCATCCCAGCCTCAGACGCCTCCTCTTCCAGTCTTCTCCCAAGGCTCTTCCAACTTCACCTGGCACAAAGCCATGCCTCAACTTGCCGTCAGGGTGGGTGGAAGAGGGTAATAAGACGTCTCTAGGAAGAGGTCACCACCACTACCACTAGCCACACAGACTGGGTTTTTGTGGGGCTTCCAGAACATGGCACAAGCCCATCACTGGATCAGACAAAGGCTTTGACATGACAACATTCCCATCCACACGCCTTTGATGAAGTCTCCCCGTGCCAGCACACACTTGACTAACTCTCTTCCCCACCATGACTCTCCGGTACTGCCAGGAAAGAGAATCACAGAGGCATTTAGTTAGGCAGGGACATCTGGAGAGCGGGTGCTTCAACCCCCCTACTCAAGCAGGGCCACCTAGAGCAGGTTGTCCGGGACCATGGCCACTCGGGGTTTCAGGATCTCCCAGGACGGAGACTCCACCACCTCTTCTGCCCTTTCACCACCCTCACACTGAAAAAGCATGGCCTTCCTTGCCCATGCAATTCCATCTCTTTTCACTTGTGCCCATGGCCTCTTGTCCTGGTAGGAAGCACTACTCAGAAGAACCAGGCTCCCTCAACTTCACTCCCTGACATCAGGGATTTATACACATTTAGATTTATAACTAAGTCCATGTCATTCTCCGTCTGGGGAGCCCAGAACTGCACACAGCACCCAACATGGGACCTCACTAGTGCTGAGGAGACAGGAAGCCTCTCCTTCCCCTACTTGCTGGCAACGCTTTTCCTCATGACGCCCTGGAGACTCGTGGCCCCATTTTGCAGCAAGGGTGCTTTGCCACCTCGTGGTCCGTTTGTTCTCCACCAGGACCACAAGGTCCTTCTCTGCTAAGATGCTTTCTATCCAACTGACCCCAGCCATTCCCGCTACCTGGGGTGAGTCCTCCCCAGAAACAGGGCTTTGCATCTCCTCTTCCTCAACTCCATGAGATTCCTCTATGTCCGCTGCAAGGAAATCAGGTTGCTCCCTCAGCATTCGTGGGTTCAAACCATCTTTCCCCATGGACATATGTACATCCAGTTCCACAAACCCATCTTTCTGGGGGGCAGCCATGAGTCCACTGGCACCTCCAGCACTGCCCAGCGTGCCTCTTGCCGGCCAGGCACTCCAGCACCCACCAACACAGAAGCACAGGTACCCTTCCTCCCTCACCTCCTCTTCCTCACAAACAAGCACTGCTCGCACAGTGAACAACCCTCAAGACACTCACCTTCACTGAATGTGGGCAGCTCTTGGGGGTCTGGGGAGGTCCTCGCGGACGGGAAGGCAGCCAACCTCATTCCAATTTATAAAGAGGGCATGAGGGAAGACCCAAGAAACTGCAGACCTCTTAGTCTGGCCTCAGTACCCGGAAAAATTATGGAGAAGATCCTACTGGGTGCTGTTGAAAGGAATTTAAAGGACAAGGCAATCACCAGGCACGGACACCATGGGTTCACTAAGGGAAAGTCCTGCCTGCCTCATGTAATATCCTTTGACGATAAAGGCACCCGCCTCGTGCATGAAGGGAAGGCCGTGCATGTAGTTTTTCTGGATTTTCATGAGGCTTTTGATCCTGTCCCTCACAGCAGCCTTCTGGACAAGTTGTCCAACTGCGAGATGAGCAGGTACACGCATGAGCACCACTTAGGCAGGACAAGTGGCCAGCAAGATCGAAAGGGCCGTTATGCAGCCATTAGCACCTGCACATTGCTGTCTCCTGCAGCCATTGTCTTTTGTCTGGCAGTTTAGTCAGAGTCCACTAACTTATGGAAATGGTAGAGAGCAAACCTCCAATCTGGAAGGTACAAAACATCAGCTTCCCCAAAAAGCTTTTCAAGCAGATCCAACAGCAGCTGCGCTGCTGAGGCATTCATGCTTCCCGCCGTCACACAAGGAACGCCTGCACCGTGATGGAGGAGGAAGGAGGGGCACTCTTACCATCGGCTAGGTAATTATATTTTTTTGCTCACAGGAAAACGATGTTAAGAGTTACGGGTTATAAGTTATGAAACCTAATAACTTGAATAACTGAATTGACGTCATCAACTAGCCTGGGCAAAAGGGGATGGAGCCCCAGTTTGCTGAGTTTGTTTACTGTATTTCTTAATGAGCTCAAGAAATACAGCTTAAATCACAAACGACATTGTCCTGTGAATGTGACAGATGCAAACAGACGGTGAGAGCGGGAACGAGGTCACGATCAAGAGCCTCTACTTTCCCAGACCCTCCCTCTTGATCTTCTTCAAGATACGAGGGGTATGAACTTTCTTCCAGTCTTCAGGAACTGCCCCCACACACCATGACCTTTCCAAGCTAATGGAGAGTGGCCTCCCAAGGACATCAGCCAGCTCCCTCCGCATTCATGGATAAAATCCTACATACATCCATTCCCACAACACTCCTTATTACCTCGTTTCAACTGCCTCAGGAACAACCGCTGCTCGCCTGAGAAACAACCTGCAAACATTCACCTTGGATCACTTGGGGCAGCCCTTGCCATTCATCAACTCTTCAGCATGCAGCCACCACCACCAGGGCCTCTGCTCTGCAGCCACGTGCTGCATGCTCACCTCCAACTCCCCTCCACAACCTCCAAATCCACTTTCAGCCACTCTTGAGAGAAATGGCCTCACCCCTCGGCACTCACCCCAACACAACACCCCAAAGGCCCTGGCTCACCACCTCCCCTACCTCCTGCTCCCAGTCCCCTCTGGCTCTCACCACACTCATGGCTGTCAAGAAACTCACCTGCCCTTGCAAGGTGCCCCACATCAGAACTGAGTCACACGAAAGCCCAGGCTCCAAACGTGCCGGCCACAGCTAAGGGGAGCGCTATGGAGGGGCCAACACAAGCCTTTGGGGAGCGTGGTGGGGCTCCCCACATTACAGGGCTTGCGAATTCTCAAGCAGGGCTACCAGGACAATGGCCTGCTCTCACAAGTGGTCCTCCTCTGCCTGCATGCACTGCCACCCCCTGGGACGGCACCAAGGGGGCACATGCCCAAACACGCAGCCTCCTTTCTCCCACCCACAAGTTTACAAGCAAGAGGGGCACCAAGACACCCACAGAGCACACCCAACGCAAAAGGCCAGGCCTATAGACACGCTTAGTGACCTGGCAGCAAGGCAAGGACTGACCCAACAAGATGGAAGGGGGCAGCCCGGCAAACCTCCAAGGCCCAGACCAGCTCATTAAGGCCACCAGAAAATGGGGCCCCCTCCTCACAATGCACCCACAAACCACACCACACCAGTGCCACAGGATGACCTCACTGACGACACTCCACCTCTCCTATGCTTCTCCTTACTTAGTAAGGTCCCCTGGGAAAAAGATTTGAAGGTGCTGGGCTCCATCAGTGCTGGTCACTTTTTAAGTACCACCTCCAAAGAGCACAGGAGCAGGCAATTCCAATATCATCGGAAGTCAAGCAGGCGAGGCAGAAGGCCGGCTTGGCTGAGTAGGGATCTTATGCTAGAACTAAGAGGAAAAAGAAAATGAACGACCAGTGGAAGCAAAGTCAGGCGACATGGGAGGACTACAGAGGTGCTGTTTGCCACTGTAGGGAGGAAATAGGTGTGGCCAAAGCTCAGCTAGAGCTGAAGCTGGCCAGTACTGTGAAGGACAATAAAAAGGGCTTCTTTAAATATATAAAGAGCAAAAGGCAGGCCAGAAATAACATTGGCCCATTCCTAGATGAGCGTGGTCACCTCACAAACAGGGACATAGACAAAGCAGAGACCTTTAATGCTTTCTTGACTTGCCTGCCATGGGGCCCCCTCTTCACAACGCACCCACAAACCACACCACACCAGTGCCACGGGATGACCTCACTGATGACACCCCACCTCTCCTATGCTTTGGTCGTGTCCTCTGCCCATCCTGACACACACCATCAACACCAAGCCTTTGGCCTCTAATACTCACACCTCAAAGCTGCCGCCAGGGTCAGAGGGACACGGCCTCAAGAGGAGGACAGGAAAAGGGAGCGTTGCGGGAAGGAAAACACACCCCACCTCATTACTTGCCAGCCTGTGGCATGCAACAGCTGCTTGCTGCAAAATGCTGGCATGCGCAAAGCCTGTCCCGCCCCTCGCACACCACCATAAAAGCCGGCCCAGCACCTCTCTCCCTCACACACTTCTCCTCACGCCTTCTCCTCCGCGCTCAACAAGGTGAGCCTCAACCCCCTTCCCCTCCTTCTCCTCACCCACCGGGCCCCTCTCTTCCACCACGCTCTCACCACAGCCTCAGCACCGCTCACACCTCCCCACCGCCACGCTCCCCACAGCCCCACACCACGCCTCCCCGCTCCCTCGCCCTCCTGCAACACCGCCCCTCGCACCCCCACGCCCCTACGCTTTCTCAACACCCTCTCTTCCAGGGCCCCTCCACACCACACACATGGCCTGCAACGACCTCTGCCGCCCCTGCGGACCCACCCCGCTGGCTAACAGCTGCAACGAGCCCTGTGTCAGGCAGTGCGAGGACTCCCGCGTCGTCATCCAGCCTTCCACCGTCGTCGTCACCCTGCCAGGACCCATCCTCAGCTCCTTCCCCCAGAACACCGCCGTCGGATCCTCCGCATCCGCTGCCGTGGGCAACGTCCTCAGCTCCCAGGGAGTGCCTGTCTCCGGCGGCTTTGGCCTCGGCTACGGCTACGGCTATGGCTTTGGAGGCCTGGGCTGCTTTGGCGGCAGAAGAGGCTGCTACCCCTGCTAAGGGCCCTCACCACCACCCCTGACAACAACCACCCACACCCTGGAAGCCACCGCATGGATTGAGGACACACCTCCAGGCCATTGCTGGCACGTGGGCTCACCAACCATGGCTCCTCTTCTCAAGGCATAAAGCAAGTACCTTCTCACAAGCCAAAGACCACGCGGGACCTCCAGTGTGCCGCTCCCACCGCAGGGCAGCAAGACCTCGGTGCGCTTGCAAAATCTCGTGCATGCAAGGGACTTTGGCTGATGCTCGCCCTCACACCGGCTCCCTTCCACTTGCTGCTCCTGCCTTTTCACTCTGTTTTTCTCTCAATAAAATTTTCCTGCATCCCAGCCTCAGACGCCTCCTCTTCCAGTCTTCTCCCAAGGCTCTTCCAACTTCACCTGGCACAAAGCCATGCCTCAACTTGCCGTCAGGGTGGGTGGAAGACAGTAATAAGACGTGTCTAGGAAGAGGTCACCACCACTACCACTAGCCACACAGACTGGGTTTTTGTGGGGCTTCCAGAACATGGCACAAGCCCATCACTGGATCAGACAAAGGCTTTAACATGACAACATTCCCATCCACACACCTTTGATGAAGTCTCTCTGTGCCAGCACACACTTGACTAACTCTCTTCCCCACCATGACTCTCCAGCACTGCCAGGAAAGAGAATCACAGAGGCATTTAGTTAGGCAGGAACATCTGGAGAGCGGGTGCTTCAACCCCCCTACTCAAGCAGGGCCACCTAGAGCAGGTTGTCCGGGACCATGGCCACTCGGGCTTTCAGGATCTCCCAGGACGGAGACTCCACCACCTCTTCTGCCCTTTCACCACCCTCACACTGAAAAAGCCTGGCCTTCCTTGCCCATGCAATTCCATCTCTTTTCACTTGTGCCCATGGCCTCTTGTCCTGGTAGGAAGCACTACTCAGAAGAACCAGACTCCCTCACCTTCATTCCCTGCCATCAGGGATTTATACACATTTAGATTTACAACTATGTCCATGTCATTCTCCGTCTGGGGAGCCCAGAACTGCACACAGCACCCAACATGGGACCTCACTAGTGCTGAGGAGACAGGAAGGCTCTCCTTCCCCTACTTGCTGGCAACGCTTTTCCTCATGACGCCCTGGAGACTCGTGGCCCCATTTTGCAGCAAGGGTGCTTTGCCACCTCGTGGTCCATTTGTTCTCCACCAGGACCGCAAGGTCCTTCTCTGCTAAGATGCTTTCTATCCAACTGACCCCAGCCATTCCCGCTACCTGGGGTGAGTCCTCCCCAGAAACAGGGCTTTGCATCTCCTCTTCCTCAACTCCATGAGATTCCTCTATGTCCGCTGCAAGGAAATCAGGTTGCTCCCTCAGCATTCGTGGGTTCAAACCATCTTTCCCCATGGACATATGTACATCCAGTTCCATAAACCCATCTTTCTGGGGGGCAGCCATGAGTCCACTGGCACCTCCAGCACTGCCCAGCGTGCCTCTTGCCGGCCAGGCACTCCAGCACCCACCAACACAGAAGCACAGGTACCCTTCCTCCCTCACCTCCTCTTCCTCACAAACAAGCACTGCTCGCACAGTGAACAACCCTCAAGACACTCACCTTCGCTGAATGTGGGCAGCTCTTGGGGGTCTGGGGAGGTCCTCGCGGACGGGAAGGCAGCCAACCTCATTCCAATTTATAAAGAGGGCATGAGGGAAGACCCAAGAAACTGCAGACCTCTTAGTCTGGCCTCAGTACCCGGAAAAATTATGGAGAAGATCCTACTGGGTGCTGTTGAAAGGAATTTAAAGGACAAGGTAATCACCAGGCACAGACACCATGGGTTCACTAAGGGAAAGTCCTGCCTGCCTCATGTAATATCCTTTGACGATAAAGGCACCCGCCTCGTGCATGAAGGGAAGGCCGTGGATGTAGTTTTTCTGGATTTTCATGAGGCTTTTGATCCTGTCCCTCACAGCAGCCTTCTGGACAAGTTGTCCAACTGCGAGATGAGCAGCTACACGCTGCGCTGGGTGAAGAACTGCCTGAAGGGCAGGGCTCAAAGGGTTGCGGTGAACAGGGCTCCATCTGGCTGGCGACCGATCACCAGCGGGGTTCCTCAGGGTTCAATCCTGAGGGTTCAATCTGTTCAAGATTTTTATCAGCGATCTGGATGCAGGAGTTGATTGCACCAGTAGCAAGTTTGCTGATGATACCAAACTGGGAGTTGCTGTTGAGGCTCTGGAGGGACAAGAGGCCTAGCAGAGGGATCTAGAGAGATCGGAGCATTGCGCAATGATTAATGGGATGAAGTTTAACAGGAACAAATGCCGGATCCTGCACCTAGGACGGAACAATTCTGGACACAAGCACGGATTGGGAGAGGAGTGGCTGGAGAGCAGCCCTGCAGAAAGGGAACTGAGGGTGCTGGATGGCAGCAGGCTCAACACATGCACCCTGGCAGCCAAGAGCACATTCTGGGGTGCATGCGACTCCTCACTCAACTCCTGCACAGATTTTGGCTAACCCAGCTTTGGCTACGGCCTGATGTATGCTGGGAGCAGCGCCATTCGGTCAAAGCGAGAGCACCACTTAGGCAGGACAAGTGGCCAGCAAGATCGAAAGGGCCGTTATGCAGCCATTAGCACCTGCAAGTTGCTGTCTCCTGCAGTGTTGTGGTTTAACCCCAGTCAGCAACTAAGCACCACACAGCCGCTCGCTCACTCCCCCCCGGTGGGATGGGGGAGAGAATCGGAAGAGTAAAAGGGAGAGAACTCGTGGGTTGAGATAAGAACAGTTTAATACTTGAAGTAAAATAAAAGAGAACAGTTAAATAGGTAAAGCAAAAGCTGCGCACGCAAACAAGGCAAAACAAGGAATTAATTTGCTACTTCCCATGGGCAGGCAGGTGCTCGGCCATCCCCAGGAAGGCAGGGCTCCATCATGCGTAACGGTTACTTGGGAAGACAAACGCCATCCCGCCAGATGTCCCCCACTTCCTTCTTCTTCCCCCAGCTTATATACTGAGCATGACGTCCTATGGTATGGAATAACTCTTTGGCCAGTCTGGGTCAGCCCCCCCTGGCTGTGCTCCCTCCCAGCCCCCCGTGCACCGGGCAGAGCACGGGAAGCTGAAAAGTCCTTGACCAGTGTGAGCGCTACTTAGCGACTATTTAGCGGTACGTAGCATCGACATTGTTCTCTTCCTAAACCCAAAACACAGCCCCATACTGGCTACCAAGAAGAAAATTAACTCTATCCCACCTGAAACCAGGACATGCAGCCATTGTCTTTTGTCTGGCAGTTTAGTCAGAGTCCACTAACTTATGGAAATGGTAGAGAGCAAACCTCCAATCTGGAAGGTACAAAACATCAGCTTCCCCAAAAAGCTTTTCAAGCAGATCCAACAGCAGCTGCACTGCTGAGGCATTCATGCTTCCCGCTGTGCCACAGGGAATGCCCGCACCGTGATGGAGGAAGAAGGAGGGGCACTCTTACCATCGGCTAGGTAATTATATTTTTTTGCTCACAGGAAAACGATGTTAAGAGTTACGGGTTATAAGTTATGAAACTGCATAACTTGAATAAGTGAATTGACGTCATCAACTAGCCTGGGCAAAAGGGGATGGAGCCCCAGTTTGCTGAGTTTGTTTACTGTATTTCTTAATGAGCTCAAGAAATACAGCTTAAATCACAAACGACGTTGTTCCGTGAATGTGACAGATGCAAACAGATGGTGACAGCGGGAACGAGGTCATGATCAAGAGCCTCTACTTTCCCAGACCCTCCCTCTTGATCTTCTTCAAGATATGAGGGGTATGAGCTTTCTTCCAGGCTTCAGAAACCACTCCCTAGCACCATGACATTTCCAAGCTAATGGAGAGTGGCCTCCCAAGGACATCAGACAGCTCCATCAGCATTCGTGGATACATTCTGTCAGGCCCCATGGACTTGCGTACATCCAGTTGCAAAGCACTCCTTCCTGCCTCCCTTCACCTTCCTCAGCAACAACCACTGCTCGCCTGACAAACAGCCTGCAAAACACTCACCTCGGCTCCCTTGGGGCAGCCCGTGCCATTCATCAACCCTTCAGCATGCAGCCACCACCACCAGGGCCTCTGCTCTGCAGCCACGTGCTGCATGCTCACCTCCAACTCCCCTCCACAACCTCCAAATCCTCTTTCAGCCCGTCACACACAGTGCACAGAAATGGCCTCACCCCTTGGCACTCACCCCAACACAACACCCCAAAGGCCCTGGTTCACCACCTCCCCTGCCTGACACCTCCACTCCCCCTCTGCCTCTCAACACACTCACGGGCTCTCCAGGAACTCACCTGCCGTTGCAGGGTGGCCCCGTATACAATCAGAGAGTCATGTAGCTTGGAAAAGACCCTTAACATGAAGAACTGAGTCACACCAGAGCCCACGCTGAAAATGTGCCACCACAGAAAAGGGGAGTGCTACGGGGGGGTGAACACAAGCCTTCGAGGACCATGGCAGGGCTCCCTACATCACAGGGCTTGCAAACAATGAACCAGGGCTACCAGGACAATGCTCTGCTCTCACAAGCGGCCCTCCTCTGCCTGCATGCACTGCCAACCCCAGGGATGGCACCAAGGGGGCACAAGCCCAAACACGCAGCCTCCACTCTCCCACCTACAACCTTACAAGCAAGAGGGGCACCAAGACACCCACAGAGCACACCCAACGGGAAAGGCCAGGCATAAAGACACACTTAGCGACCTGGCAGCAAGGCAAGGACTGACCCAACAAGATGGAAGGGGCAGCCCCTCATGCCCGGCACACCTCCAAGGCCCAGACCAGCTCATTAGTGACGCCAGGAAATGAGGACCCCTCTGCACAATGCACCCACAAACCACACCACACCAGTGCCATGGGATGACCTCACTGACGACACCCCACCTCTCCTATGCTTTGTGTCCTCTGCCCGTCCTGACACGCACCATCAACACAAAGCATTTGGCCTCTAATACTCACACCTCAAAGCTGCCGCCAGGGTCAGAGGGACACGGCCTCAAGAGGAGGACAGGAAAAGGGAGCGTTGTGGGAAGGAAAACACACCCCACCTCATTACTTGCCAGCCTGTGGCATGCAACAGCTGCTTGCTGCAAAATGCTGGCATGCGCAAAGCCTGTCCCGCCCCTCGCACACCACCATAAAAGCCGGCCCAGCACCTCTCTCCCTCACACACTTCTCCTCACGCCTTCTCCTCCGCGCTCAACAAGGTGAGCCTCAACCCCCTTCCCCTCCTTCTCCTCACCCACCTGGCCCCTCTCTTCCACCACGCTCTCACCACAGCCTCAGCACCGCTCACACCTCCCCACCGCCACGCTCCCCACAGCCCCACACCACGCCTCCCCGCTCCCTCGCCCTCCTGCAACACCGCCCCTCGCACCCCCACGCCCCTACGCTTTCTCAACACCCTCTCTTCCAGGGCCCCTCCACACCACACACATGGCCTGCTACGACCTCTGCCGCCCCTGCGGACCCACCCCGCTGGCTAACAGCTGCAACGAGCCCTGTGTCAGGCAGTGCGAGGACTCCCGCGTCGTCATCCAGCCTTCCACCGTCGTCGTCACCCTGCCAGGACCCATCCTCAGCTCCTTCCCCCAGAACACCGCCGTCGGATCCTCCGCATCCGCTGCCGTGGGCAACGTCCTCAGCTCCCAGGGAGTGCCCGTCTCCGGCGGATTTGGCCTCGGCTACGGCTATGGCCTCGGAGGCCTGGGCTGCTTCGGCGGCGCAAGAGGCTGCTACCCCTGCTAAGGGCCCTCACCACCACCCCTGACAACAACCACCCACACCCTGGAAGCCACCGCATGGATTGAGGACACACCTCCCGGCCATTGCTGGCACGTGGGCTCACCAACCATGGCTCCTCTTCTCAAGGCATAAAGCAAGTACCTTCTCACAAGCCAAAGACCACGCGGGACCTCCAGTGTGCCGCTCCCACCGCAGGGCAGCAAGACCTCGGTGCGCTTGCAAAATCTCGTGCATGCAAGGGACTTTGGCTGATGCTCGCCCTCACACCGGCTCCCTTCCACTTGCTGCTCCTGCCTTTTCACTCTGTTTTTCTCTCAATAAAATTCTCCTGCATCCCAGCCTCAGACGACTCCTCTTCCAGTCTTCTCCCAAGGCTCTTCCAACTTCACCTGGCACAAAGCCATGCCTCAACTTGCCGTCAGGGTTGGTGGAAGACAGTAATAAGACATCTCTAGGAAGAGGTCACCACCACTACCACTAGCCACACAGACTGGGTTTTTGTGGGGCTTCCAGAACATGGCACAAGCCCATCACTGGATCAGACAAAGGCTTTGACATGATAACATTCCCATCCACACGCCTTTGATGAAGTCTCCCTGTGCCAGCACACACTTGACTAACTCTCTTCCCCACCATGACTCTCCGGTACTGCCAGGAAAGAGAATCACAGAGGCATTTAGTTAGGCAGGAACATCTGGAGAGCGGGTGCTTCAACCCCCCTACTCAAGCAGGGCCACCTAGAGCAGGTTGTCCGGGACCATGGCCACTCGGGCTTTCAGGATCTCCCAGGACGGAGACTCCACCACCTCTTCTGCCCTTTCACCACCCTCACACTGAAAAAGCCTGGCCTTCCTTGCCCATGCAATTCCATCTCTTTTCACTTGTGCCCATGGCCTCTTGTCCTGGTAGGAAGCACTACTCAGAAGAACCAGGCTCCCTCAACTTCACTCCCTGACATCAGGGATTTATACACATTTATGACAGCCCTGCTGCGCATTGTGGTCTCCTGGCTAAACACTCCCAGCTCTCTCTTGCTTTATGCCTTGAGAAGAGGAGCCATGGCAGAACTTTGGATTCTTCCATCATGGGATGCTCTATTCATCCCCAGGTCTACTGACATCCGATGGGATTCACCTTTCTCAGAAAGGGAACAGGATTTTTCCCCAGGAGCTAGCAGGGCTGATGGATCGAGCTCTAACCTAGATTGGAAGGGGGAAAGGGACAATACCTGGCTAGTCAGCGATGAGCAATGGGATTGCACACCAAAGTTTGAGGAGCTGCGTGCTAGTGAGATTCCTCAGGCTGCTCCACGAGGCAACGGGCACAATGAACCACTCTTGAAGTGTTTTTACACAAATGCACGCAGCCTGAGGAAGAAGCAAGACGAGGTAGCTGCCTTGGCCCAGTCCCAGAGATACGACGTCACAGGCAGAAGCGAAACCTGGTGGGATGAGTCCTGGGACTGGTGTGCCATGTTGGAGGGTTACAGGCTCTTCAGGAGGGACAGGCAGGGCAGGCGAGGCGGCGGGGTGGCATTGTATGTAGTGGAGGGGCTGGAGTGCATGGAGGTAGCAGTTGGCGATGGCACAGCTGAGAGCCTCTGGGTAAGGATTAAGGGACAGACAAAGAAAGCAGATGTCGTCGTGGGAGTCTACTATAGGCCACCCAGCCAGGATGACGACACCGATGAGTTATTCTTTAAGGAACTAAGGGATGCTTCCAAGTCATCTGCCCTTGTCCTTCTGGGGGACTTCCACTTGCCAGATGTCAGCTGGGAATACCACACAGCTGGGACAAGCAGGTCCAGAAGACTCCTAAACCATCTGGATGATACAAGTACTTGGTACAAGTACTAAGAGAAGCGACCAGGAAAGGTGCCTTCCTCGACTTGCTGCTTACTAACAGAGAGGGTCTCGTGGGTGAAGTGGCGATTGGTGGCTGCCTTGGCCACAGCGACCCCGAAGCACTCAAGTTTGAAAGCGATGGTAACAGGAGGAAAACTGCCAGCAGGACCTCAGCTCTGGATATGAGGAGAGCTGACCTCAGGCTCCTCGGGGAACTACTTAGTAAGGTCTCCTGGGAAAAAGATTTGAAGGTGCTGGGCTCCATCAGTGCTGGTCACTTTTTAAGTACCACCTCCAAAGAGCACAGGAGCAGGCATTTCCAATATCGTCGGAAGTCAAGCAGGCGAGGCAGAAGGCCGGCTTGGCTCAGTAGGGATCTTATGCTAGAACTAAGAGGAAAAAGAAAATGGACGACCAGTGGAAGCAAGGTCAGGCGACATGGGAGGACTACAGAGGTGCTGTTTGCCACTGTAGGGAGGAAATAGGTGTGGCCAAAGCTCAGCTAGAGCTGAAGCTGGCCAGTACTGTGAAGGACAATAACAAGGGCTTCTTTAAATGTATAAATAGCAAAAGGCAGGCCAGAAATAACATTGGCCCATTCCTTGATGGGCGTGGTCACCTCACAAACAGGGACATAGACAAAGCAGAGACCTTTAATGCTTTCTTGACTTGCCTGCCATGGGGCCCCCTCTTCACAACGCACCCACAAACCACACCACACCAGTGCCACGGGATGACCTCACTGACGACACCCCACCTCTCCTACCCTTTGGTCGTGTCCTCTGCCCATCCTGACACGCACCATCAACACCAAGCCTTTGGCCTCTAATACTCACACCTCAAAGCTGCCGCCAGGGTCAGAGGGACACGGCCTCAAGAGGAGGACAGGAAAAGGGAGCGTTGCGGGAAGGAAAAGACACCCCACCTCATTACTTGCCAGCCTGTGGCATGCAACAGCTGCTTGCTGCAAAATGCTGGCATGCGCAAAGCCTGTCCCGCCCCTCGCACACCACCATAAAAGCCGGCCCAGCACCTCTCTCCCTCACACACTTCTCCTCACGCCTTCTCCTCCGCGCTCAACAAGGTGAGCCTCAACCCCCTTCCCCTCCTTCTCCTCACCCACCTGGCCCCTCTCTTCCACCACGCTCTCACCACAGCCTCAGCACCGCTCACACCTCCCCACCGCCACGCTCCCCACAGCCCCACACCACGCCTCCCCGCTCCCTCGCCCTCCTGCAACACCGCCCCTCGCACCCCCACGCCCCTACGCTTTCTCAACACCCTCTCTTCCAGGGCCCCTCCACACCACACACATGGCCTGCAACGACCTCTGCCGCCCCTGCGGACCCACCCCGCTGGCTAACAGCTGCAACGAGCCCTGTGTCAGGCAGTGCGAGGACTCCCGCGTCGTCATCCAGCCTTCCACCGTCGTCGTCACCCTGCCAGGACCCATCCTCAGCTCCTTCCCCCAGAACACCGCCGTCGGATCCTCCGCATCCGCTGCCGTGGGCAACGTCCTCGGCTCCCAGGGAGTGCCTGTCTCCGGCGGCTTTGGCCTCGGCTACGGCAATGGCTTTGGAGGCCTGGGCTGTTTTGGTGGCGCAAGAGGCTGCTACCCCTGCTAAGGGCCCTCACCACCACCCCTGACAACAATCGCCCACACCCTGGAAGCCACTGCATGGATTGAGGACACACCTCTAGGCCATTGCTGGCACGTGGGCTCACCAACCATGGCTCCTCTTCTCAAGGCATAAAGCAAGTACCTTCTCACAAGCCAAAGACCACGCGGGACCTCCAGTGTGCCGCTCCCACCGCAGGGCAGCAAGACCTCGGTGCGCTTGCAAAATCTCGTGCATGCAAGGGACTTTGGCTGATGCTCGCCCTCACACCGGCTCCCTTCCACTTGCTGCTCCTGCCTTTTCACTCTGTTTTTCTCTCAATAAAATTCTCCTGCATCCCAGCCTCAGACGACTCCTCTTCCAGTCTTCTCCCAAGGCTCTTCCAACTTCACCTGGCACAAAGCCATGCCTCAACTTGCCGTCAGGGTGGGTGGAAGAGGGTAATAAGACATCTCTAGGAAGAGGTCACCACCACTACCACTAGCCACACAGACTGGGTTTTTGTGGGGCTTCCAGAACATGGCACAAGCCCATCACTGGATCAGACAAAGGCTTTGACATGACAACATTCCCATCCACACGCCTTTGATGAAGTCTCTCTCTGCCAGCACACACTTGACTAACTCTCTTCCCCACCATGACTCTCCGGTACTGCCAGGAAAGAGAATCACAGAGGCATTTAGTTAGGCAGGAACATCTGGAGAGCAGGTGCTTCAACCCCCCTACTCAAGCAGGGCCACCTAGAGCAGGTTGTCCGGGACCATGGCCACTCGGGGTTTCAGGATCTCCCAGGACGGAGACTCCACCACCTCTTCTGCCCTTTCACCACCCTCACACTGAAAAAGCCTGGCCTTCCTTGCCCATGCAATTCCATCTCTTTTCACTTGTGCCCATGGCCTCTTGTCCTGGTAGGAAGCACTACTCAGAAGAACCAGGCTCCCTCAACTTCACTCCCTGCCATCAGGGATTTATACACATTTAGATTTACAACTATGTCCATGTCATTCTCCGTCTGGGGAGCCCAGAACTGCACACAGCACCCAACATGGGACCTCACTAGTGCTGAGGAGACAGGAAGCCTCTCCTTCCCCTACTTGCTGGCAACGCTTTTCCTCATGACGCCCTGGAGACTCGTGGCCCCATTTTGCAGCAAGGGTGCTTTGCCACCTCGTGGTCCGTTTGTTCTCCACCAGGACCACAAGGTCCTTCTCTGCTAAGATGCTTTCTATCCAACTGACCCCAGCCATTCCCGCTACCTGGGGTGACTCCTCCCCAGAAACAGGGCTTTGCATCTCCTCTTCCTCAACTCCATGAGATTCCTCTATGTCCGCTGCAAGGAAATCAGGTAGCTCCCTCAGCATTCGTGGGTTCAAACCATCTTTCCCCATGGACATATGTACATCCAGTTCCACAAACCCATCTTTCTGGCGGGCAGCCATGAGTCCACTGGCACCTCCAGCACCGCCCAGCGTGCCTCTTGCCGGCCAGGCACTCCAGCACCCACCAACACAGAAGCACAGGTACCCTTCCTCCCTCACCTCCTCTTCCTCACAAACAAGCACTGCTCGCACAGTGAACAACCCTCAAGACACTCACCTTCACTGAATGTGGGCAGCTCTTGGGGGTCTGGGGAGGTCCTCGCGGACGGGAAGGCAGCCAACCTCATTCCAATTTATAAAGAGGGCATGAGGGAAGACCCAAGAAACTGCAGACCTCTTAGTCTGGCCTCAGTACCCGGAAAAATTATGGAGAAGATCCTACTGGGTGCTGTTGAAAGGAATTTAAAGGACAAGGCAATCACCAGGCACGGACACCATGGGTTCACTAAGGGAAAGTCCTGCCTGCCTAATGTAATATCCTTTGACGATAAAGGCACCCGCCTCGTGCATGAAGGGAAGGCCGTGGATGTAGTTTTTCTGGATTTTCATGAGGCTTTTGATCCTGTCCCTCACAGCAGCCTTCTGGACAAGTTGTCCAACTGCGAGATGAGCAGCTACACGCTGCGCTGGGTGAAGAACTGCCTGAAGGGCAGGGCTCAAAGGGTTGCGGTGAACAGGGCTCCATCTGGCTGGCGACCGATCACCAGCGGGGTTCCTCAGGGTTCAATCCTGAGGGTTCAATCTGTTCAAGATTTTTATCAGCGATCTGGATGCAGGAGTTGATTGCACCAGTAGCAAGTTTGCTGATGATACCAAACTGGGAGGTGCTGTTGAGGCTCTGGAGGGACAAGAGGCCTAGCAGAGGGATCTAGAGAGATCGGAGCATTGCGCAATGATTAATGGGATGAAGTTTAACAGGAACAAATGCCGGATCCTGCACCTAGGACGGAACAATTCTGGACACAAGCACGGATTGGGAGAGGAGTGGCTGGAGAGCAGCCCTGCAGAAAGGGAACTGAGGGTGCTGGATGGCAGCAGGCTCAACACATGCGCCCTGGCAGCCAAGAGCACATTCTGGGGTGCATGCGACTCCTCACTCAACTCCTGCACAGATTTTGGCTAACCCAGCTTTGGCTACGGCCTGATGTATGCTGGGAGCAGCGCCATTCGGTCAAAGCGAGAGCACCACTTAGGCAGGACAAGTGGCCAGCAAGATCGAAAGGGCCGTTATGCAGCCATTAGCACCTGCAAGTTGCTGTCTCCTGCAGTGTTGTGGTTTAACCCCAGTCAGCAACTAAGCACCACGCAGCCGCTCGCTCACTCCCCCCCGGTGGGATGGGGGAGAGAATCGGAAGAGTAAAAGGGAGAGAACTCGTGGGTTGAGATAAGAACAGTTTAATACTTGAAGTAAAATAAAAGAGAACAGTTAAATAGGTAAAGCAAAAGCTGCGCACGCAAACAAGGCAAAACAAGGAATTAATTTGCTACTTCCCATGGGCAGGCAGGTGCTCGGCCATCCCCAGGAAGGCAGGGCTCCATCATGCGTAACGGTTACTTGGGAAGACAAACGCCATCCCGCCAGATGTCCCCCACTTCCTTCTTCTTCCCCCAGCTTATATACTGAGCATGACGTCCTATGGTATGGAATAACTCTTTGGCCAGTCTGGGTCAGCCCCCCCCTGGCTGTGCTCCCTCCCAGCCCCCCCGTGCACCGGGCAGAGCACGGGAAGCTGAAAAGTCCTTGACCAGTGTGAGCGCTACTTAGCGACTATTTAGCGGTACGTAGCATCGACATTGTTCTCTTCCTAAACCCAAAACACAGCCCCATACTGGCTACCAAGAAGAAAATTAACTCTATCCCACCTGAAACCAGGACATGCAGCCATTGTCTTTTGTCTGGCAGTTTAGTCAGAGTCCACTAACTTATGGAAATGGTAGAGAGCAAACCTCCAATCTGGAAGGTACAAAACATCAGCTTCCCCAAAAAGCTTTTCAAGCAGATCCAACAGCAGCTGCACTGCTGAGGCATTCATGCTTCCCGCTGTGCCACAGGGAATGCCCGCACCGTGATGGAGGAAGAAGGAGGGGCACTCTTACCATCGGCTAGGTAATTATATTTTTTTGCTCACAGGAAAACGATGTTAAGAGTTACGGGTTATAAGTTATGAAACCTAATAAATTGAATAACTGAATTGACGTCATCAACTAGCCTGGGCAAAAGGGGATGGAGCCCCAGTTTGCTGAGTTTGTTTACTGTATTTCTTAATGAGCTCAAGAAATACAGCTAAAATCACAAACGACGTTGTTCCGTGAATGTGACAGATGCAAACAGATGGTGACAGCGGGAACGAGGTCATGATCAAGAGCCTCTACTTTCCCAGACCCTCCCTCTTGATCTTCTTCAAGATATGAGGGGTATGAGCTTTCTTCCAGGCTTCAGGAACCACTCCCTAGCACCATGAACTTTCCAAGCTAATGGAGAGTGGCCTCCCAAGGACATCAGACAGCTCCATCAGCATTCGTGGATACATTCTGTCAGGCCTCATGGGCTTGCGTACATCCAGTTGCAAAGCACTCCTTCCTGCCTCCCTTCACCTTCCTCAGCAACAACCACTGCTCGCCTGACAAACAACCTGCAAAACACTCACCTCGGCTCCCTTGGGCAGCCCTTGCCATTCATCAACCCTTCAGCATGCAGCCACCACCACCAGGCCTCTGCTCTGCAGCCACGTGCTGCATGCTCACCTCCAACTCCCCTCCACAACCTCCAAATCTTCTTTCAGCCCGTCACACACAGTGCACAGAAATGGCCTCACCCCTCGGCACTCACCCCAACACAACACCCCAAAGGCCCTGGCTCACCACCTCCCCTGCCTGACACCTCCACTCCCCCTCTGCCTCTCGACACACTCACGGGCTCTCCAGAAACTCACCTGCCCTTGCAGGGTGGCCCCGTATACAATCAGAGAGTCATGTGGCTTGGAAAAGACCCTTAACATGAAGAACTGAGTCACACCAGAGCCCACGCTGAAAACGTGCCACCACAGCTAAGGGGAGTGCTACGGAGGGGTGAACACAAGCCTTCGAGGACCATGGCAGGGCTCCCTACATCACAGGGCTTGCAAACAATGAACCAGGGCTACCAGGACAATGCTCTGCTCTCACAAGCGGCCCTCCTCTGCCTGCATGCACTGCCACACCCAGGGATGGCACCAAGGGGGCACAAGCCCAAACACACAGCCTCCACTCTCCCACCTACAACCTTACAAGCAAGAGGGGCACCAAGACACCCACAGAGCACACCCAATGCAAAAGGCCAGGCCTAAAGACACGCTTAGCGACCTGGCAGCAAGGCAAGGACTGACCCAACAAGATGGAAGGGGCAGCCCCTCATGCCCGGCACACCTCCAAGGCCCAGACCAGCTCATTAGTGACGCCAGGAAATGAGGACCCCTCTGCACAATGCACCCACAAACCACACCACACCAGTGCCACGGGATGACCTCACTGACGACACCCCACCTCTCCTATGCTTTGTGTCCTCTGCCCGTCCTGACACGCACCATCAACACAAAGCCTTTGGCCTCTAATACTCACACCTCAAAGCTGCCGCCAGGGTCAGAGGGACACGGCCTCAAGAGGAGGACAGGAAAAGGGAGCGTTGCGGGAAGGAAAACACACCCCACCTCATTACTTACATGGCTGTGGCATGCAACAGCTGCTTGCTGCAAAATGCTGTCATGCGCAAAGCCTGTCCCGCCCCTCGCACACCACCATAAAAGCCGGCCCAGCACCTCTCTCCCTCACACACTTCTCCTCACGCCTTCTCCTCCACGTTCAACAAGGTGAGCCTCAACCCCCTTCCCCTCCTTCTCCTCACCCACCGGGCCCCTCTCTTCCACCACGCTCTCACCACAGCCTCAGCACCGCTCACACCTCCCCACCGCCACGCTCCCCACAGCCCCACACCACGCCTCCCCGCTCCCTCGCCCTCCTGCAACACCGCCCCTCGCACCCCCACGCCCCTACGCTTTCTCAACACCCTCTCTTCCAGGGCCCCTCCACACCACACACATGGCCTGCTACGACAGCTGCCACCCCTGCGGACCCACCCCGCTGGCTAACAGCTGCAACGAGCCCTGTGTCAGGCAGTGCGAGGACTCCCGCGTCGTCATCCAGCCTTCCACCGTCGTCGTCACCCTGCCAGGACCCATCCTCAGCTCCTTCCCCCAGAACACCGCCGTCGGATCCTCCGCATCCGCTGCCGTGGGCAACGTCCTCAGCTCCCAGGGAGTGCCCGTCTCCGGCGGCTTTGGCCTCGGCTACGGCTATGGCTATGGCTTCGGAGGCCTGGGCTGCTTCGGTGGCGCAAGAGCCTGCTACCCCTGCTAAGGGCCCTCACCACCACCCCTGACAACAACCACCCACACCCTGGAAGCCACCGCATGGATTGAGGATGCATCTCCCAGACGTTGCTGGCACGTGCACCTGCCATCCACGGCTCCTCCTCTCAAGGCACCAAGCAAGGAAGCAGGGAAGGGGCCAGCCTGGGCTGCCTGCAAACATGGCCCAGGTACCTCCTCTTCTTCTACTTCCGTCCTTGCATCGCCCCTTCTGCGATGCCCACTACTCTCCACTGCAATCGCTCTCTGACAAGCCAAAGACCACCAGGAACCTCCACTGGGCTGCTCCCACTGTAGGGAAGGAAGATCTCGGTGCTCTGGCAAAATCTACTGCAAGCAAAGGACCTCGGCTGATGGTCGCCCTACTTGCACCTCACATCAGCTCCCTTCCACTTGCTGCTCCTGCCTTTACACTCCTTTTTCTCTCAATAAATATCTCCTGCATCCCAGCCTCACATGCCTCCTCTTCCTTTCTGCTCCCAATGCTCTTCCAGCTTCACCCGTCACCAAGCCAGGGCTCAACAGGCCACTGGGATGGGTGGAAAAGGGCTACCGGACCTCATTAGGAACTATGGCTTCAGCAGCAACAACAACACAGCACATGGGGACATCAAGCCCGTGACACAAGCCCATCACTTACTCAAACAAAGGCTTGGACACGCTAATGCACTTCTACCCATGTCTCTGACGCCAGCTTCCCTTGGCAGCACGCACTTAGAAGCACAGATTTATTTAGGTTGGAGAAGACCCTTAACATTATCAAGTCCAACTGTGAAACAAACACTGCCACATCCACCACAAAACCATGTCCCTAAGCACCACATCTACACGTCTTTTAGATACCTCCCGGGATGGGGACTCAACCACTTCCCTGGGCAGCCTCTTCCAGTGCTTGATAACCCTTTCCCTGAAGAATTTGTCCCTATAATCTCAACCTCTCCTGGTGCAACTTGAGCCCATTTCCTCTTCTTCCATCACTTGTTACTTGGCAAAAGAGATCGACACCCACCTCGCTACAGCCTCCTTTCAGCTACTTGTAGAGAGCCATAAGGTCTTCCTTCAGCCTCCTCTTCTCCAGACTAAACCATCCCAGTTCCCTCTGCCGCTCCTCATACGACTTGTGCTCCAGACCCTGCACCAGCTTCCTGGCTCTTCCCTGGACACGCTCCAGCACCTCAGTGTTTTCTTGCAGTCAGGGGCCCAACACTGAACCCGGTAGTCGACGTGCGGTCTCATCAGTGCCGAGTAGAGGGGGATGATCACCTCCATAGTCCTGCTGGCCACACTATTTCTCATACAAGCCAAGATGCCATTGGCCTTCTGGGCCACCTGGGCACACTGCCAGCTCATAAGCAGCCAGGTATCAACCAACACCCCCAGGTCCTTTTCTGCCAGGCAGCTCTCCAGCCACTCTTCCCCACGCCTGCAGTGTTGCTTGGGGTTGTTGTGACCCAAGTGCAGGACCCAGCACTGAGCCTTGTTGAACCTCATACAGTTGGGCTCAGCCCATTCATCCAGCCTCTCCAGATCCCTCTGTAGACCCTTTCTTCCCTCCAGCAGATCAACACTCCCGCCCAGCTTGGCGTCACCTGCAAACTTACTGAGGGTGCACTTGATGCCCTCGTCCAGATCATTAATAAAGATAATAAACAGACCTGGCCTCAACACCGAGCCCCGGAGAACACCACTTGTCACCGCCCACCAACTGCATTTAACTCCATTCACCACAGCTCTTTGGGCCCAGTCATCCAGCCACATTTTTACCCAGCAAAGAGTACACCCGTTCAAGCCACGAGCAGCCAGTTTCTCCAGGAGAATGCTGGGGGAAATGGTGTCAAAGGCTTTACTAAAGTCCAGGTCAAAAACATCCAAAGCCTCTCCCTCAGCTACTAAGCACGTCATCTTCTCATTGAAGTTCAGGAGAGTCAAGCAGGACCTGCCGTTCGTAAACCTGTGCTGACTGGGCCTCATCACCTGCTTGTCCTGTATGTGCCGAGTGAAGGCACTCAGAATGATCTGCTTCATCGCACCTCTAGGACATCGCTGGCATATGGGTCTGCCGTCCACGGCTCCTCCTCTCAAGGCACCAAGCGAGGAAGCAGGGAAGGGGCCAGCCTGGGCTGCCTGCAAACATGGCCCAGGTACCTCCTCCTCTTCTTTCTCTTCTGTCTTGGCACTGCCTCTTCTGCTACGTCAACTGCTCTCTGTTGTAGCTATGTTCTCACAAGTCAGAGACCAGCGGGGACTTCCAGTGTGCCACTCCCACTGCGGGAAAGGAAGATGTTGGGGCTCTGGCTAGATCTGTCTCACACAAGGGACCATGGCTGATGGTCGCCCTACTTGCACCTCAGACCGGCTCCCTTCCACTTGCTACTCCTGCCTTTACATTCTTTTGCCTCAATAAACTTCTCCTGTATCCCAGCCTCAGACGACTCCTCTTCCTTTCTTCTCCCAAGGCTCTTCCAGCTTCACCTGGCACAAAGCCAGGGCTCAACAGGACAGCAGGGTGGGTCCAAAAGGGCCACAAGTCCTCTCCTAGGAAATACGCCACCACAACCAACAGTAACACAGACTGGCACCTGGGGGGCTTCCATAACATGACACAAGCCCACCACTGGATCAAACAAAGGCTTCAACATGACAACGCTCCCCTGCACACGCCTCTGACCAAGTCTCCCCGTGCCAGCACACACTTGACTAACTCTCTCCCCCACCATGACTCTGTGGCCCGCCCAGCAAACAGAATCACAGAAGCATTTCGTTCGACAGGAACTCTGGAGAGCAGGTGATTCAACCCCCCTACTCAAGCAGGGAAAGCTAGAGCAGGTTGTCCAGGACCATGGCCACTCAGGGTTTCAGGATCTCCCAGGACAGAGACTCCACCACCTCTTCCACTCTTTGACCACCCTCACACTGAAAAAGCCTGGCCTTCCTTGCCCATGCAATTCCATCTCTTTTCACTTGTGCCCATGGCCGCTTGCCCTGCCACTGATCACAAGCCTCTGGGCCCAGCCCTTCAGCCACTTTGCAGTCCACCTCACTGCCAACTTACGCAACCCATACTCTCTCCAGCTTCTCTAGGAGCGTGGAACGGGAGCAGTGACAAAGGCTTCATTGAAGCAGAGCTCAACAACAGCCACTGCTCTCTCGTCGTCGAAGAGCAAGTCGCTTCAACCTGGAAGACACGGAGGTTGGAAAAGCACAATTTCCCCTTTGTAAATCCACGCTGAACACTCCTTAGCACCTTCTTGGCCTTCCTTGGCTTGGCAGGGCTTTCTGTGAGGATTTCCTCCATCGCCTTCCCTGGAAACGAGATCAGGCTCACCAGCCTCTACTTTCCCAGATCCTCCCTCTTGATCTTCTTCAAGATATGAGGGATATGAGCTTTCTTCCAGGCTTCAGGAACTTCCCCTAGGCACCATGGCCTTTCCAAGCTAATGGAGAGTGGCCTCCCAAGGACATCAGACAGTTCCCTCCGCATTCGTGGATGCAACCTGTTAGGCCCCATGGACTTACGTACGTCCAGTTGCAAAGCACTCCTTATTACTTCGTTCCATCTTCCTTAGCAACAAGTACTGCTCCCCTGATAATCAGCGTGTAAAACACCTCAGCTCAGCTGGGGCAGGCCTTGCCATTCATCAGCCCTTCAGCATGCAGCCACCACCACCAGGGCATCAGCTAAGTCCCTAGAAACAGGGCTTTGCATCTCCTCTCCCTCAACTCCATGAGATTCCTCTATGTCCGCTGCAAGGAAATCAGGTAGCTCCCTCAGCATTCGTGGGTTCAAACCATCTTTCCCCATGGACTTATGTACATCCAGTTCCACAAACCCATCTTTCTGGGGGGCAGCCGTGAGTCCACTGGCACCTCCAGCACCGCCCAGCGTGCCTCTTGCCGGCCAGGCACTCCAGCACCCACCAACACAGAAGCACAGGTACCCTTCCTCCCTCACCTCCTCTTCCTCACAAACAAGCACTGCTCGCACAGTGAACAACCCTCAAGACACTCACCTCTGCTGAATTTAGGCAGGCGTCAGCAGTCTGGTGAGTTCCTCACTGAGTGGAAGCCAGCAAATGTTATTCCAATTTATTAAAAGGGCGTGAGTGAAGAGCTAGGTAATTGCAGACCTGTTAGTCTAACAGCAGTACCTCCAAAAATTATAGAGAAGATTCTACTGGGTGCTCTTGAAAGGTAAGACTGGAACAAACTTCCTAGAGAGGTGGTCTATGCCCCAAGCCTGTCGGTGTTTAAGAGGCATTTTAACTTTTGATCAGCCCTGAAGTCGTCAGGCAGTTGGACTAGATGATCGTTGTAGGTCCCTTCCAACTGGACTGTTCTAGTCTAGTCTAGTCTATTCTGTTTCATCAACCCTTTGGCATGCAAACATCACCTCGAGGTTTTCAGGTGCACAGCCCAGCGTGCACTCCTCCCATTTCTCGTCCACTACTTCCAGTCCCACTCTGGCCCCACAAACACCGCGCAGAGAAATGGTCTCACCCCTCGGCACTCACCCCAAAGAAAGACCCCAAAGGCTGTCACTCACCAGCCTCCTCTGCCTGCCTGTCCCAGTCCCCCTGGGCATAGATAGTCTTCACCAAATGGTCCCCAAAACAGCTGCTGGGAGAGGTGGGGTGGTGAATGAGGGAGTGAATGAGTAGAAATGCTGCCAAAAACTAAACTGAACACCTCACACGAAAGCAGTTAGGGGACTGAGCGGGCTAAGAGGGAGGGGAAAGGCCCTGATTAAATAACACCCCCAAAAAAAGCTGCGATCAATAAATACATCAACAGACCCTGCACTTCTTGGCTGTGCTGCAGGGCCAGGGACACCCATGCAGGGTCCCCTATCGTGGTCCCCCCTTGCTGTGGTCTCCAGCCCAACCGCCTAGCAGTCCCCGTGACATCATCTTCCCTCACAGCGCAGTCCTGTGTCCCTGTCGCCCCTTGCTGCGAGGACCCTAGGCAACCCATGCAGGGTGCCCAGGTCACCACCCCCCTTGCTCTGGGGTCCTCAGCTGACCCAAGTGTGGGTCCTTGTTGCACTGTCTACCTGGCTGCACAGTCCCCATTCCACCGACGTGGGAGTCCCCAGGCCACAGTCTCACCTTGCTATGGGGTCCCCAACTATTTCTTGCGGGGGATCACCAGGCCACCATTCTTCTTCACTGCCGGGTCCCTGGACCACCTGTACAGGGGACCTCAAGCCACCATCCCTTGCTCTGAGGTCACACAGAAAGCCCCCTGTATGGGTCACCATCCTCCTCACTGTGGGGTCCCTGAGGCGCAGCATGGGGCACTGAGTACCAGGTGCAGGAACAAGCCCCTGCCCCTGCTCTGCCGTGAAGATGGGGCTCCTGCAGGGCTGCATGGGCAAGGAGCTGGTGGGGTGGGCACGTTGCCTTATGCCACCCTCCCACCTCTGTGCCTCCCAACTCAGGCACTCAAACACAGATCTTTGGGTACCAAAGGTTTTTGGTCCCCCCCAGATTGCTGATCACCAGTGCTGCTCACTCTTTCTTCTCCTTCGTTGTTTTTATTTTTCACTCTCTGTAAGCGAAACATAAAAGGCTCCTGCAAAACAGGTGAACTCTGGGCTGAGACAGGAGCTCGCAGTCTCCAGGGCTATTGGCAGCACTGAAATATTCATCAAAAGCAAATTAAGAGAATGTCTCCAGAGCAGCTGGAGTCCAGAGTGCCGGAGAGCTCTGCGCACAGCTGGAGTCAGCCTCGTTTCAAAGACGAAGCTTTTGCCTAGGAACAAAGGCCTTCTCTAATTCAAAACCAAACATCACCTGCCTTGGAGCTGGGCAAGGAGAGAGGGAATGGGTTTGGATCTGTTTGGCCTTTTTATCCTGTGATTTAGTATAAATTGCGCATCTCCTCTGCAGACAGGCTTCGCTCGCCTTGAGGGGCTTACTTTAGCTCATCTTAAAGTAATGTCTAATCAATAGAAGACAAACTCAAGTAATACCTGCTCTTATGAGCGACAGTTGTTCACCTTGGAGTTCAGCCAGCTTGACATCAACCCTTGGACTGAAATGGGTGCAGGATCTCGCCTCCCCACAGTCCTGCGACGTGCCTGAGCCGCCAGGCCCGGAGGGATGTCTGCCTCATGCTTCAGAGCATGTCTCAGCCCAAACTTGCTCCAGAGCTGCTCATTTTGGGCACAGCCAGCTCAGACGGGTTTCAAGGGAGCGCTGGGAGGAGGCTCATAGCCACATCACCCTCTGCCCAGAGGATGGATGGATCAGCACATGCTTCTCTCCCATCCACCCTGGGAAAGCCAGGTCCCTTTGGTTGCCCCCGGCCCAGCTCTCTGCACTTCATCCTTAGGAGACCCCAAGCCAGGCACGCAGCAGGAAGGATGTGCTGGAGGGCACCGAGCTGCAGATGAAATGGGTGGCATCTCTCCCAGTGTCTCCCAATAGGACTCTCAGCCACCCAGCCAGGACCCCACGCTCTCAGAGCAGCCCCAAACCCCATCATGGAGCAGTCGCAGCTTGCAGCCACGCATGGCCTTTTCCCTTGTCTTCCTCCTTCAAGAGGACGGGACTCAGCAGAGCCAAACAGAAAGTGATGATGGCAAGGATGTTACCATGCAGCAGCTCCTTCTGATCCCATGAACCCGGAGTCTGCAAGGAGTCCGATTCGTCCCTGTCCCACGCCAAGTCAGAAATTTTCCATTCAAACTGCTCCTAGTTCATATTTCGTATGCTAAGAAACCCCCAGCCCCTATGGAAACTGGTGGGAGCTGGGCTGCTTAGGACAAAATGGACTTCAGCCAGCCGAAATCACGCATGGAGGGAGGCACAGGCTGCACTGCAGGACATGACCTGGAAAGGGGCTCACTGCTGGTGTGCTGTCTACCTAAAAACATAAAAAAGAGCCGCAAAACTGAAATCCGAGTGGGAGAGGGATGCTTAGAGCTGGCGTGTCTCACCTGGGCTCCTGGAGCTTGGCTGCAGCCACGCAGCATCATCACGAGCCGGCTTCCACACTGGGATGGGTTGCATCCGGGCAGCTCGTATCCATCTGTCCCACTTCCCTGGGAGGAATGAGGAGGGCAGAGCAGGGATGAAGGCTGGAGCCGAAACTGGACCAGTTTGAGAGAAAGAGGTCACCCACAAGGAAGCTTCATTACGGAAACAACACCTCAGATGCAGCAGCGGTTCTCCGACAGCGATGGGATCTGACCAAGCCGCCCAAGCTTTACCCTGCCTGCTGCAAGGTCCTGGGCTGTCCTCTGGTTTGTGTCACACAGAAGACCTGCCCAGTTGACCTAATGGGTCTCCTCCAGGCTTTCATCCTCAACTCACAAGATCTTGCTAGATAATATCAAAAGCTTGGGTGATATTTCATTAACAAGAGAGTCCTGCTCCATCCCATGCGGTCACCGCAAGTTTACACCTCTCCTTGTGATCTTCCCTCATGCCCTAACGTTGCTTTGGTAATTAGCTCCAGAATTACCATATGTAAATCCAGCACCATGATTATTCAGCTGCTGCTGCAGCAGCTCCAGCTGCGCCACCTCCCAGCGACTCCTCAGCTGAAACAGGGGTTAGTCTCCGAAATTCGCAAGATGCAGCAGGAACCTCTTATCCTCCCACCGGCACCTGGAAAATCTTCCTTGGCCTTTTGCATTTCCCAAGCTCTTCTAACGGATGCCCCATCATTGGAAGTGTTCAAGGTCAGGTTGGACAGGGCTTTGAGCAACCTGATGTAGTGAAAGATGTCCATGCCCATGGCAGAAGGGTTGGACTAGTGTGCTGGGTTTGGCTGGGATAGAGTTAATTTTCTTCACAGTAGCTGTGGGGCTATGGTTTGGATTTGTGCTGGAAACAGTGTTGATAACACAGGGATGTTTCCGTCATTGCTGAGCAGTGCTTACGCAGAGTCAAGGCCTTTTCTGCTCCTCACCCCACCCCACCAGCGAGGAGGCTGGGGGTGCACAAGGAATTGGGAGGGGACATTCGGCATGATGGCGTTTGTCTTCCCAAGTAACCGTTACGCGGGATGGAGCCCTGCTTTCCTGGGGATGGCCGAACACCCGCCCGCCCATGGGAAGGAGTGAATGAATTCCTTGCTTTGCCTTGTTTGCGTGCGCAGCTTTTGCTTTCCCTGTTTAACCGTTCTCTTTTATTTTACTTCAACTATTAAACTGTTCTTATCTCAGCCCACGAGTTCTCTCCCTTTTACCCTTCCGATTCTCTCCCCCATCCCACCGGGGGGGAGTGAGCGAGCGGCCGGCTGGTGCGTAGTTGCCAGCTGGGGTTAAACCACGACAACTAGATGATCTTTAGAGGTCGCTTTCAACCCAAACCCTTCTGTTCTATAATTTTACCATGCGGCGAGCTGGAAGCGTGACTGTAGCTGGATGCGGGGTGGTTGCGATTCACCCCCTTGCCTTGAGCCGGTGCGGGCGGAGTGGGACATGCAGGAAACATCAACGGGAGGTTTCTTCTTGCCAAACCTTGGTGTCTCACGGAGGATGATGCTGTTTGAAGGGCAGACATGGGATTAGCCAGAGAAGGGAGCTTCAGTGCCTCATCCGTGGCTCCACATGTGAGATCAGCCAAGGGCATCCTGCGTCATGGCGGGGGGGGAAATAGCACCGGGACTGAAATCGCTGGTGGGAGCGGGATTTTGGAGTTGGGAAAGCCCTGGGAAGGCTGGGGACATGCTGGGACTCACCCAGCTGGGAGAGGGGTCGGACACTTCCATGGGACATGGCGGGTCACAGGAGGTGACATCTTTTGATGTCACACCCCCCCAAGGAAGGGGGTCCCCAAGGATTCAGCTTTTCCTGAGGCTTTCCCAAAGGAAAAGGGCACGTTCCTCTTCCAGGTCTCACCCAGGAGAAAAGGAGTGGAAAAGCTGCGATATCTTACGACTCCTCGCCATCGGGGCCATCTCTCTTTTGGGGATAGAAGTGGGAATTCCACGCTGGACCTCCCTTAATCCCATTCTTCACCATTTTAATTTAGAGCCGTGCAAGACCCTGCCTTTGCCTCACAGAAATCCCGAAGGAAAAACCAGCTGGAGGGGGGGGGGGGGGGGAAGGTGTCTTTGAAACCATCCCCCGCCCACCAGAAAGCCCTGCTCATTTTTAATCCCAGCTTAAGCGCATTAAAGATGATTAAGCCTTTTCACATGGAAATCCCTTTTGACGAGCCCTTAGGGAGGAGGGCAGGTCCCGGTGCCGGTGACCCCGGGCGCGGACTCCATTTCCCGAGGGGCCAAGCGGCGGCGCTCGGTGATGGCGGCGGGACGGCAGGAAGAGCGGCCGAGCCGAGCCGAACACGGCCGAGCCGAGCCGAACACAGACGAGCCCGTCCCGAGCCGAGCCGAACCCAGCCGAGTCTTGCCGAGCCCAGCCGAGGGCCCGGCCGAGCCGAGCCGAACCCAGCCGAGCCCCGCCCGAGCCGGGCCGAGCCCAGCCGAACCCAGCCCGAGCCGAGCCGAGTCCAGCCGAGCCCCGCCCGAGCCGGGCCGAGCCCAGCCGAACCCAGCCCGAACCGAGCCGAGCCCAGCCGAGCCCCGTGCCGGGGTGAGACGGGACCCCCCGCCTCATCATGGGGGTGCAGAAATGGGGGGGGGGGTGTCCCCAGAGTTGGGGGGGGGACAGTACGGAGGGGAGAGCCCCAGGGGGGGCCTGAGGGGTCGAGGGGACCCCGGCGGTGGGAGGCTGTGGGTTGGGATAGGGGCGGTGCTGCGGGGAGGGGGGGCTGGGGGGGGGGTTGGGTTTGGGGTGCGGGGAGGTGGGGGGGTGCAGGCCTGGGATTTGGGGTGCAGGGGGAGGTGTGGGGTGCAGACCTGGGTGCAGGCCTGGGATTTGGGGTGCAAGGGGAGGTGTGGGGTGCAGACCTGGGTGCAGGCCTGGGATTTGGGGTGCAAGGGGAGTTGTGGGGTGCAGAGGTGGGATTTGGGGTGCAGGGGAAGTGTGGGGTGCAGACCTGAGATTTGGGGTGCAGAACTGGGGGTTTAGGGTGCAGAGGAGGCATGGAGTGCAGACCTGGGATTTGGGGTGCAGGGGGAGGTGTAGGGTGCAGACCTGGGGTTTTTGGGTGCAGGAGGAGGTGTGGGGTGCAGACCTGGGATTTGGGGTGCAGAGGATGCATGGAGTGCAGACCTGGGGTTTTGGGGTGCAGGAGGAGGTGTGGGGTGCAGACCTGGGATTTTGGGTGCAGAGGATGCATGGAGTGCAGACCTGGGGTTTTGGGGTGCAGGAGGAGGTGTGGGGTGCAGACCTGGGATTTGGGGTGCAGGGGGAGGTGTAGGGTGCAGATCTGGGATTTTGGGTGCAGAGGCTGCATGGGGTGCAGACCTGGGGTTTTAGGGTGCAGGGGGAGGTGTGGGGTGCAGACCTGGGACTCGAGGGAGGCAGGGGGTACGGGGCGAGCCTCCGTTTCCGGAGGCCGTGCGGCGCCGCGTGGCAGGGTCTGGCCCCAGCCCAGGCGCCGCCTGCGCACGAGGAGGCCGCGGGCCGGTTTCATTAATTAGCAACTCCAGCTGATGAGTTTCTGCTGCCCTGGCCCGGCTGCGTCACCGCCAAACACGCCGCTTCTGCTTTCCTTTTCGCTTCTGTGAGCAGAAGCGGGTAAAAGCCCCCCCCAAAAAAATAATCCCACCGGCCTGGCGCGCGGCTGATGCTCGTGGGTGCCGGGGTAGGGGTGAGCGCGGTGGTCCGTAACGGGGTGCAAACCGAGGTGACCCCAGCTTAGCCCCCTCCCCGCAGGGTTTTGGCCATGACGGAGGCGGCGGGGCTGGCGCCCAAGCGCATCCTGGTGACGGGTGGCACCGGTTTGGTGGGGAGAGCCATCGAGAAGGTGGTGGCTGATGGAGAGGGGAGGCCGGATGAGGAATGGATCTTCGTGTCCTCCAGAGACGCCGACTTGACGTGAGTTGACCGCGTGGGTTTTCTCTTGGAAACCCCCCTGGTTTGCTTCCTCGGCACCGCTGAACCCCCAAAATTTCCCATCCCAGGAATGCCGCGGAGACCAAAGCCCTGTTCGAGCAGCACAAGCCCACCCACGTCATCCACCTGGCCGCCATGGTCGGGGGCCTCTTCAAAAACATCCGCTACAACCTGGATTTTTGGGTGAGCACATGGCAAAAGGGTGGTATCGGGGTCCCTGGGGATGCTGCAACCCCCTGCCCTCCTCAAGCATGGGGACACAGGGACAGGGCTTGCTCTGCTCCCGGGGCCAAACCAGACCTCCTCTGGTTTCTGGAGTTATTAATGAGTTATTACCCATAGGGTGCAGGGTTTTGGGGGTCCCCACCCCACCCATCTGACAAACCTCTCCCTCCCTAGAGGAGAAACATCCATATCAATGACAACGTCCTGCACTCAGCATACGAGACGGGGGTGCAGAAGGTGGTCTCCTGCCTCTCCACCTGCATCTTCCCGGACAAGACGACGTACCCCATCAATGAGAGCATGGTGAGCATCTCCGTCCCCGTGTACAGCCCAGTGGGGATCCCTGCCCTGCTTAACCCTCTGCTCTCTTGTCCCCAGATTCACAACGGGCCACCTCACAGCTCCAACTTCGGCTACTCCTACGCCAAGAGGATGATCGACATCCAGAATAGGTGCGGGGTGGGGACACAGGAGAGCCCTTGTGGGCTACGAGCACCCTCTGGTTATCAGGGCAAGGGGAATCACCCAGGGGGGTCCCAGGAATTAAATGGAGCTGGGGAAGATACCTGGGCTCAGCAGATGGAGATGCTGCTGGCTGGGGGCTTCTAGGGACAGCTCTGTGCTGGAGCGGGGTGACTGCGGCTGGTGGACAACCCACCTGCACCCCTCCCACTCTCACCCAGGGGCTACTTCGAGCAGCACGGCTGCCGCTTCACCGCCGTCATCCCCACCAACGTCTTCGGACCGCACGACAACTTCAACATCGAGGACGGCCACGTCTTGCCGGGGCTCATCCATAAGGTCTACCTGGCCAAACGTGAGTGCGGCAGGACTTCTCATGGCTTTTTTGGGGAGGATTGGGCTGGTTTTTTCCTCTCCTGCCTGCTCCGTGAGCTCTGTAGGGTAGCCAGGGTCAATGGAGGTGGCTCTGATGCTCATGGACGTGCTCTCCTTCCTCCCACAGACACCGGCTCAGCTCTGACCGTCTGGGGCACGGGCAAGCCCAGGAGACAGTTCATCTACTCCCTGGTATGCATGGCCTCGGGGAGCATTTGCCTCCCAAAGCTTGGGGAGGGCAGCGTACGGGGCTGGGGGGGCCGGCGCCTGGACCCCAGCAGGGTCTAAGCCCACCTGGGTTGTCCTGGGCAGCGTTGGCCATCCTCAGGGTTGGGTCCCCTTGCGATGGGAGGGCTGGGGGACAGCAGCCACCCTCCAAGAGCTGTCTGCCCCTCCGCAGGACCTGGCCCGGCTCTTCCTTTGGGTCCTGCGGGAATACGAGGAGGTGGAACCCATCATTTTGTCAGGTAAGGCCCGGCTGTCCCCCCCATAACCCCCCGCTCCAGCCCTTTTCCAAGAGGATGGAGGAACAGCCACAATCATGCCCTTCTCCACAGTGGGAGAAGATGATGAAGTCTCCATCAAGGAGGCAGCGGAGGCGATCGCAGAGGCCATGGACTTCAGGGGAGAGCTTGTTGTATCCTTCACCGCAGGCTGGCCCCCGCGGGGCTGCTGTGGCACGGGGGGCACCCCATTTTCCACCAGCAGCTGTAGGGCTCCAGGGGAGATGCCGTGGCCCAGAGCAGCACCCCAGGAGACCTGGTTTTCCCCCTTTGGTTTCCCTTAATCCCTCCCGCACCAGTTTGACACCACCAAAGCAGATGGGCAGTTCAAGAAGACGGCCAGCAATGCCAAGCTACGGCACTACCTGCCCGGCTTCCAGTTCACACCCTTCAGGCAAGGTGAGATGAGGAGCTTCAGGATAAAGGGGGGTCCCCTACCCACTGCGTTAGCCTTAGTGGCATCAGGGTGGTCCATCCTTTCAATACCTAAAGGGGGCTGATAAGAAAGATGGGGCAGACTTTTTAGTAGGGCCTGGAGCGATAGGACAAGGGGTGATGGTTTTAAACTCAAAGAGGGGAGATGCAGATGAGATCTAAGGAAGAAATTTTTGACGATGAGGGTGGTGAAACACTGGCCCAGGTTGCCCAGAGAGGTGGTAGATGCCCCATCCTTGGAAACATCCAAGGTCAGGTTGGATGGGGCTGTGAGCAACCTGATCTGGTTGAAGATGTCCCTGCTCATGGCAGGGGGGATGGACTGGATGAGCTTGAAAGGTCCCTTCCAACCCAAACCCATCCCCATCTTCTCCCTCCCCAGCCGTGAAGGAGACCTGCGCCTGGTTCAGCGCCAACTACGCCAACGCCAGGAAGTGAGGGACCAACGCGGCACCGGCACCATCCATCCTCTTCATCTCAGGGTTGTCCTTTGCTGGGGCAGAGGACGGGGCTGGGGGGGTGACAGTGACATTTCCAAAGTAAAAGGGGGCCAGAGCCCAGTGGGCAGCCCCCACATTCCTGCCCGCTGCTGGGAGCAGCGCGGGACGCCCAGGGCAGGGTGGGGAGGAAGATTGGGGCACCCTGAAGGTGCTGGGACCCCAGACAGGGTGGTAGCCACCAACTGGAGCCACCACCTGGAGCCACCACCGCCGCCACCTTGGCCATATCCAGGAGGCTGGCAGCTCCTGCTGAGCTGTAATGGGCTACGCTGCTAATTACCTGTAATGAGGCTGTAATAAAGGGAAGGTGATCAGGGTGGTTTCTCCGGTGCGGGAATGGCAGCTCGGCATTTGCTGTTGCTTTTGGCAGGTGGGGATGGTCCCAAAGCCCCCAGCAAAGCCACCCTTGCCCCAGCACCAGGATGGGGTGGGGGCAGAACAGGGAAGGCTCTGGCTGTAAATATGGCATTTATTAAAATATATGCAAATAGTATAAAACTGGTGGGACAAGGAGCATCTGCCCCGCAGCACGGTACCGTACCCATGTTGAATGGCACCCTTAGGGTCCTGAGCACCACTGTGTGTTCTCCACCAGGATCTGGAAGAGCCAAAAAAGGGTTTAAAACCCCTCTGGGAGGGGGTAGAGGGTCAAATATGGGGGGATGAGTCCATGGCCAAGCCGCTGCACAAGGCTCGACCGGTGGTGTGGACGTGGCAGAAGTCCTGCCCAGGGATGGCTTTCTTCCGACACCGCTGCCTGGCCCTGGTGAGCCCCTGGCATGGGGACCGTAGGGACAGCAAGGACCTATGGAAGAGTGACCCATCAGCACCAGCACCCCAAGAAGTCCCCAGAGGGGCTGTCAGGTCACTGGCTGCACCCCGAGGTGACACCAGGCCCAATGTGTCCCTGGAGAAGGGATGTCCCCTGTGGTTGGCACTCACGCATCGCTGGCCGGGTTGTAGGGTTTGGGCTCCCAATGCTTCCCAGTGCCCAGGGCCAGCTCCGGCATCGCCTGGTTGGAGAAGAAGGGGTTTAGACAGGGCATCCTCCATCCCTGGTGACCCTCCTGTCCTGCGGGAGATGTCCCTTGTCCCCTGGGGACATGTGGGTCATACAGGCTGGGTGCCTTGGCCATCCATCCATGGAGGACAGCACCACTCCATCCAGAAGTCCTCCCTGGGTGTCACGTCCCACAAGTCCTGCAGCACCAGCCCTGGCCCCTCTCCCAACGGGGTGTCCAGCACCCAGAGGTGCAGTCATGATGAGGACACCCCAGCCCTAAAGGACCTGACCCTCAGAGGGACCCAGGAGCAGGGTCTGGCCCAACCTGAGGACATCCCACCCAGCACCTAATCCCAGCTCAGGCTTACCCCGCACGAGCTCAGCTTTGTCCTCCAGCCACCGGGGGTGGGTGACACCTGCCCTGCTAAGCCGGGGAGGTCCCCTGCCATCGCTGGGGGCTGCTCCAGGTACGAGGCTTCTGCAAGAACATGGCATGGGTGGTGACACACACCCAGCGCTGCTGTCCCCAGGCCTTGGATGGGGACACCCTGGGGTAGTGCAGATGCCCTAGCATAGCTTGGGGACGCTCTGGGGTAACACACATGCCCCCAGCACAGGATGGGGACATGCTGGGGCTTCAGCCCCCTGTCCTACAGCCACCACACCTCCCACCTCATGGTCATCTTTCCCACGTCCCCCTGCCCGGCCAGCTCTCACCTTGCAGGCAGCTCATCTCCATCCTGTCCAGCTCCTCCTGCAACAGTTCCATTTCACACTCCCTACGTGGGAAGAAGGAAAACCAGAGAGCCCCATCACCTTGGCAGCTTCTGCGTCACCATCATGATGGCAGCCCCCTCTCCAGCCTCCCCACAGCCTCCTCCGGGCAGAAACAGGGCAGGGAGCTGGGATAAGGATGCCCAAAAGCTGCAGGCAAGCCATCAAGATGTGTCTTGTCCCTTCCTGGGGACCAGCAGCCCACCCTGGGGACCTCTGCCGGATGGCAGCAGGATGGCACATCCAGGATGGGTGCCCAGGCTGGGTCCCAGCAGCTCCCAAGGGTGCCATGGCCGTCCCCCCCCCAACCATCTCCTACCTCTCCGGGGTGGAAGTGAGCCGGTGACGGGGCTCCTCACGGGGAAGCATCAGCCAGGCTCCCCCAGCACTGCGACGGGCGGCTGCCACCAGCCATTGCCCTGCGGGGAAGCGAGAGGGTGGGAGAAGGCAGAGCACCCCCAGCCCACCCCCGTAGCACCCCCAGGGTGGCGCGTCCCCAACCAGGTCCCCCCCACGCCCGCCCCCACCTGCAGCAGCAAGGGCCAGGAGAGTGGAGAGCGCCGGGATGCCGAGAGCGCTGGAGGCGAGGAAGAGGAGGAGGAGAATGGCACGGGGCGGCACAGGCACCAGTAGCGTGACCAGCAGCACAAAGTAGGAGCCGTGTAGGATGCAGGTGGAGATGGCACTTGGGCTCTGACCTGCGGGATGGAGAGCAAAAGCCCAGCGTTGGCACCCACCAGCACCCATCTGCCCCCCAGCACCCATCCCCGGCTCACCGCCTGGGTCAAGGACGGTGTGGAGGTGCTGCAGATGGTTCTCCAGCTGGCTCTGTGCATCCTCCACGGCTGCCAGCATCAGCCCCAGGCTCCGGTTGACCTGGCGCAGCTTCTCCATCACCTCCTCCATCCAGCGCTGCTGGGCCAGAAGGGCCAGGTCGCTCTCTGCACACCGAGGAGATGGATACGGCATGGGGGTGAGCCAGGGAAGCTGCACCCAGGGGTGTCCTGGTGCAAAAAAAGCTGGGAATAGGGTTTGCTGCGTTCCCACCTAGTTGGGAATAGACGTCCTGAGCTCTTTTCTGTGCGTGGTGGAGGTCGGACAGGACAACCTGGTGCCCTTCTGGGAGCCTCGTGGCCTCATGGCTGCTCACGTTCCCTGTTGGGAGGCCCAAGAGGTTAGGTCGGTCCCCGAGGTGGGACATGGCGACGTAGCAGCATCCCAGCCGGTGGCTCTTACCCATCCGCTTGGTGATGTCCTCCATGAGCTGGGCCACCCGGTGCTGCCCGCTGGCGATGAGGGTCTCATCCAGCGCCGGCCGCTGCAGGCTGTGGTGGATGGGGGTCTCCAGTCTCGGCGGCAGCCGCCCATCTGGCTGCTCCCGCAGCTCCTCCTGCCCCTCCTGGGGTGAATATTGGGGTGGCGGTGATGGGGGGTGGCCCCACAGCCCCCCACAAACCATCACCCCACGGCGCTGCCCACCACCACGTACCAGGTGGATGCTGGTTCTCCCCATGGGCACCTCCTCAGCATCCCAAAATGAGCCCCCAGTGTTTAATCTCCATCCCACGGCGCTGAGGAAAGAGACTTTGGAAAAAACCTTCGGAAGCGAGCAAGGCTGGGGGGTGGGAAGGGGATCAAGGAGCAGAAACCCCCATCTGCCATGGGGGAAATGGGCTGAACAGGGCTGGTTTTACCCCAAAATGAGGATGAGAGGCTGAGCAGAGGTGGCTGGGTGCAGCTCAGGCTCTGCGGCTACAAAATTTGGGATTTTAGGGGGGGGAATTGCGTTGGATTGCTATAGGATTTGGGGGGGAATTGGAGAAAACAGGAGTTGGGGTGCCCTGGCCAGGCACCTTACCGCGTCCAGGGCGCAGGGGTATGTCCGGCGACCCTCAGTGCTGGCCTGGCAGTTGGACAGGTCCACCCCCAGCTTGGCTGCATCCTCCTCCTCTTCCTCGCTCAGGTCGGCGCGGGACGAGCAGAGCCACACTGCGACCTGGAGATGGCACGGGTGTCAGCAGGGCTCAGCACCCATGGGTGCTCCCAGCACAGCCGGGGCGGGGGGTACAGAGGGGGTGGTTTTTGGGTGGAAAATTAAGGAGAAAGGTGTGAGCCCACCCCAACACTTGGCCTTCACCCCCCCCCAAAAAACCATCCTACGTGGACATGGGGCACCCCACGCCTGGGTGAGCGGGTGGGGGCTCCTGGGGACCCCCATTTCCCAGCCTGGGGGGGGGGGGAAGCCCCACTGCCACACCTGATGGTGGCAGGAGTCCGGGGGTGACATCTCCCAGCGCGTGGCTTCAGCCTGGACCCGCTCGTCACCCGTGGTCATCTCAAAGGGGACACGTGGGGGGACCCCCAGCTCCGGAGGGGGGGTCCCCACTTCCTCCGGGTGGGTACCGAGGCCCAGCCCCCCGAAAAACCTGGCAGCGGCACAGAGGAGCAGCAGAGCCCGGCAGCTCTGTGGTGGCATGATGGGGTCCTGCGGGGAGGAGAGGGGTGGGGAAGCACCCAGAGGCTGGGAGAACCCCCCCCACCCCCAAATCCAGGGAGGGGTTTTGGGGGACCCCCCCTAGAGGGGACCCCCCCCCAGGACACCCAGCGGTACCAGGGCCCTCGGCTGCAGCCCAGGGGCGATGGGAAGGGCTGGGGTCCGCCCCCCCCCCCCCTTTTCCCCGGGTGGGGGGGGGGGGCCCCCCCACGCGTGAACCGGAGCGGCTCCACCCACCCCTCACGCAACCACGTGACGCCCCCGCACCTGCGCAGACGCCCGCCCCTCTCCCAGGTCCCGCCCCTTATACCCGGGTCCCGCCAATGGGCGGGAGGGGGAGGATAGAGCCCAGCCAATGGGCGTCCGGCGGGGGAGGGGCGTGGCCTGGGAGGGGCGGGGCGTGTTCGTGGGGGCGGCCGGCGTGATGGAGGCGGTGGAGTTGCGAGTGGGGTTCGTGGGGGCCGGGCGGATGGCGGGAGGCCTGGCCCGGGGGCTGCTGCGGGCAGGTACGGGCAGGTACAGGCAGGGAGGGGTGGGGTCCCTGCTCTCCATGGGGTCCCTGCCCCACAGATCGGCGTGGGGACATGGGGACAGCCCCGTCCTGCCCCGCTCCTCGGGGGTCTCTGCCCCACGGAGAGCGGGGGCACAGCCCCATCCTTCCCCCACGGGTGTCCCCGCCCCGGTGTGGGGACAGCCCTGCCCGTGCTCAGAAGCTGGGAGGTGGCCCCCGATTTTTGGGGTCACCTCCCTTGTCACCGCACCGTGGTACAACGGGGCGCTCAGGACGGACTGGCAGGATCGGGGACCCCCCCAGGCTGATCAGGAGGGGGCTGGAGGAGAGGAGAACATCCCGGCTGAGATCGGGGTGCCCGGGTTACGCTGGGGTGTCCCCACCGCCCTGGGGACACCCCAGCCGCTCACCCCGCTCCCCGTGTTCCCCAAGGGAAGGTACCAGCCAGCAGCATCCTGGCCAGCGCTCCCTCGGACAAAAACCTGGACGCTTGGAGGGTGAGTGGGGACACGGGGTGACAAACCACCCCGCTCGGTGGCCGGGGAGGTGGGAGCCATGTTGGGGTGCCCCTCGCCACGATTTCGGGGCACGGTTTTCCCCCCGTGCAGGGCTTTGGCTCATCCTTCCTAGGTCTGGGTGAAATCCAGGTGGCTTTGCAGCCAGAGCGGGTCCCCGAGCCGTGTCCCCGAGCCGTGTCCCCAAGCCGTGTCCCCGCATGCGAACGTGCCTTGCCCGTGGGGGTGCGGGGTGCCGGGCTGTGACGCCTCTCCCTGCCCGCGGGCAGGAGTCGGGCTGCCGGACCACGCACTGCAACCTGGAGGTGCTGCAGGAGAGCATCCTGGTCTTCCTGGCCACCAAACCCCACATCCTGCCGGGCGTCCTGCAAGAGATCCGTCCTGCCGTGGGACCCCACCACGTCGTCGTCTCGCTGGTGGCCGGCGTCACCCTCCAGACACTGCAGCGGGTGAGCCTCCTCCTCCTCCTCTTCCTCCTCCTGTTTGCACTCGGGCTTGTGGAGAAGGACACGCCGCTGTGGCTCTGGGTTGCATCCCCAGGTCCTTCACCATGGACCGTGCTTCTCATGGTACCCACCGGTGTCTCAGGGCACCCTTGGGTGCTGCCCGGAGCTGGCACCTCTCTCCCATCCCCATCTCTCCCCAGCTTCTCCCCACCGGGACCAAGGTGCTGCGGCTCATGCCCAACCTGCCGTGCGTGGTGCAGGCAGGGGCAATGGTCTTCGCCCGAGGCAGCGGTGCCGGTGATGGGGAAGCCGCCCTGTTGAAGAGCCTGCTGTCCTCCTGCGGGCTCTGCGAGGAGGTCCCCGAATCCTACATCAACATCCACACCGGCCTCAGCGGCAGCGGGGTGGCCTACGTAAGCACCCGCGCTCGGCGGGCACCGGCTCCCTGGTGGGATACGGGATGTCGGCAGAAATCCCACCCGTGCGGGGTTGGGGTTTGGGGTCCCCCCTTGCACCACGCTCACCCCCGATGCTCTTCTCCCCCAGGTCTACCTGTTTGCCGAAGCCTTGGCGGAGGGAGCGGTGAAGATGGGCATGCCGGGCGGCTTAGCCAGCAGGATCGCGGCTCAGACGCTGCTGGTGAGTCGGTGCTGTCGCTTGGGGACACCTGGCATTGCTCCTCTGCCTCCTGCCCCGCAGCTCCCACCCGGCTTGGGCACCCTGCCACCGTCACTGCCCAGGGCTCTGCGGCACCCGGCAGGGTGGCAGAGCGAGGGAGGAGGTTCTGGATGGCTTCTTGCCTCAGTTTCCCCTCTTGAAACCAAAGATGAGGCCACCAGGAGACAGTGAAGGGCATGGTGGTGGGACAGACGCTTCGGCGCCTTGTCCCCCACCATGGGGTGTGGGCGATGGGAGGATGCTGCCATCCAATCCCCGGGCAAGGAGAGGGGGGTTTGGGAGGTCCCCTTCTCTCTGACCCACCCTGGTCTCCCGTAGGGTGCAGCAAAGATGATGCTGGAGACGGGGGAGCACCCAGCGAAGCTGCGAGGAGACGTCTGCACTCCCGGGGGCACCACCATCCACGCGCTGCACCAGCTGGAGAAGGGCGCGCTGCGGGCCACCGTCATGAACGCCGTGGAGGCGGCCACCAACCGGGCATGCGACATGGCCAAGGACTAGCGGTCTGGCTGTGGATGAGCCTCTCCGTCCCGTCCCCCGTGGGGCAGGAGGGGCGATGGGGACCAGACCGAACCCCTTCAGCGAGCAGGGGGACCCTGACACCCCCAGGAGACCCTGGCTGGGGGTGGGAGATGGCGTGGACCCACGTCCACGCCACGTGCTACCTCTGCAAGGCTGGGACCAAATAAATGTGGGCAGCACGATGGCAAGCTCGGCTCTTTCTGGTCCCTTCAGTCCTGGTGGGCTACTGCACCCAGTATGGGGTCACCTCCATGGGGTCGTGACAGCCATGGGCCCCTGGGCCAGCAGGGATGGAGCTGATGCCACGCTGGCTCTACGCTCACCGGCGCTGTGCCGGGATGTATGGCACTGGGGACAGGGATGGGGACGGAGTTTAGGGGACGGGCTGATCCCAAATCAAGCCTGCTGGGGCTGGGCAGAGCGGCCGCAGCCCTGCAGCAGGAGGCGAGGACCATCGTAGGTGCCGTGAGGATGCCAAGGGACCTCGGGAAGTGGGGAGCTGGCGGGATGATGCTCTCCGGGTGAGCACAAAGGCTTTGATTTTCCAATGCCAAGCAGGGATGCTCGGTGCTTGGGTCACACGTGGGCACGGATGCCTGCTCGGCTCTGGAGATGCGTGCACGAACACGGAGCTGCTATCCGCATCCCAGAACCACGAGTGAGAAGTCAACCAGCCAAAAAACCTCCACCTCCCACCCCAGCCAGGCACCAGCATTGCACCACGGTCCTGCAGACAGGTCTCGCTCCGGCAGCAAGGCAGTGGGATGGAAGCCCCAACCCGCGCTCAGCCCCGAGGTGCTGCACATCAAGGGAGGAGAAACTCAAAGCTTGCCAATCTGGAGAGGATCTGAGCCTTTTTCATGCCCTAATTAAGCTTTGTTTGCCTGCTGGCACCTGCACGGATGCAATTAGTGATGATTTGTGAACTGCTTTGATGATGAAAGGCTTTTTCCGGGCAAAACATCACTGGTGAAACAGCTGGATGCTGAGCCTCCGGCTCCTACGGCTTTGACCTCGTCCCTAGGGATGCCGTCACCCCAGATGCCAGTGGCACCAAACCAAGACAGATGCCACAGCCCTACGGCGCTGTTGGGTCACGCCAAGGCATGACCTCCATGGGCACCTTCTTAATTAGCAAAGCTGCACAAAAGCTGGAGATGGAGCTCGAGCCTGCCCATCTCTCCTGCCCATCCCTACGCTTCGCCGTGTAGCCAGGGAAGGGGCTCATGGTGCAAGGAGGCAGTGGTCCTCAAGATTTCCAAGCCACCTGGTAGCTCCTTTGTCCTTCTTCTGCCTGCTTTTATCCCTGTCCTGTCCCCAGGTCCCTCCCCGAGGCGTTTCTGCCGATCTCTCTGAAATATGCAGCCTTCTGATGTCATTCTTGGGCGTCTCCATCTCTTTGGTGTCCTCCACACCACTCTCTAACATATCTGGCCAAAAAGCCATGGCCAAATCCAGCCCCACCGCTTGTGAGGCGGCTGACCCCAGCCCCTGCCCATTCCCCATCTCCATGCATCCTCCTAAAGGCTTTTGAGCTTTGGGTTTTCAGGTTGTCTTTCAGAGAAGCGGCACATTCAACCCCAAAGCCAGGATGCTGAGGACCTTCATCATTTTGCTAAGCGCTAGTTTTAACAAAAACGGCTTAAATTCGATTAATTTTATTTAAAAAGCCAGCACTCACTGCAGGTAAATTATTGCTACTTCTAGTACTCCTGCCTTCAGGAGAGGCATCTCATCCTGCCTGGTGAGATCATGGAGCAGATGCTCCTGGAAGGCACGTCGAAACATATGGAAGGCAGGGAGGTGATGCGAGACAGCCAACATGGCTTCACCAAGGGCAAATTGTGCTTGACAAAGGCAGCGGCCTTCTACGATGGAGTGACTGCATTGGTGGACAAGGGAAGAGCTATGGATGTCATCTACTTAGACTTCTGTAAGGCCTTTGATATGGTCCCACACAACATTCCTGCTGCTAAATTGGAGAGATATGGATGGATACGGGTTTGGATACCGATGGATGGATACGGGTTTGATGGATGGATGGTTAGATGGATAGGGTATTGGCCGGATGGCCGCATCCAAAGAGTTGCAGTCAATGGCTCAATGTCCAAGTGGAAACCAGTAACGAATGGTGTCCCTCAAGGGTCTGTACTGGGACCAATACTATTAAATATCTTCATCAATGACAGAGATGGGGGATTGAGTGCCCCCTCAGCAAGTTTGCAGGTGACACCAAGCTGAGCGAAGCAGTTGATTCCCTTGAGGGACAGGATGCCATCCAGAGGGACCTTGACAGGCTGGAGGAGTGGGCCCATGCGAACCTCATGAAGTTCAAGGAGGCCAAGTGCAAGGTCCTGCACCTGGGTTGGGGCAATCCCCAGTATCAGCACAGGCTGGGGGATGGATGGATTGAGAGCAGCCCTGAGGAGAAGGACTTGGAGGTACTGGGGGATGAAAAGCTGGACATGAGCCAGCAATGTGCACTTGCAGCCCAGAAAGCCAACCGCATCCTGGGCTGCATCACCCGCAGCGTGGCCAGTGGGGCAAGGGAGGGGATTCTGCCCCTCTGCTCCCATGTCCTGAGACCCCCCTGGAGCCCTGCCTCCAGCTCTGGGGTCCCCAGCACCAGACAGACATGGACCTGTTGGAGCGGGGCCAGAGGAGGCCACGGAAATGGTCCGAGGGCTGGAACAGCTCTGCTATGGAGAAAGGCTGAGAGAGTTGGGGTTGTGCAGCCTGGAGAAGAGAAGGCTGCGGGGAGACCTTCTTGTGGCCTCTCAATACTTAAAGGGGGCTGATAAGAAAGATGAAGTAAGTTTTAAACTGAATGAGGGTAGGTTTAGATTGGAGATATGGAAGATACTTTTTAGGCTGAGGGTGGTGAGACACTGGCACAGGTTGCCCAGAGAGGTTGTGGATGCCCCATCATTGGAAGTGCTCAAGGTCAGGTTGGACGGGCCTGCGAGCAACGTGACCTAGTGAAACATCATAGAATCATAGAATGTCCTGAGTTGGAAGGGACCCACAAGGATCATTGAGTCCAGCTCCCGTCCCTGCATAGGACAACCCCAAAAATCACACCATATGGCTGAGGTCATTGTCCAAATACTTCTTAAATGTTGTCAGGCTTGGCGCCATGACTGCCTCCCGCGGCAGCCTGTTCCAGTGCTCTACCACCCTTTGGGTGAAGAACCTTTTCCTAATGTCCAACCTCAACCTCCCCTGGCAGATCTTCCTGCCGTTCCCTTGGGTCCTATCATTGGCCATCAGGGAGAAGAGATCAGCGCCTGCACCTCCTCTTCCCCCTGTGAGGAAGCTGTAGACCACGATGAGGTCTCCCCTCAGCCTCCTCTTCCCCAGGCTGAACAGACCAAGTGACTTCAGCCGCTCCTCGTACAGCTTCCCCTCTAAACCCTTCACCGTCTTTGTGGCTCTCCTCTGGACACTCTCCAGTAGCTTCGTATCCTTGGGGCCCAAAACTGCACACAGTGCTCAAGATGAGGCAGCACCAGTGCAGAGTAGAGCAGGACAATCCCCTCCCTTGACTGGCTAGCAGATGTTCCTGCCCATAGCAGGGGATTTGGACTAGATGATCTTTGAAGGTCCCTTTCAACCCAAACCATTCAATGATTCAATGTTCTCACCTCCCCAAACCAGGCCAAATGGTGCCGTGAGCACACCCAGGCTGACCTACGGGAGAAGACCTCCAACCTGGTACCTTCTGCTGAGCTTGGCAACATTTTTCTCAAACAACTGAAAACTCCTTTAATTCACAAACTACTGCTTGAAGTAAGCCACATCCCAAGCTCTAAAATGTTTTTGTAGAGGTTTTTTGATGCAAAAGATTACAAAAATAAACGTGGTTTTACATGGTTATGTCCCATTAGTGGATAAAAGTCTGCTTTCAAGCACGGCAGCATCAAGCCCTAACCACATACCATTAGGAAACTAAAGCTAAGGGAGAAGCATGAAATGGGCGAGACACCACGCAGCATGCTGGCTGTGAACATGGCAGAAGACGAACACCAGAAATTGAAGTTGGTTGGGTTTTCAGGGGAAAAAAAAAAAGTGCATTTCTCCCCTAATCCGAAGCATTTCTTGACACTGGTTCTGCAGTGGAGTTTCAGGATTGGAAGGGACAAACCTCAGCTCTAAATTTGATGTTTTGTGGGTTTTTTTCCTTGCTGCTCCCTAAATTTCCTGGCAGACTCATTTATTGGCAAGTTAATGCTACTAATAAAGTGAAAAAAGTCAATCTGGGGAGCAGCCGCAGTGGCTCGGGTGCCTGCCTGGCCCTGCCATGTTAAATGGGCTGCTGAGAGGTGGGGAACATGATGGAGAAGACCACACCGAGAGGACGCAACCGCACGGAGGTCCCGCTTGTGCCGCGCCCCTATCCCGCTGGGATGGCTCCGCGTGACCGTTTACAGACAACAACCCCAAAGTGGGAATAAAAATCCATTTAATTTTCAATAAACTCTGAAGTTATGAGACAAAGACCCGACAAGTAAAAACACCCACCCTGCCTGCTGACACGGGGCATGGCAGCACTGATGAGTTGGGTTTTTCTCCTTCTTTCAATAATTTGGCTAAGCAGGCTAAAATTTAATCCAAATCAGGTCAAGAGCTGCTAAATTCACATCTGATGTCTCCGGTATTTCAAGGCAGCACTGGGAGCGCTCCCTGCTCCCGTCTCAACTCGCGATGCACATCATGCCGGCAGCCGTCTCCCCTGCATCGCGACACACGTCCTCCAGCCCCAGCCACCCCGCAAACCCCGGGGGAGGCACCTCAACCCCCAACCCCGGAGCCTTCGCGAGGATGCGAGGATGATGGTACCTGTTTCAGCAGGTCTCCGTGGTCTGGGTGTTCCCGGGTGCAGGACTGTCATGAGAATGATGGAGGTGACCCTCTCCGGGGAGCTGCAGCTTCTTGGATGCCACCCAAGTGTCCCTGTCCCAATCCAGTGCATGAAGAAAGTTGTCTTAAACCAGCCCCAAACCTCCCCAGTTTAACAGGACTCTGTTTTGGCAGTGGGAAGGGCATCACCAGCCTCTTCCAGGGCAGAACGTTAGCCTTACAGCACCCAAGGAGTGGTCCCTGTCCAGCCGGCTGTGCTGACCTCAGCCCCGCTCCGAGATGTGGGGAATTACTTAGCGTAACTTCCCCCATCATCCCGGCTCCTCGCAGTGACGCCGAGCAGGTCCCTCCCTCGCCCCTTCTCCCCACAGGGTCGGGGGGACCAGGCAGCGTGGGGGGCATCCACTCCCTTCTAGCGGTGCCAGTGACCAGGGGGCCACCCCTGCTCAGTCTCATGGGATTTAAAAAATAGCACCTCCTAAATATACTTAGGGTGAGGAACAACCCTCGAATACGCAACCTACGGAGGGGTTGTTGCACAAAAAACCCCCGTTAGCCCTAATTTGTAACCCCCCCTTAGCCGTGGTAACCCAGGGGCGTTTGGGCCTCCTGAGCCCCGGGGACTGCCCGTGGCGGAGGGGTGCAGGGAGCTGGCACCTCCACCGCCAGCCCCCTGGGACAACCGGGGTGTCCCCAGCCCCGTGTCCGTCCCCCCCCCACCCCAAGCAGGGCGGTTGGTAGCCAAGAGGTCACGGGTCGCCCTGCCCTAGGAATGGGGGCTGCTGCTGCGGTGCAGCCGTTGGGCCATGCTGATGAGGGAGCGGAGCTGCACCAGCTTCAGCGGCCCCACTTGCCGGGGGTCCTGACCCTCCAGCCAGCGCAGCGCCGTCTCCAGACCTTTGATGGCTTCCCGAGCCGTGGGCAGCAAGGCATCCCCTCCTTCCCCACCCCTTCTGCTACCCCCATCTCCAGCAGCTGCCTCCTCCTCATCCTCCTCTGCCCCGCAGCCCCCGGGGCCTTCCTCCTCAGCATCCTCTTCCCCATCGTCCTCCTCCGTACCCGGGGCCGCGTCGTCCAAGTGCAACCAGTCGGCCACCTCCTCGGGAGCCAAGCGCTTGTAGGCCAAGGCGGCCAGGTGGGTCAAGTCGCTAAAGACTTTGCTGTCCCCGCCGCCTTCCTCCCCGCGTGGGGGGTCTCCGTGCTCTTCCTCCCCGGGTTGGGGCTCGAAGGCGGCGCGCAGCCCCAGCAGCCAGCACTTCTCGATGGAGCCGGGGGGGATGAGGTCCCAGGAGAGGCCGGCCAGGTACAACATATCCTTGAGGAGGAAAGACCGCACGAAGTCCATGGGGCCACCAGAGCCACTGCCGCCGCCGGCCGCGCACGAGACGGCCAGGCGCAGCAATTCCCGCTTGTAGAGCTGCTTGAAGGCGGACACCACCCCCTGCTCCAGCGGGGCCGGGATTCGGCCCCCTCCTCCAGCTGAGCCGCTCCCGGCGGGGCCCTTGGAGAGGAAGAGGGCACGGATGGAGCCGTCGGGCGTCTGCAGCGGGGGGGATTCCTCAGGACCCGTCCCGGAGGGGGGTGGTGGGGAGCTGAGCAGCAACACAGCCTTCTGCTGCAGGCAACTCCGACGCAGATAGCGCTTGACGCCCGGCACGAAGTCCTCAAAGAACCAAGCCCGGAGAAGGGCCGGTCCCAGCCTGGCTTCGGGGCTGTAGCGGTAGCAAGCAGGGAATTTGTCCTGGTTGTGATGGCGGAGGCTGGGGGGATCGCGAAGACCCCCGACCACCAGCGGCTTGAGCTTGTGGGAGCCGGTCAAATTGGCGGCCAGCAGCACGGTGACCCGCTCGCGGGGAGCCGGCCGCCGCCGTGCCGTTGCTGTCACTGTGCCGGCCTGCCCCGGCAGCAGCTTCCAATAGAGCCCGGTGACATTGGCGTTGTAGATCTGCTCATCGCCGTAGCCCCCGGCATCAGCAGCCGGCACGGGCAAGGTCTCGGGGCAGGCGGCTGGAGCCCGCTCGGGCTCGGCGGGGAGGCCGCCCTCGCCGTAGATACGCTGGCTGGAGATGCCGTGACGCTTCTGCCAGCGCCAAAACCAACCGTGGCTGGCCTTGAAGGTACACTCGGGACCGTAGATCTGTCGAGCGAAGGCCTCGGCTTGGGCTTGGATGAGGGGTCCGGAGAGGGGGACGCCGTGCTGGCGGAGGGCGAGGAACCAGGCGTAGACGGCGCGGTCGATCTCCTCCTCGTTGGCCAAGCGCATCTTCTTGCGTTGGGTTCCCACCTCGCCCCCCAGCTGCTCCAGGAACCACCGGAGCTTGGCTTCGTCCTTCAGCCAGCCCCTCAGCGTACCCCCGGGCACCCCGAAAGCCCGGCACACCGACGCTTGCCGCTCTCCCTTCTTCACCCTCTCGATGGCCTGCAGCTTGTCCTTGATGGAGTAGGCCCGGCGCAACGCCATCTTCACCGACACCCCCCCGGCTGCGTTGCTACCACCCCGTCGCCCTCCCGCCATACCGGCCGGCCACCCACCCGCCTCCGCTTCCCCCCCGGGCATGAAGCAGCCCCCGTAGCCATGGGCCGGAGCGGTACCGGGAAGAGGGGGGGGGGGCGCGTTATAACCGGGGCGGGGCGGGGAAAGGGGGGGGGGCGCGGCGCCTTTGTCTCCGCTCCGGCCCCGAGCCGGCCGGTAGGGCGGGGCGGTGCGCAGCGCGCATGCGCGCCTCCCTTACTGCTTAAATTGCGCCGCTCCCCCCCCCTTTCTTCTTGCCCTGTTGGACTCGTCCCCACATCTCCGCCACCGCCTCTGGGTTGTACCATTCTGCGATGGGGGGGGCGCACGATTCCCCGCTTCACCCCCTCACTGCTCTCCCCCCTCCGCGCCGCCTCTACCCGGCTGTTCCATTGCGGGGTGGAGGGGGGGGGAGGGCTGCGCTGTGAGTGCGGCGCGCTGTCTCCCTCCGCGCCGCCGTTCTGTGTCCCCCCCCCTCCGCCCCCGGCACGCGTGGTCCGCGCCGCCCCCACAACCCCCCGCGCGTCGCTGCCCGCCTCCCTTTGCCTGGCGGAGGCCGAGCGGAGCGGAGCCGCCTGCGGCCTGGCCGGGCCCAGCGCTGCCGGTGAGTGCTGCTGCTCCCCTTCACCGGCCCGCCGGGAGGGCTCCCCGCTCCGCGGGGGTCCTTCGTCCCACCCCCGTGGGCCGCGGGAATGGGAGTTTCCCCTGTTCCTCTCACAGCCCTGGGGTGGGAGCCCCTCGTGGTCTGTGAGGCCCTTTCCTGTTCGGGGGCAGGAGAAGGGGTAGTGGGGGGCTCCTCATGATCCGTGGGGTGCCTTTTTCCTCTCGCAGTCCCCAGGAAGGAGGTTATGATCACCCCCCTGTTATCTGTGGGGTCCTTTCTTGCTCATAGGCCAGGGGAAGGGGTTTTTTGGGTTACCTCCTTATCAGTGAGGCCCCTTCCCTCACAGTGGCGGGAAGGGGAGAGTTGTGGGGGATCCTTAATAAATGTGAGAATCTCTTTCCTTCTTACAGTCTCAGAGAAGGGAGGTTGTGGGGTTCCCCCATCGTCTGTGTGGTCCCTTCGTCTTCATGGCCTCAGGAATGGGGGTGGGTGTGCCCCCATTTTCTGAGGGGTCCCCCCCGGGGTCCTGAGGGAGAAAGCTTAGGGTGCCCTTGCTCTTTGGGATAACTTTTCCCCACTCTTAAGTCCCAGGGAGTAGTGTGGTGATACACCCCCCATCCTCCCCGTAATCTCTTAGGTCCCTATCCTCTGGGAAGGGGGTTGTGGGAGGCCCCCCCTTCCCTGTGGGGTCTCTTCTTCCCTCAGACCCCAGAAAAAGGAGGTTGTGGGGGTCTCTCATTATCTGTGAGATCCCCTTTCCCCCTCTCAGACCTAGGGAAGGGGGGTTATAGGGTTCTCCCCTCTTTTTGGGGTCGCTTCCCCTTCGCATGCTCGAGGTAGGTGGTTGCAAGAGCACCCTGTTAGCGGTGTAAGGGCTGGGTGGGCCGATCCTGGAGGTCTCCCTAAACCTGTGCACCTTTTGGGACAGGTTCCCTCTCTTTTTGGGGGGTGCTGATTGTGGGGATACCCCTGCTACGTGGAGCCTCATCCCTTCAAGTCTCAGGGTCAGTGTGATTCCTGCCCCGGGAGGGAGGGGATTTTAGGGGACCCCCTGCCCCAGCAGCCTCGAGGGTCTGCTTTTTTCCCCCATTTCTCATCTTGGCAAGGGTTTCTTGTCGAGTCACCTACTGCAAAGGGAAACTGGAGCTGCTGCCCTGGCACAGAGTGGCTGGCAGCCCTCTCTAACTGAAGCAGCAGCCTGATCCAGCCCATGGCCCAGCACCCTTAGGTGCCTCCCCGAACTTGGTGTGGAGCTGGGAGCCCTGTAATGTCAGGGGCCTCCCCGTTGCTCTGTAGCTTCTCCTGGGCTCTGCTCATCTCACCTCTCCATCTCCTGGTGTTCCCAACCCCTCTGTAACCTTGGCGGTGCCTCCGGCAGCCCGTCATGCTTTTTCTGCTTTTCTTTTTTGTTTCAACGACAGCTCACTCGGGAGCTATCCGTTTCAAAACTATATTTGGGGAATGGGCAGAGCTGGGGAGGAGTGGTCGTGCGGAGGCTGCTAATGCGCTCTCTGGGGGGTTGTGAAGGATTACAGCGGTAGCTAAAGTTGCTGAGGCTGCTACAGTCTGTCATTCCTCCCCTCCTCCCCTCCCGCTGTTCACTGAAATGAATATGGATTTGTCCTTTCGCATCTAGATCATTGATGTTTTGGAATCGATTGTAATCTGATGTTTGCAATCCTGTCGTGCTCAGTGTGGAGGAGAAAATAACTTTGCTTGGCTGTATAGCTGTAATTCTTCCTCTCCTTTTCTAGGTGTGCCCTCTTTCTCCCTGACCTTGCAGGTATGCCTTTTTTCTCTTCACCCAAGCTGTTTGTTTTCATCTACTTTGCCTTTTTTTTTTTTGTGAAGGTGACTTCTTTCCTGTCTTTCCCTCCTGCTGATTTCCCATGGCCTTGATTATCTCTTCATTAGCAATCAGCAGCCTTGTTGCTTGGAGTGGAGTCGCATTTTTAGGTGATCAAGGTTGGGAGTCGTTGTCATTTCCCCGGCTAAAGGTTAGTGTGGAGCTTCGTACTATAGCAGAGGTGATGAAGGCTGGTCCCTCTCCTGACTCTGTGCCCTCCTTTGAGCCACGCTGAGGTGGGGGAGAGCCAATTTAGGGAGTTAAACCAGCAGAAGAGCAATGCTGCACAAGTGTTAATATTTTCTGTTGCTTTAGCTGCCTGTATTGACTCGGTGCCAGCGCCAGTGTTGAGGAGGGGGTGGATTTGCTCCCTTCAGCTGCAAGAGGCCATCAGACCCTCTGGCGTGAAACCAGTCTCAGTTCTTTTCACTCTGAATCACCAAAAAGAGAAAAGCGGGAGGCGGGGCAGGGTCGATGCTTTTCCTTTGCTGTTGAGCAGGTAGGTATGAGGCAGCTGTGTCTAACTGGGGCCCAAATGCCTGGCTGAAATGGCTCTCGCTTTTGTGCAGGACTGCAGCAGTAGCGGTTTTGGGAAGAGGAGAAGCGTTTCACTAGGAAGGCGTCAGCAGTGCAGGTGTCTTGAGTGTGGCATAGACCAGGTGCCGGTCTGGAGCTGCAGAAAGGAGCAGACTGATGCCTGTTGGACCTTTTTGCTCCTCTCTCTGCTCTGTCTCTGACATCAAATGAGTCCTTTCTGGGTTTTCCGGCATTTATTTTTCTGGCTGCTGCTGGGGTGAGTGTTCAGGAGCTTCTAGTGGAGCGGCTGATGTGACATGCGATAGGACAGGAGCACTAAATATATAACCGCGTTGGCCTGGTCAAAATCGGCTGTGCCAGGGCGTGTAAGCAAATATGCAGATGGAGGATTAGGACACAATCTCCTGTAGTGAGAACCTGTCAGTGCTGGGCTGGGGGAAGAGCGACCGGTGTTGGCTTGGACCTGCAGAAATCAGGACTTCCCTGCCTAACTTTTGGGACTGCGTCCGTGGGGTGGTTTTGGGGTCAAACCACAGCAAGCTGCCCTGAGTCTCTGTCATCCTGTGTCCCCCTGGTGCCACCTGATGCCTGTTTTTTGATGTCTTCTCTGAAGAAGGGAGTTAAATTGTGACTGTAATCTCGCCCTCTTGGTTATGATTTGCAGAAAGCAGCTGTCACGTCCTTCCAGCAATCAGTGACGGATGAGATTTGCTGCTCTTGCTCGTCTAAAGATACTTTTTCAAGACTATCGGAAATATTTTAAGCCACATCAAACTGTGAAATTATTTCTGGGAGAGCTGATTTCAAATCGTGGCGCTGCCTGACGTGCTGCGCCTTGTTCGGAGCTGACAGGTCAGCCTGGCACACAGCCGAAATGAAAATCACAGTTCAGTTCCAGTGCAAGAAATTGTGTGGGGCCTGATGGAATTTAGGTCTCTGGGAGGCTGTGACAAACTCATTTATAAACTGACTCCCCCCAAAAAACCCCGCATTTATTTTCTAGGCCTCTCAATTCAGGAGAAATGCAACTTTCTCATGGACAGAAGAGAAAGAGCGGCTTTCATTAAACCAATAAATGGAGTTGACTTAACTTTCTTTTTTTGGCCTCAGCCTTGGGGTAATTTATTGTATGCTTTTGTTTTACTGACTTTTTAAAAAGTAGCTAGACTTAAGGGGATAATGCAGCCAAATAGCTGAAGTCCAAAGCTTATTTTGGATTTACAGAACAACAATAGAGACCTTTTCATTGCCTGTTTTTAACTTTATGCATTTCCCTGCAGCGCTGGAAGCGCAGCACAGATTTGTTCTGGCTCGAAATACCCAGGAAGCGGTGACAAGGCAACACCAAGCTCAAAGCTCTGAAGCAGTAGCTATGATTAAAAAAATCTTTCAGGTTTTAATAAGCCCTTTTTAACGGTCCATGGGAGGCCTAAACATTGACCTGTGATTTTTTTTGTTACTTGGAATTATTTGATTATTTGCATCGATAAATATTAATAATAGCATTTGCCTTTCCAGTGGCTTTATGCTTTGTAAAACACCTGACAGATTGCACTGTCACTGGAAAAGCAAAGTTGTCCTGGGTACGCAGGAGCCGGTCTCTGGTGCGTGCAGTAAGAGCCCTTCTTACGTTTTTCTGCTCCCCTCACAGATTTGTTTCTTAAACGCTTTTCGCAAAGTTTGCTGCCTCTGTCTCAAAGTATTAATTCATCTTTGTGCTAAAAAAATGCTAGTTAAATGAAAAACTGCTTCACTTCTGAAAAATGTTACTAGGCAGCGGATGAATGTGGTCTCAGGAGCGGTTTGAGCGAGAGACCCGAGCTGCCAGCTTGGTTCTGAGTATGTGCAGACTGATGGGTTTCTAATTCACCTCTGGTTTCTGTGCTCTAATTTTTGCCAGCGGAGTGTGTTCATAAAACCATAGCATGTTCTTTTAATTGTAAAACTTTCTGTTTGAGGAGGCAAAGCGAGTAGTTGAGAACACCAGGTGGAAAGCATCGAAACAACTGTGCAGACTGTGGTTTGGCGCAGAGGTAAATCTCAGACCAGGCTGTGAGCAGCGCGGCGTGTGGTGCAGGCTCTTACAAAGTCCAAGTCAGTTTAAATTTCTCCCCAAACCTCTGAAGAGGTGAATTTATCCCTCCAGACTTTGTCAGATCAGGTATCCTCCCTTCCCTCTTGGTGCTGTGCTTTGGCAGACTTGGCTGAAGCTGGATCGTGAGCTCGTGTCTTGGCTGGAGTAAATTTGTATGCTGGGAGAACTGGTAGTGCTCTGGTCTGGTGTTAATGGTCTGCAGCTCACATGTCTCATCAGGCTGTCTGCACCAGCTCAGGCGATGGTTTGTGTAATTAAAATAATTTCATATGCCTTTTTCCATGTTCCTCTGGGAAAACTTATGAACAGAGGATAGAAATTACTTTTTTTTTCAATTTTTGCTTGTGTTTGTAAACTTCGTTGAAAATCTGGTCTTTATCATAACTGAATCTAAGGTTTGGCCCCTCATGGAAACAAATTGCTGCAAGTATCTTGGACTTGATTTCAGAAAATGGCCCTGCAAATTCCCTTTATGAAGATTTTCCCTGGTAATAATCTTTGTAAAAAACCAGAATTTGAATTCCTGTGTGCCAGATTTGATGGGAAACACTTGTGGTCGCTTTGGCTTGGGGGTTTGTGTTGCTTCCTTGCAGAAACACCCTTTTTTTACATGAAATGTTGAATTGGTGACGTAAGAAGCTGTGTCTCGTCAGGCTTTGTAAGCGTAGCCTCATGGGTATGGCTCTTAAAGTCTTAAATTCTACCGCAGGCGTTCACATGTCGTATTGATGCTTTTTGCTGAAAAATTAGTAGGTTGAGTATCGGGGCGAATGTTTTATTTCGATCTCATTCATAGAATGTTGTACAGATCGCAAACTTCTGGTAGACATAACTACAATTGTGTGAATTCATCATTTGCTGTTACAATTGTTACGTTTTCAGAATTCTTTCAAGTATTTGCTGTATTGGTGTTTAGTTACCTGAACCTGGGGGACCTGAGCTTCACTTTTGCACCAGCTGACGGTATTGGTATGGCAGGTTGGGAGCCTCTCTGGCTGATTCCCCGTTGTGATGGGTAGATCCTTTTGGATATGTATATTTTTTTAATTGCTTGTTATTTAAAATTAAAAATAACTGAGCGTCTGTGGTGTTGGTTGATGAAGGTAATGTAGTTCTGGAGAGTTAACCAGCTATAAATTTAATTAAATGTCTTATGTATGGGGGGAGTTAACTATATGGTAATACTGTTGTCATTCTGTGTCCTTGCTGACTAGCTGCTGCATCTCTAGAACTGGAAGCTTTCTCTAACTTTATCTTTTTTCTTAATGCTATCATAGGAGCTAAAAAAGTAAGTACTCTCTAGTTGTCATGTGGTTTTTACACTTTCTGGAAAATCAGGGGAATATAGGCACTGATCTGATGCTTCTTACTAGACAGATTATTGCACAGTTTTCTGATTTCCACTGGAAATAAGTGTAGCTTTACAGGTTTATTTATTAAATTCACCTGTGTCTCACTGATTCAGGACAGTTCTCTGATTTGAGAGACCCTCCTGATAGCTGGAGTCCTCAATAATGCGCCTCACCCTTGAGATGAGTGATGTGGGGGCTGCTTTAAGCTGTTTGCTTAAAGACTTGAGCAAAATCACCTGTAATTAAAAAAAACCAAACCACTAAACCCCAAATTTTAGTTTTGCTTTTGTCAAATGGTCACGCTCTTTCTATATGAAATGTTAATAGCTGTAATGCAAATTAAATATTTAAAGGTGTGACAGTTTGAGCTGTATTGAGTCATGTCTGGGTTTCTTGTTACACCCACTAGAGAGTCCTCCTGAAATAGTTTGTCATAACCTCAGAATATGATAACACCTGCATTGGGTTAATGAAATATTCTCAATAAAGGATCTCCTTGAAAGGCTTTATTCCCTTAGACTATGCTTTTTCCTTGGGAGAACTCAAATGAATATGAACGTAGAGCCAAACAGAGCATGTCAGGCAAACGCAGAAATCTGATGACCTTTTTAGCAGTCTTTATCGACCTAAATAACATAAAAATTCAAATGTATTGCCTTCACCCTTTTGCATGCCCTACCTACGTATTTTCAGCTGTGCGCTTTGCTTTCCCTGTGGATTTTGTGCCGGCAGGTTACTGCCCTAGATCCGGATGGCCGTTATTGTAGAAAGCGTGCGCTGCAAAGCAGTGCCTTTGCGCACAACGCTTTTAATTTGCATCATTTAATCCTTTTCCAGTCTGCCAATGACCGAAATGCAGGTATTGCTCTAGCAGATGTTGCCTTGTCTTTGATGTTACCCCTCCAAGAATCCCATTTAAATCGGCATCTCCTGTAAAGATTATTTTTTTTAAGGGGGATGCTGTTTGCTGTGTAAGAACATAAAAATATCTTAAATTATTTGTCCAGCAGCTGAGAGAATCAGGAGCATGAGGCTGCCTCAATGGTGGTTGTTTTTTTTTTTTACAGCAGGAACATATCCTTGTACCTCAACTTGTGCAGGCTCTTTGGTGGCACTGCCATGTTTTTGGTCCGCGTGACATACGCGATGTCATTTTTCACTGCTTGATGATACCACTGTGCAAGGAGGGCTTGTCCTGATGAGCAAACCTGAGTTAGTGCTTGCTCGTAGCATTGCTCCTGCCTTGCAATGCGCATGCTTCCAGCTGGGATGATTTTGATGTTGATGGTAACAAGTAGATTAATGTTTATTGAAAGCACTGATTTGTTTCTAGTTGTGTGTACTAGGAAGTGTTTTATTGCTCCATAACTTGTAAAATGCAAGAGAAGAGTGTAAAGTAAAATAAATGTTAAAATAAGCTTCAATTTAAGTGATTTTAGCTGTATTGCAGTGTTTTCAGCAGCTGGTGGAAGAGCAATTTCACAACTCCAGTAAGAAAAAGATCTACTTTTGCTTTCCCTAGTAATTTTTATAATCGAAATATAGTATTACATTGCTTTAATATTTTAAACTCTATAAAGTTAAATTGAAAGTCTAAAAAGGCAAAAGTCTTTACTTGTAATAATTGTTTTTACTGGTCTGTCAAGCCCTGGACTTGAGGCTTGTAAAATCTTCCAGGGATGGTTGGAACTGCAAGCCATCGGAGGATATTTCAGCTGTGTAGGAATTTTATTTGGCAACCTGTCACAGATAAATTTGTAGCTATAAAACTTGCAGCTGTTGGTAGCTAAAGAGGGAGCTGGCTTACAGGTACTTCGTTTCAGACCTTTGTTTTTTTAACTCTAGGGATCTGAGCATGTAGTTGTTTGGCAGAGGGGTGATTACCTACTCATTAGATATTTAAGCAGTACAGTAAATTCTGTACTTGGAAAAGTATTTCCTATACCATTTCCAGTAATCTACACATACTAGGAGCTGCTTGATTTTTTTTTTCTTTCTAGTAAAGTATGAGTAGGGCAGGAAAACACAAAGCAGATGCAATATTCTTCATTTCAATAGAAGATTTTTTTGGTAAGCTAAATGAATCATGAGATCTCCAGCTCTTGGTCAATTTTAATTTGCCAGTAACTGGGGTTTTAAACCAAAACTGAGTCATAGTTTTTCAGTCAGCTCCCTCTGCTGGCTTTCTAGTAGCAAAACACGAACAGGTGGAAGCAATGACCTCTAAAGATACTCAAGAATTGGGGCATCTTTCTTTAGCCTGTCTTCCCAAAGCAGTGCCTAGTTGAGAACACCGAACAAGTAATTAAGGACTAATTTACTAACCTGGAAGAATATCTTACATGTTACCAGGCATTTGAACAAAACCTTGTTGGTTTTTTCCTGCCAGTTGTCTTCAAAAGTGAAATTTGAAGTGCCTTTATTTTTAAATAGTAAGTAAAGAGTACTTCTCAGAGCAGCAGAAGTATTTTAGGAGGAAGGTTATTTTGACTTCAGAAACTGGACAGTGTTTAGGCAGTTTAATTTCTTTGAATGAAAATTTATAACAAAGGAAAAATCCAACTAAATGCTTAGGCTCTTTACCATGAATAATAACAGCATGATAGCTTTGCCATTCTTGTATTACTTATGATTTTACTAAAGCCTGATGCATGCCCTTGCTTTGTTTAGTTTTGCTGCAACTACATTGTTGTGCTTATCTTTTAATGCTGCCACTCTTTGGAAGATGAGGACGAGGAAGCCTCCCTGCCCAGTAGAAAAAGTGTGGGTAGACAAGCACAAATATGATGAAGCAGAGAGACTGCATTACGAAAGAGAAGCGATGCTAGCTGCTGCGGCCCCGGAGGAGTGCCAGGAGGTAGAGGCTGTAAACGGAGTCTGCAATGATGACTCTGTCGAAAGTGAATTCAAGGGAGACCTGAAGAGAGCGAGGAATGGAAAGAAACAAAGGAAACGGAAGCGTTCTCCGAAACCCAAAAACGTGGCCTCCAAGTTAGACTCTATTTTGACCGGTTTGTTAGCTGACCACGTGTGGTTTGACAAGCCTTTCTATGATCACGCTGAGAACGTGTACAGGAAAAAACTGGTGGATTGTCAGAAGGAGGAGGCACCTGAGACTGCACTAACTGCTGAGCAGTCCCCTTTAGCGGCCAGGTCAAAAGCTGTCCAAGATGTTCCTAAGCCAAGGATGCTTTCAGCAGCTCTGTCCTGCTCCCATGGTAGTCTCTCTGCGTGTCACCATGTTGTTCAGGGTGTCTGGGTCAACAAGTTTGACTTTGATAAGGCTGAGGAGGCGTTTATTGAAAAATCTCAGTTCTTTGTTCCTCCAAATGTCCTAACCATCCCGTCTGTGTGGTCAAACGCTGGCAACGTCGGGCTGAGAACGCCGGATGAGGGCTATGTGACAGCCCTGCCTACCCCTGCTACGCCAAGCTTAGCTCCAGACGTCGTTGCTGATTCTGCTTCTTCCTTCGTTACCGGTTTGCCTGGCTCTGTAGACCAGACTGTAAATGGTAAGCCACAGATTTCAAGCTTGCAGGCTCTCATGTCAGAGGTGTGGTTAGAGAAACCTCTTTATGATGATGCTGAGAAGAGCTTCTACGAGAACATGTTTGATGGTCATCCGTCGGGCAAAGGCAGACAGCAGCAACGCGGCTGCCCCGAAGCATCGAAGAACCACCACGAGGACAGGAGGAACCACAGCGTTGGAAAGCAAGCGGGCATCGAACACGTGGAGATTGCCACCGACTCTCTGCTTCCCAGTGATGCTGAGCAACCTCCGCCTACCTGCTTTTTTCTGCATGAGGACAGCGAAACTGTGTGGCTTAATAAGCTGACATATGACAGTGCCGAGTCACGATACTATGCAGCCGAGGCTCTGAAAATGTCAAGAGCAGGAGAGAGTACGGAGACGCAGGAATCCGCAGTAGTAAAACCCTCCCAACCAGCTGCTTATGCTTCGAGCGTACCTGCGCCAGAAACGAAGTAGGAGAAGTTTATTCTGGGGTAACACTCACACATGCAAAACTGCCGGGTCAGGATTGAGCTGAAAGAATTTGCATGTGTAGAAGACGGGCGTCTTTTGTGTCTGCGGGACCGAGCGTGCGTGCAGCTCTAGGGAGACGCTGCTCCTGAGCCAGGGAGCCTTTTTGTGGGCAGGGGGACTGGGGGAGACTCCTTCAAGAAACCCCTTTCTCCTGGTGGTTAAAGGTAGTGTTTGTGTGGTGCCAGAGGTTAAGCATTTAAAGTCAGGGCTGGTAAGTGGTTTGACTCCCTCTTTAGACGGGGGAGGCCTGGGGTGATGCCCCTTTCTCTCTTCCTACTACATACAAAAAGCCATAAAAGTGAGAAGTTGGAGGGAGTAACCGCACGTTTTAAACAGGCCTGCAGAGGATGCAGCGCTTCATCTTTGAATTTGAGAAATTAGTGGTGGTTATTTGCTGTGTATTTCTGTTAAAAATACCACAAGGTCCTTCAGAGGAGCGGTTATCCCCAATTCTCTGCAGAGCACGTAGGCTGGTCGCTGAGCTCTGCAAGACATGACTACATTTGAGCATCCCTACCAGCATCCAGCTTGAAGAAGGCTTGGGGATGACAGTGAAATACAATTTAGGGCGTCAGGCTGGCGTGAGCATGTGCTGCGTTTGCTTCATTGTGGGCGAAGGTCGCCTTTCTAATTTGTTAGACCATTTGGTCTGGAAGCTGCTGTTAATTTTTGGGACAGAGCTACAGCTTGTTTGATGTGCATATGTAGCTGGACAGGAAGAGCGTTCTCAAATTGTAGGTGACCTTCATTCTTTGTAATTTGCAGTTACAAATCAGTTTACAGACAAACATTTAAAGGCTTCTTTTTGAGTCCTGGATGAGGTGCAGTATGATACCGTGCTTTCTGTGTTAAAAATGTGCTTTTCACATTCAACTGCTTGAACCAGGGCTGTAATGCCCTGGGAGCCTGTCTGAAGGCCAGTGCTTAGATGTTATTTTGCAGTGACTGATATTCTTAGAAAAACAGGCTTTTGGAGTATCAGTCCTTATTTCTGACACTTTTGATCCTTGAGTTTCTTAGGATTTGTTGGAAGGTTTTAAGATCTTTATGTCAAGTGATACCGAGGGTTACAGACAAGCTTTAGAGCACGCCTGCCTTTCACCCTGTCCTATTTGGGCTAATTTTCTCTTTAGTTGGACAAAACTAGATATTTGGTCGTGCCTTTCGCCCTTCCCCAGGAAAGTCCATGTGTCCTTGTAAAATCTGTGGCTTGAGTTTGTCTGTAACTGGGATTCTCTATGAATGATACTGGTTGGCAGCTCAAGCAGGGTCTTGGAGGGTTGAGTGCTGGGAATGGCTTCACTGTAGAGGACCTGTGGTGGCCTCTGGTCTTTTCTGAACGGGTAGATGAGAAGGGTGCTTGTTTTACAAGAGACTCATCTGTTGGCTTCCACGGAAATGTTTTACTGGAGAGCTGCGGGGTTTTGAGCTGGTAAGGAAAGGGTTTGCGGGTTGCTCTTAGTTGCTCTCCGTGTGTTGTGTGGTGGAAGCTGGTAATGGTGTGGTTTTGTTGTGATGCTCTATCCATGCTCTCCCCACCTCCCCAAACTGACGTTGGCTCTGTAGCTCTCCCCTGGCTTGAAATAAGGGCACATCCTCTGCTCTTACTGTTGCAAGGGCTCCATCGTTTCCCTTCAAGTTAAGAAATTAAACCTTTGGAAGCTGCTGCACTGAAGAAAACTAACAGCATTTCACAGCAGCGTTAGGATGTTTTACGCTCTTCCTCCGTGTAGCGCCAGGTGTCTGTTCCTTGCAAGTGTTGCATTATGGTTGACAGCCGCCTAAACGTGAGCCAGCAGTGTGCCCAGGTGGCCAAGAGGGCCAATGGCATCCTGGCTTGTATCAGGAATAGTGTGGCCAGCAGGACCAGGGAGGTGATGGTGCCCCTGTGCTGGGCACTGGTGAGGCCGCACCTTGAATCCTGTGTCCAGTTTTGGGCCCCTCACTTCAAGAAGGACATGGAGGGGCTGGAGCGTGGCCAGAGAAGGGCAACGAGGTTGGTGAAGGGTCTTGAGCACAAGTCTTATGAGGAGCGGCTGAGGGAGCTGGGGTTGTTTAGTTTGGAGAAGAGGAGGCTGAGGGGAGACCTTATTGCTCTCTGCAACTGCCTGAAAGGAGGCTGTAGTGAGGTGGGGGTCGGTCTCTTCACCCCAGTAACAAGTGATAGAACGAGAGGAAATGGCCTCAAGCTGCGCCAGGATAAGTTTAGGTTGGATATTAGGAAAAACTTCTTCACTGAAAGAGTGGTCAGGCCCTGGCACAGGCTGCCCAGGGCAGGGGCTGAGTCCCCATCCCTGGGGGGATTTAAAAGCCAGGGAGATGCGGTGCTTGAGGACATGGTTTAGTGGCGGACTTGGCAGTGGTAGGTTAACGGTTGGACCTGATGATCCTAAGGGTCTTTTCCAACCTTAACAATTCTATGATTCTATGATGATTTTCATTTCTAAAGGGTTGCAGCAGCTTCCAAAAGGGCATGTGTGCAGTTACCTGTGGTGCCGTTGTAATTTGTGTGTGTGTCCGAACCCCTGGAAGCTGGCCGGTGTCAGGCGGTATGCTGTGCCGGGTTGTTCCTTACAGGAGGATTCGGTGGTGCACCTAGTGAAGCATGGTGTGACCAGGTAGAGACATGTCCTAAGACAGCCAACAGTTGCTGTCAACGCGGTTGAGTCGTGTTCGAGGAAGACTGAACCGCGTTTAAATTTGTGAGCTGTAGCGTCAGGAGTTGCCTGTCACGTACGGAGTGCTCCCTCGTTGGCACGCTGTAGTGTGGCATGGGCCGCTTATTCTTCAGTCTTTGGTTTCACCATGGCCAGGCATCTTAAGAATTCAAAGCATTATTCCCTTTTTGATTCTCATACACAAGACATCTTTCCTAGCAGGAGATTCTCGTGTGTCTAGCGTGATCTAGCAAATCCTGCTCTGAAAGCTTTTTTGTGGAAGAAGGTACAGATCGGCTGATTTATTCTGTCCCCACTTGGTGTCCCGTCGCTAAATGCAGGTCAGGCCAGGCAGACGGGTGGGTGATTAGGCTGCCCTGCTTTCTTAATAGGATCCCGTTTACTTAAAGCTTTCCACTGGAGGGGAAACCACCAGAGAGCTGCAGGCACAGCTCCGTGGGGGAAGAAAACGCTCTTCTGACAAGCTCATTGCAAGCTGTTAACCTTAAGTACTTCTAGGAACTTACTTTGTTGGGTTTTTTTTTCCTTTCTGCAGAAAAATGGCAGTCGACTACTTTTTGCATGAGAAGATCTGGTTTGAGAAATACAAGTATGACGATGCTGAGAGAAGATACTACGAGCAGATGAACGGGCCAGTTGGCGGCTCTTCACACCAGCAGGTAATGCTTGTTCTCAGATGGGGTTTAGCAGAGTGCTGGAGCTTTAAGAGCATAGAGCAGGCAAAAGGACATGACCCACCTGGACGTGCACTTCTGTGTTATTTCCGCTCTGGGTGCTGCTTTTTCCAAGTGTGAGAGTCTTCTCTGGAGCTCTCTAAGCCTATCCTTGGTTATGACCCCTTTTGTCTTTTCAAAAACCATCTTTTGTGGAAGAATTTTGCCCGTACAACCAGCGTACCGGGAGATCAGACACCCTTGTAACAACAGACGAACCAGTTATAGGTTGCAGCAGTTAATCTTTTCAGGCTGCTGTGGCAGGGCACGAATGCTCTCTGCGATCTAACGGGGACACAGTTTGAGCTGTAAGCCCCGAGAGCTGCGGTTCTGTTGACTGGGCTGGGCCGTACGCTGGGCGAAGAATTGCCCTGTCCCCGTTCAGCCAGGGAAGATGCTGTTCTGCTGCGGTTTTGAAGCAGCTAAGCTTTCCTTGGCGAGGGATATACCGGGTATATATGAGATGCTTGATGTTTGGAGAGGCACCTTGGCTCCAAAGAGACCAGGAATTATGTTCCTCTCTTTGTACCCCTTGAAATATTCAGTGTGCTCCTGCAGAAGACTGCATCATGGTACCGGTGAGTTGGGGGAAGCATGGTGCTGCTGCAGCACACCTGAGCTGAAATAGTTCAAGCTTAAATATTACCCTGAAATTATTACTATTTAAAGGTACAGAGCTGTTGTAACCTCTTCCTGCCACGTAAAGAGCTGTTAACTGCTTATGCATTTGGTTGGTTATGTAGAAAGCTGCTTAAAGTTTTAAATGGCTGTCTTGCAAGTGTTTAAGGGGAAGCTTTTTGCTTAAGTAATAGCTTCTAGGCACACTCTGTCTGTTCCTGCTGCCCGTGCTAGTATGGTGGTGGCACAGCACCTAGGACGTGCATAAAAACAGAAGCTATAGATAAGCGCTCGAAGTAGATGTTAAAGTGCAAAGCTCTGCAGTGCTCTTAGAAGAACTATTTCACGCCACGTCAGGAGCTTCCAGTGAAGGAAGTTCTGCCTTTGAGAGGTGGTGTGAAGGCTCTGGGGGAGATTCTGCAGCAGTTTATCAGCCGCTTCTCTGCTGAGGAAAAAGATCCACGCTCCTTAAAACCTTGGCTTCTGGGCAGTTTCATGTCTCGGATCTTGCTTGTGGGGTTGCAGTCTGGGAGAGGCAAGGAGGGAATGGATCATGGAAACTGAATTGGTGCCCTAGGAAGGGAATCTTCAAATCCAGGCTAAGGCTTGGCAGCAGGAGCATGGGGAGGGGAAAAAAAAAACCCCTTGTGCTGCCGTACTCTGAGTCGTACCTCTCTGGATAGAAGACTTCAGTTAGGGCTGTCACTTCTTGCCTGAATACAATGACAGGTAATTCCGTGACAAAGAGCTGCCTAACCAGAGATCTCCAAGGAGTACTGAAGTGACTCCAGCCCTCTGCCTGGCTGGCAGCCGTCCAAACCGTTCAGGGTAATAATAAAGAATTTAAAAGCTCTTCACTGGATGATCTTCTGGACACGTGGCCTGATGGGACCAGGGATTGCAGTCGGTGCTGCTTGATTTAGAACCGGTCCTCCTTGCAGCTAAGTTTGCAATACTTGCTGAATCATTGGAAGGAACCCTCCCCTACTCTTACCCTCTTTTTTTTTTTTTAACTTCCCTGACCAGTTTCCCATGTTTCCTATTTTTTAAAAAAAATCTTGGTTCTTTCTGCACTGTTTGCAGGAGAACGGAGCCAGCACGATCCTACGCGACATTGCCAGAGCCAGGGAGAATATCCAGAAATCGCTGGCCGGAGTGAGTACCCAAGCTCTCTCACCAGCTGGCTACCCGCAACCATTTTTAGCTGTGGTGCATCTCACAGAACTTCGCTGTGACCACTTCATAGATTGTGTGGCTTCTTATTTTTAAGTTAGAGGAGAAGACTAAGGTGTGCAGCGCTGTGTACCACCAGCATAGCTCCATCCGATCCAGAGCACCGTTGCTACTAGAGTGCATGCTGCTTACCTGCTTGCTAGCCTGCAGTGCTTTTTAAAACTAACTGGATTTGGGTTGAAAGTCTCCAACTGTGCATTTCTTTACTTTTTCTGCTGGTGGAATGCTAGAGTTTGTTCCCACAAGTCTTATCTAACAAGTCGCTGTTCAAATAACCTTGCTGAGTAGCAAAGCACTGAGCTGCCAGCAGGAGTATGTCTGTCTCTCTCGGGGTACACTGGGCTGCCACCTTCTCTTTCCTGTTTTGCTTTCAGTTAGGGTATGTGCAAAAAAATGGTATCTTCCATCTGCTACATCGAGGGAATTCAGCTTGGCTACTAGCTCTAAGCCTGGACCATCCTGCAGAAGTTCAGTCGCATCCTTTCTGGAGGTGTTTTTGTGCTGATATGTAGAGACAGCACTGTTAAAACTCTTAATGTTTCAATAGGAAGCTGAGTTCTCAAACTAATACGTGGACTGGTTTCATGAGTGAAGAAAATTCACAGAATACAGCCCATGTGTCTTGATTTCTTACCTCTGCAGTGGGACTACTACATACCTGTGCATACCTTCCACCTGAGGGTATCCATCCTTTATCCATGTTGATTTGGCCTCATAACTCCCTCTTGGGGTATTTAACACCCTCAGTTTCTATCTAGAGCAGCACAATCACAGGGAATCGAGCCTTTCTCAAGGGGAATATTTCATATTCCTCCTTAACGCAAGCAGAAAGGAGCCATACCTTTGGGGTGAATGCGAAGGAGTTTGGCTAATTGCTTTCCCCGTGGTGGTCTCACTGTGCCTGTTGACACTACAAAAGCAACTTCTGCAACCGCTCACGTGAGCAATCCAAGATGCTCAGTTTTGCACTGGAAACTTGGAAGTGGATGTGGGAAGAGCAGGGCAAATACGATGAAGGGACGGTGGGAAAGAGTTAAATTTGCTTTGGTTAGATGCGGTGGTCCTGAATACAGCGTGGGAATCAATGGAAAGTTGGGACATCTTAGTAATATTAAAACCAAACCAAAACGTGTCGAGGAGGAAAATACTTGGCAGTTTTCTAATGCTAGTTTCTTCAGCATCAGTATTTCAGCCAACAGCTTAGGGAAGATTTTCCTGAACTGCCTCATTTAAGTTCAGATCTGAAGTAACATGTTTGGGCTCTCAGTAGAGACTATCAACCCCTGTCGAAGACTTTTAGTTTGGACTTTAGTAAGGCAAATATGTGGGGAAATAAGTCCCCATCCCAGACAGGGATGGAGAACTTTTTGCACGGTGTTAAAAATGACTTTGGAAAGACATTTTGAAACAGAGCGAGGTCTGGCATCAGCTTCTTCCTCCCAAGACCTGCCTCCTTCAGGGGCAGAGGCTGGATGTGGTGAGTAGGGGCAGGAAACCTAAATACAAATGCGGTGCTGCTGGTCTCCCCTGAAGGCATAGTCTCATCTTGCTGAATGGTCTGTGGTTTGCCAAAGATGAGGAATTTCTTGCCCTGGCCTGTGACTCCTGTTAGAGAGCTTCTTTATGTGAGAAGCGCGTGAGTTTGGATTGTCCAGGTCCTGTCACGGGGAAGACTGGGAGAACTGGGAAAGCACCAGACCAAAGCTAGAACAGAAATGTGAGAATATTAAGTCCTTTGCAGCCCTGTGGCACTTTTTGGGGTTCGTGCTGAATAGAAAAAATTCATCTGCTGGATTTTTTTTTCTTCCTGTGAAGAAAGCTTGGCGGGCTTGAGGATTTAAGGTCAGGACTGAGCCATAGGGCCTTAAAACTGGAATCTGGGGTGGCGCAAAAAGCGGACTGAGACTCTGCAGTGAAGGCTTGAAGGAAAAGCATTGTGTTACTGCATGACTGTTGGCAAAAGCATCGTGCACCCTGATCTGCCTTGCTATCAGGGGCGCGCCGTAGTGATTTAACCTATAGCTGCTATCCCGCTCTCCAAGGATGCGGTGGCTTGGATAGGCAGAGCACGTGGCAGCAGTGACCTCCTTACTGTTTTGTAGTCCCGTTTTATGGATCGTGCCTTACCCTGGCTTACACGATGCCCCGGAGAGCTCACCTTTTCAATTTTTCCACACATTGCCCTGGAACCTGAAGCGGTAAACCACGGTCGGCTCTTCTGTGTTAATATGTGAGATAAAAAGATGGAGCTGTTGAGAAACGAGTCTGAAACATCAGCTTTTGTAGCTTGCATTTCTGAATGATCATCATTGATCTCGGGCAGCTGTGCCATAGAGCAGGCTTGACTTTAGAACATGCTTAAACTTTGGTTTTATGTTTCAGAAAGCCAAATTTGTACTGTCTGATCTACAGAACAATAGCAAAGTGTGTTTTTATAGTCAGGATTTAGTCTTTCCTTCCACCTGAACATGCAGCGTTATTGTCAGGAGTCTAAAGATGTAGCAAGTGAAGTCTTGGTTCTTATAAGACGGGAAGATGGAAGATTAGTGCCTTCCTTTTGCTGTGAAATTCAGCCAAGGCCGTTTTCAGATCTGCTTCAGCTGGATAGTGGTGTTCTGAAATGTGTGAATGAGCATTAGAAGGGTCGAGGCAGTGGTTTGTACCTCCCGAAGGAGGGTACAAAGCTCTGATGCTGGAAACATTTGTTTGCACATACCTTTCATCCCGCTTTGCATGGTCATCTCTGCTCTAAACAATCTCTCCGGTTGACGTCTGCTCGATTGCTAACGCCTTCCTAGATATAAAGTTGTTCACATGTGCAGTACTGCAGCTGGTGGCATTGAGACCGCAGGTGGTGAGAGATTTTACAGCTGGGGACCTGAGGCATGGCAAGGATTGACTTGCCTGAGATCATGAGCAAGTCTGACAGAGCGGGTGACTGAACTCTCACTTCCTACACCCTCCCTGGGGGCTGTAACGAAAGGGATGTCACTGGGTAGGTGGCCGGTGTGGGAATCTGAAGCTCTGTTATTCCCCTCTCTGCCCAAGCTCCTTCTTACAAAGCCTCCGTATTCATGCGTTTCCTGCGTGTGGGTTTCAAATAAAAACTCCCAGAAAAACCTCTGATCTTGCTAAAGTGTTTGGAGACGGCATTCAGAAACGCATCTGTGCGCGGGGAACGGTCACGCCTTCTGTAGGAAAGCAGCCAGGATCCATCCTGCTGGCCCTAAGTGGGGGAAAGCCTCTTCTACTTCTTCAGCATCATTTCCCCGTGGTTCAGTTTTGTGTATCAGACCATGGCTGAATTTTCTAGGTTTCCAGAGCTCCCCCGAGGGGAAGGGTGTTGTATCTCTGCATGCACAAAATAGGTTTATTTTTTTGGGTGAAGCTATGAGTGCTTTGTGAGCTCTGGACTGGAAAACCTACACATCACATCTGTAACCGCGCTTGTAAAATCTGCGTGCTGTTCTTTATAACTGGTTAACTCGAAGGGAAAAGGGTTGATAACCTCCAGATAGTTCGTGTAGTGAGGGAAGTGCCAGCTTTCCGGCTGTGTCCGTTGGCTGGGCCTGACATCCCAAGGGAAAAGATTTTACCTGTAGTTGTCCAGACAGATTTCTTTCAGCTGATATAGAGAAGTGTAACCCTTGCCAATTTTTTCTTCTTCGTCAGTGTCTCTGATTTTTAAAGTATGTTTTAGTCAAACTTTAGAGAGGGACAGATGTTGAAAGCCCTTTGAGGCTGAGGCTGGATTCTTGTTTTCTACCCTTCATAAGCAAGAAGTCCCAGGGTTTTAATTTGCTTGGATGATTAAATTTGTATGCAGTCCTTGGTGTGGTTCCAGGCTTGCTGAGTGCTTCTGCTATGCAAAATATTTTGAATAGGTTGCAGCACTGGTCAGTGTATCACTAATGTGGGTTCAGCACAAAAACTATGGCTTAAGCTTAGAAAAACCAAAGGTTTTAAGAGCTCCGTCGATGAGACAATGCGCAGGAAGCGACTGAAGTGATGCTCTGGAAGTCTCCACCTTTGGGATTTTGAATTACTGTCCTTGATAAATTCACACACACTTGTGTCGAGCTTCCTCTTGGCACAGTTGAGTCAGAAGGGGAAGTAGTGCTTGGTTGTGCAGAGGAAAAAACACGCTGTAGGTAGTGTGTAGCTTAGGTTGGTGACCACATCTCTAAAAGCTTGAAAAATCCTCACCTCGGGGAAAGCCCACAGTCTCCTAAAGGCAACTTTTCCACAATTTCTGAAAGCGTGGCTTGACCACTTCCCAGAATTAGGAACTTAGTTCAGCGTTTTGCCTCTTCTACCGTGCTTTACACAGATTACAGGTTCCCGAAGGACGGCTGGCCCGGTTTGTGAAGACTTTTAATCTCTTCTTCGCTCGAGCTTGGGGCAGGGAACCCTCTCTTGCCAGCAAGAGATGGCTGTGCTCAGGCTCACCCTGCCCTGGGGTTGCCCGGGACTAAGTAATGTCTGAATTCCACAGGGTGTTGATTTAAATGCTGTGTCTGTGAGCACTGTGAGCCCCCTTCGTGTTGTAAACCTCCCTTTTAAACAGGCGTGAAAAATACAGCACGGAGGAGCAAGCAAATCCTGGTTTAGGATTAGCTTAGCATATGTAATATGCTGAATCTGTTTGTCCAGGTGCACAACACCAAACTACTCGCATGAATTTTGTGGGTGTTTAACCTGTAGGTGCATCCAGGTTGTTAATCAATCTTGCCATTTCTGCAGAGACCTCAGTAGCAACTTGCAGCTGAGAAATCCCGGAGGTGAGACGGCTTCCCACGGAGCCACGCAGGTATCTGTGCTGCAGCTCCTCCAGCGCCTGTGCTACCTGTATTACCGCATACCGATGGGCAGGCGCATCCTTAAATGCCCCGCCAAAAATGCTGACTCTCCTCTGGCCTTCTTCATCTGTTATTTGCAACCTTAATGTCGTCTCACCTGCAGGCTCAATGCAAGCTGGCAAAGGAAGGGTGAAAAGGGAAGGAATTTGTGCATCGTAGAGCTCTGTTTTGCGCAATTCCCTGGGTGCTACGCAAAGCTTTACAGACAGCACCTGATGGCAATATGCAGCTAGGTTTGTATCCTAGTATTTTATACTACTCAAAAGGTCTGTTGAAATAAAAAAAACGTCATTTTTCCATGCTCTTCCTTGTTGAGAACAGCTTCACGTAGAGCAGAGTGTTTCAAAGTCCTCTCACCTTGCTCTTGCAAGCCACAGCTACAGTATTTTGGGGAAAAATGGCCATGATTTTCTCCAACGCTTCTTTTAAGTGACACAACCGCACAAGGCTGGCAGGTTTGTCTTGAGCTGGAGGCCTCCTGCCAAGCTGTAGATGTTTTTCCTGTGGGACTACAGGGAGGAGCAGTGCTGAGCTATTCCGTGTGAGACTCCAGGATGGCAGATCAGTATCAAGGTAGCTGGTACTGCCTCAATTTAGATTTCTCATTTTTGAAGAGGAAAGAAATTTACTAAGAGGAAAGAAATGTGGAGGCATGACTGGCTTCTGTGGAAAATATTACCACTAAACCCGAGAGGCAGGGTTTAAAAGCGAACTGTTTTGCAGCACGGAATAGGCGTAGCCGTCTTGCGGCGTCTTGAACATCGACGGTTGTGCGCAGGATAGCCAGTCGCCAGGGCAAACGCAGAACCTGCTGCAATGCTTCAGCTTTCGGCTTGAAAATGTGACTAGGGCTTCAAAGTGCCAAATATCTGCAGTGCTTGCCACTTAGCTGAATCAGCAGGCTGCTTTTGGGGGAAAAACCCAGCTGTGTATCCCTTTGCAGGTGACACAGCTCCCGTGTTTGATCATGAGTCAAAAGGGCTCAGTGTTGGGGCCGGTCCTGTTTAATATCTTTATCGACGATCTGGATGAGGGGATTGAGTGCACCCTCAGTAAGTTTGCAGATGACACCAAGTTGGGTGGGAGTGTCGATCTGCTGGAGGGTAGGAAGGCCCTGCAGAGGGACCTGGCCAGGCTGGGTTGATGGGCTGAGCCCAACTGTATGAGGGGCAACAAGGCCAAGTGCTGGGTCCTGCACTTGGGTCACAACAACCCCAGGCACCGCTGCAGGCGTGGGGAGGAGTGGCTGGAGAGCTGCCTGAAGGAAAAGGTCCTGGGGGTGCTGGTTGACAGCCAGCTGAACATGAGCCAGCAGTGTGCCCAGGTGGCCAAGAGGGCCAATGGCATCCTGGCTTGTATCAGGAATAGCATGGCCAGCAGGAGCAGGGAAGTGATGGTGCCCCTGTGCTGGGCACTGGTGAGGCCACACCTTGAGCACTGTGTCCAGTTTTGGGCCCCTCACTACAAGAAGGACATGGAGGTGCTGGAGCGTGTCCAGAGAAGGGCAACGAGGTTGGTGAAGGGTCTAGAGCACAAGTCTTATGAGGAGCGGCTGAGGGAGCTGGGGTTGTTTAGTTTGGAGAAGAGGAGGCTGAGGGGAGACCTTATTGCTCTCTACAACTGCCTGAAAGGAGGTTGTAGAGAGGTGGGGGTCGGTCTCTTCACCCCAGTAACAAGCGATAGGACGAGAGGAAATGGCCTCAAGCTGCGCCAGGGTGAGTTTAGGTTGGATATTAGGAAAAACTTCTTCACTGAAAGAGTGGTCAGGCCCTGGCACAGGCTGCCCAGGGCAGGGGCTGAGTCCCCATCCCTGGAGGTATTTAAAAGACGGGTAGATGTGGTGCTTGAGGACATGGTTTAGTGGTGGCCTTGGCGGTGGTAGGTTAACGGTTGGACCTGATGATCCTAAGGGTCTTTTCCAACCTTAATGATTTTATGATTCTATGAAAACAAGAAGTGCTTGTTCAAGGGGTGGGGATGGATGTGATCATTGCCAGAATTTACTTTTCACTGAATTAACTTTAGACCTTGGCCCTGATGGTGTAACTAGAACAGGAGGAGGTCAGGCAACGAGTTCATCTGAGGTTTAATTTTTGTGTAAGGCTAGGGCTAGCCTGGTGTGATGAGCCCACCGTGGCTAGCAGCCTCCGTTCTGGTGGTGCACGTGAGGATGGAAGCCCATGCAGGGGTCTCATCAGGTCGTTAGTGCAGACTGGTGTTACGTTGCTTTACTCCTCCCTAGGAGAGATGCGTTAGTGGTACCTGGGGACTTGTTAAGAGTCTTGCTAACTTCGCATGTGTTTCTGCATCTGTCAGGTATTAGATTTTATCTAAAGACAGGAGAGCGAGCGGAGACAGCGGTGCGTGCCGCAGTAGTGCACGCACCTGCTTCACGTCTGATTTTACAGATGGGGAGATGGCTGAGCCCGTGCTCTAGACATCTCGTTCTCGTTCTGCCACCCAGCTGCGTGACCTTGCTGCGGGCACTGAGGCGTTTAACAAGAAGATGGCAGAGTTCGTGGATGAACGTTTCTGCGCGGGCTTTGTTCGGTGTGTAGTTGGCGTGAGGCTGTATCTCGTTGCTTGACGATGTGTCTTGCATGTGGATCTGCTTCCTGCACTTGAGCTGCCTCTTCCAGCATGAGTGAAATCCTTCTCTATCTTCCGTGTTGAACCCAACGTCCCCCAAACCTTTTGCCCTTTGCAGCAGAAGACAGTTCCTCGGAGCAAAGAAGCTCCTTCTGCCCGTCACAAGAGGCAGTCAGGCCGCTCAACTGTAAGTCACCTGCGCACGGGTGGAGCTGGTTGTGTGATTTGAGAGGACGTTGTAGGGCAAGGACAGCCCTGCCTTGGAGAGATGGAGCCAAGTTCTCCTTCCTTACGATGAGAAACATTTGTCCTTTGGCATAGGATCTTCCAGCAGGGCGTTTAGGTCTCGCAGCTTGGTGTCTGGGGACTGCGGATCTGCACTCGCGTTCCTGAGCCTGCATCCACCGCAAAGGCTGCGTCGGAGATGGATTTCATGATGCTTTTGACCTTTTTTTTTTTTTGGGTGGGTGGAGAAGGGTCTCTTTGACCTTCCTGCTGGGAGCAGCTTGCGCTGCTCCGTGTGTCTCCCAGGGCCGGGCTTCTCCCAGACCTGCTTTCCGTGTGCCACATATTCCTCATCTCAACCCCTTTCTCCATCTTGAGTGACTGCTGAGATCTCAGAAGCATGTCAGCTGCAACAGAGACCCTCATTACAATTATGTGCAGGGTCCACTTGAAAGAGCATAAATTATTTTCACTATTGTTGTTTTCAGTTATAAATGCCACTTAAAGCAAAGCGTGAAGGCCTGGTATTTTCTTTCCCTTTGCCGATTTGAATTTGTAGATGAGGGCCTCCTTAAAAGAAACGACAGCTCTTTTTTGCTGTTAAATACTTTTGAAGCTGGATGGGTATAATTTTCCCTCAGGATGTGTTAAAGTAGGTTTAAGTTGTTTTGAGAGGAATTAAAGGCTGGACCGGGGAAGGTGGGAGTATAGAAATGCCGGGATCTCTTTCCAGCTTTCCCAGGGACTCGCTGTGTGACGTTAGGCAGGTCACTTCTGCGCTCTGTGCCTCAATTTGTCTGTAAGAGGAGACCAACTGCCCCATTTAAGGGGTGTAGCATGAAACTTTGTGTGCGTTCAGTGGCAGTCTGTGATCTGAGACCGCAGAGCGTGACTTTATCCTTTGCTCATCAGTGCCAGCTGAAATTTCTCAAGATAAGTTCCATGCTTCATTCTATCGAGCTAGTATCTTCTTTTTAGAAAGCCTTTAGAGAAAATGCCCTTGCTCTTAGATTAGCTCTCAAATTTTCTCCTTCCCTGAAGGCATGACTCTGCTTTGCTTCACTGAACCACTGAGCTTGGGAGGAGGTGAACAGATTTGTTTCATCTCGCTTTTCCTTGTTGCAGAGTGCAAGCACAACCTCTTCTGGGCCTGCTGGTGACCAAAATGAACTCCTTTCCAGAATTTCTCACCTGGAGGTAGAAAATCAAAACCTTCGCAGTGGTAAGTAGGAGAATCTTTTGGCATGAAAGCAAAACTGGATGGGGTCCTGCTTCTCTGGGGTGTATCCCTTACTGACTTTGTCTGTCGCCAGGTGAGCACATGCCAGTGTCTTGATCAGAGCTTTGCAGGCTTCCCTCTGACGGGGGCAACTGGTGTTTTTAAAGCCCGCTTTGAGCAGAAGTAAATTTGTCCTGACTTGAGAGCTGATGCAGAGCCTACAAGATAAAGTTCTTTTTTTTTCCTCCCCCTTCTTCTCGCAGTTGTTGCAGACCTTCAGATGGCCATCTTCAAGTTGGAAAGCCGCCTGAATGCTCTGGAAAAGTCATCTACCTCCCACCAGCCCTCACCGGTTCCTCCAACCCAGGTGAGCCTTGGGAAAATGCTGTTCTTGAATGCTTCACAGTCACAAAGTGCCAGGTTATTTCTGTGCTCTCCTGGCTGGCTGAAGATGAAGAGATGCTCATAGTTAGGATGAGTTTTCCAGCAGTTTTGGCAGCTGTCTTGTTATCTTGAATGATGACCACCACACATCAGGTGCAAGGTCCTGCACCTGGGTCAGGGCAACCCCTGGTATCAGCACAGGCTGGGGGATGAAGGGATTGAGAGCAGCCCTGAGGAGAAGGACTGGGGGGTACTGGGGGATGAAAAGCTGGCCATGAGCCGGCAATGTGCTCTTGCAGCCCAGAAAGGCACCCGTCTCCTGGGCTGCATCCCCCACAGTGTGGCCACAGGGCGAGGGAGGGGATTCTGCCCCTCTGCTCTGATGTCCTGAGACCCCCCTGGAGCCCTGCCTCCAGCTCTGGGGTCCCCAGCACCAGACAGACATGGACCTGTTGGAGCGGGGCCAGAGGAGGCGACGGAAATGGTCCGAGGGCTGGAACAGCTCTGCTCTGGAGAAAGGCTGGGAGAGTTGGGGTTGTGCAGCCTGGAGAAGAGAAGGCTGCGGGGAGACCTGAGTGCGGCCTTTCAGTACTTAAAGGGGGCTGATAAGAAAGATGGGGACAGACTTTTTAGCAGGGCCTGGAGCGATAGGACAAGGGGTGATGGTTTTAAACTCAAAGAGGGGAGATTCAGACTGGATCTAAGGAAGAAATGTTTTACGCTGAGGGTGGTGAAACACTGGCCCAGGTTGCCCAGAGAGGTGGTAGATGCCCCATCCCTGGAAACATTCAAGGTGAGGTTGGACGGGGCTGTGAGCAACCTGATCTGGTTGGAGATGTCCCTGTCCATGGCAGGGGGGATGGACTGGATGAGCTTGAAAGGTCCCTTCCAACCCAAACCATTCTGTGATTCTGTGATCTTTCCCCAAAAGCGTGTGTAGAGAGGAGTTCTGCCCTAAGACCAGCAAAGAAGCTACGTTAGAGATTTCAGCTAGGGTGGTGCAGATCTGTGGAATTTTGGAGTTAATATATATTGATTAGCATTTAGCCCATGGTGCTGTGAGTTTCTTAGCACGCACCAGGTAAAATGCCACTTCGTTAGAATAGATAAGCCGAGTTGGTGACACTTTCTTTTTAACAAATGTCTCCTGTAAGAATGTATTTAATTTAAGAGAAAACTCTCTGGGAGCTGAATGCGTGGCACCAATTTGATCGATTCTTGGTGTAGGGTGGAAGATGTGCTACCAGTGGTGCTGGTGGTCTCTGCAGTAAGCCTACGGAATGCGTAGGCCCCTCCTCATGCTAGGGGGAAGGTGCGTGGTTGCGTTCCCAACTGCTGTCCCACTCCGACTCTTACGGTCTAGCTGTCCTGAGCCCTTAGGAGAAGGATCAGCTCTTGGCTACCTGGTGGTTTTTGCTCTAGGAATATAAGTACGGCCATGCTGGGCCAGTTCAAAGGTCTGTCTGGTCAAATGTCCTATTTTGATGGCTGATTTTTCACACAAATCACATGGTGTGGGCCATGTTCACTGCCTTGAGCAACGTAGACTTCTGTTCCTGAGCTGAGCGCTGCTCGGATTCAACTTCAGGTTAATCTTCTCCCCTTTTTCCTTAATGCAAACTTGAATTCTTCACCCCAATGAAGAAAGTGGAACCCTTCAGCGTTCCCTCCAAGAAAGTGGAGCTCCCATCTGCTTCACCGGCAAAGAAAGCTCAACCAGCTGCCGCAGAGGAAGATGACGATGATGATATTGACCTTTTTGGTAGTGATGATGAAGAGGAAGACCAAGAGGCTGCCAAAGTCCGGGAGGAGAGACTGCGTCAGTACGCAGAGAAGAAGGCCAAGAAACCGGGTCTTATTGCCAAGTCTTCTATCCTTCTGGATGTGAAGCCAGTGAGTAACTGAAGCGGGGGAGCTCCTGAGCGCTGCGGGAGGCCGTAAATCATCTCGCTTGCGCATCTGAGCGGGTTGGTGAAGATAGGACCTGCAGATTTCCAAACGAGGGGGCAGAGCGAGGTGGGATATTGCAGTGGGATCTGTAGCCTTTCTGCTGCTGCCCTGTTCCTTGCACCAAGCGCAGGCTGTTACCCGAGGTTCCCCTCACCAGGCCTAGCCCTTTTCTTCGAAGAAAAGATAGATAATGAATGCCCTAAAAATGGGAATAAACCGATCTTTGTTAAATCATTATGGTAGAACAAAAACTCGGGGCTGGCTAGTGCTCTGAGAGATGCCCTTGGTAAAGTGAGCGCTCCAAAGCGGTTGTGTTGCTGCAGGAAGACTCCCCCTTGCATCTGCGGTGCCTATAGGTAGAGTCGAAACACCACGCTGCGCAGCGTTGCTGCAAGGTCAGATTGAGCTTGGCTAACCCATCGGCTAATCCTGGTGAAAACAGTAGCCAAGAAAGGGCATCTTGGATCAGCTGAAGTGTACTGGGAGGAGTAGCGTTGAATTTTAAGCCGCACGTCTTGGGGGTAATGGTGATCTGGAGGAAAAGACTGAAGTTCATACTTGATGTTTTTTGCAGTGGGACGATGAGACTGACATGGCGAAGATGGAGGAGTGCGTCCGGTCCATCCACATGGACGGGCTGGTGTGGGGAGCCTCCAAGCTGGTCCCAGTAGGCTATGGCATTAAGAAGCTCCAAATCCAGTGCGTAGTGGAGGATGACAAAGTCGGGACAGACATCCTGGAGGAGGAGATCACCAAGTTTGAAGACTACGTAAGTCCTTCAGCGAGCTGTGTAATGCCTGACCTGTGCGGGGTCATTTTTAACGTAAGATTCATTTGCGGATTTTGACAAAATTGGATTTTTAAAAGAAAACCGCATGGAACTGATGGTGTCTGCCTCCTGAGACACTTGTATACTATGTTTAAATACATTTTTTTTTAAGGCTGGCTGATGCAGATACCTTGCAGATACTTTGCAGAGCCATTTTGCAGGCTCTTGCTGCTCATCCAGCCCCCACCGACTGTTACTTTGGGGAACCCCTCCTTTTACAGCACCAAGGTAGACACCCAAATGTTTAACCTCGGTGGCTGGGGCTGGAGGAGATGTCTCCATCCCCATCCTTCCTCCTTCCATGGAAACGGGAGCAGGAGCTCCAGCCCTGTGCCGGGTAACGCCCAGTCTCGCTGTTGGGAGAGCAGCAGGCCAGATACCGGGTTTTACTGATCTTTGCCTACTCTTTTGCTTATATTTAGAATAAATCAGGAACTTGAATCTTAACATTGCTAGAAATTCTTAATATGATGTTCTTTGTTGGCTGGACTGGCTAAAGATTTGTGCAGTAACTAGCACAGTGCTCTTGTGACTGATGTTGCTAGAAATGTGATGAAGGGTCTAGAGCACAAGTCTTATGAGGAGCGGCTGAGGGAGCTGGGGTTGTTTAGTTTGGAGAAGAGGAGGCTGAGGGGAGACCTTATTGCTCTCTGCAACTGCCTGAAAGGAGGCTGTAGTGAGGTGGGGGTCGGTCTCTTCTCCCAAGTAACAAGTGATAGGACGAGAGGAAATGGCCTCAAGCTGCGCCAGGGTAAGTTTAGGTTGGATATTAGGAAAAACTTCTTTACTGAAAGAGTGGTCAGGGCCTGGCACAGGCTGCCCAGGGCAGGGGTTGAGTCCCCATCCTTGGAGGTATTTAAAAGACGGGGAGATGCAGTACTTGAGGACATGGTTTAGTGGTGGACTTGGCGGTGGTAGGTTAACGGTTGGACCTGATGATCCTAAGGGTCTTTTCCAACCTTAACAATTCTATGATTCTATGAAATATTAAATAACAGTCCCTAAAAGTCCTCTTACCGCAGCTGGGGAGCTGGACTAAGAGACCTGGGCCAGGCTTGATCTGTTTGAGCATTGCTAGCGCATGCTGTGAAGAAATCCCTGATGTGTGAGTGCTTTCTCTGTTTTAAATGTCTGCAAAGAAAACACTTTGGTGACCTCTGGGTGCTGCTTTTGTTCTCTTCCAGGTGCAAAGCGTTGACATTGCTGCTTTTAACAAGATCTAGAAGGAAAACTGTATCCCCTCTGAAACTGTAACTAATAAAGATCAAGATTGGGAGTGCAGATTGGATGATGATTTTTCTCTGCCAAGTGCAACGTCTCCGGAGTGATTTGTTGTGAGACTTGGGGATATTTCCCTTGTTCCCTTCATAAAAGGAGAGGCTTTGAGATGGGGGTGACCCGTATTTCTGGGCTGGAATGAAGGTCTGAGCGGCATCCTGTCCCAGCAGCCTGTGCTAAGGGTGTTTGCGCTCACCTTTCCCAAGGTAGAGACCCCACTCAGGCTCTATAAAAAAACCAAACGGGATGAATCACCAGGAAGCATTCAGCATTGCTGGTTTGGGGTTTAATTTCCTCCCTTGTTTCCCCTTGCTGCCCTGCGCGGGTCACTTCAGCTGGTCGTTTGGCTCGTGGCTGAGCGCGGCCACGGGAAGGGGAGGCAGGCGGCATTTCGAACCGTAAGCACGTGCGGTGCATCGCAGTGCCAGAGTCCAAGGTCGGGTGCAAGTTGCACAGTGCGAACGCTGAGCAAACGGGAAGTGCCGCGGGGTTGGGCTGCGAGCACCGGAGGAAGCTGTACGTGACAGCCAAGTGACGATGACTTTGGTGCCAGCTTTCCTGGCTGCGTGCGGTGCCCTGTGCCCGATGTCCCCTGTGTGCAGGTGCGCAGGGCGCGGTGCCCCGCGCATGCGGTGCCTGGTGGGGGTTTGTCTGGGGCCTGGCTGCTCTTTGCCTGGTGCGTGCTGGGGTACTGAGCACAGCACCCAGCGCATCCCTTGGGGCTGGCGTTGGCATGCGCAGTGCCGGGGTCGATGCACGCGGTGCCCACTGTGCGTGGTGTCCCTTGCCCTGGTGTTGGCGTGGCCAGTGTTTTGTCACACCTGAGGCATGGCATGTGTCCAGTCCTTGGTGTTGGGATGCTTGGTGTGCATGGTGCTGGGCATGCAGCGTCCCATAAGCCTGGTCCCCAGTGCTGCCACCCCTGGTGCGCTGTGTGCAGTGTCCCCTTCGTGCTGCCATCCCTGGTGCCCTGTGTGCAGTGTTCCCTTCGTGCTGCCATCCATGGTGCCACTGTGTCCCGTGTTCCCTGTGCGCTGCCATCCCTGTGTCCCCTGAGTGCTGCCATCGCTAGTGCCCCGTGTACCCTATGTGCTGCCATCCCTGGTGCCATTGTGCCCCATGTCCCCTGCGTGCTGCCATGCTTGTGTGCCCTGTGTCCCTGTGCGCTGCCATCCCTGGTGCCATTGTGTCCCTGTGTGCCCCGTGTTCCCTGTGTGCTGCTGTCCCTGGGCCATGTGTGCTCTGTGTGCAGTGTCCCTGTGTGTTGCCGTGCCTGGTGCCATACATGCCCCGTGTCCCCCTGTGCTGCCATCCCTGGTGCCCTGCGTGCCTTGTGTCCCCTGTGGGCTGCTGTCCCTGTGTTCCTGTGTGCTGCCATCCCTGGTGCCATCGTGTCCCTGTGTGCTGCCATTCCTGCGTGCCCTGTGTCCCCCATGTGCTGCCATCCCTGGTGCTACCGTGTCCCTGTGTGTCCTGTGTCGCTGTGTGCTGCCATCCCTGCGTGCCCTGCCCCGTGTGCCCTGTGTGCTGCCATCCCTGCATGCCCTGTGTCCCTGTGTGCAGTGTCCCTGTGTGCTGCCATCCCTGGTGCCCTTCCCCGTATCCCTGGTGCCATGTGTGCCCTGTGTGCCGCCATCCCTGGTGCCCCGTGTCCCCATGTGCTGCCATCCCTGATGCCATCGTGTCCCTGTGTCCCCCGTGTGCTGCCATCCCCGGTGCTACCGTGTCCCTGTGTGCTGCCATCCCTGGTGCCATTGTGTCCCTGTGTGCCCCATGTCCCCGTGTGCTGCCATCCCTGCATGCCCCGTGTCCCCGGTGTGCTGCCATCCCCGGTGCTACCGTGTCCCTGTGTGCCCCGTGTGCTGCCATCCCTGTGTGCCCTTCCCCGTATCCCTGGTGCCCTGTGTGCTGCCATCCCTAGTGCCATCGTGTCCCTGTGTGCTGCCATCCCTGGTGCCCTGCGTGCCCCGTGTCCCCGGTGTGCTCCTATCCCCGGTGCTACCGTGTCCCCGTGTGCTGCCATCCCTGGTGCCATCGTGTCCCTGTGTCCCCGTGTGCTGCCATCCCTGATGCCATCATGTCTCTGTGTCCCCGTGTGCTGCCATCCCTGGTGCCCCGTGTCCCTGTGTGCCGCCATCCCTGCGTGCCCTGCCCCGTATCCCTGGTGCCCCGTGTCCTCATGTGCTGCCATCCCTGGTGCCATTGTGTCCCTGTGTCCCTGTGTGCTGCCATCCCTGGTGCCCTGCGTGCCCCGTGTCCCCCGTGTGCCGCCACCCCCGCTGCCCCTCGCACCCCCTCCCCGCCCCCCCCCCCCGCCGCTCCCAGGCTGCCCCGCGGCGGCGCGGCCGGGCCATGGCGCCGCTCGCCGACCTCTACCAGCTCACCATGGCCTACGGGCACTGGCGGGCCGGCCGCCACCGCGCTCCCGCCGCCGCCGAGCTCTTCTTCCGCCGCGGGCCCTTCCGCGGCGCCTGGGCGCTGGCCGCCGGCCTGGCCGAGGGGCTGCGCTGCCTCCGCGCCTTCCGCTTCTCCGCCGCCGGTGCGTGGGGCTGAGGGGCGGCGGGGGAACCCCCGGGGGGGGGGGGGGGCTGTGGAGGGGGAGAGGGAGCTGGGGGACAGGGACAGCGCTCAGGGGGACCTGGGGCAGGACAGAGCCTGGGGGGGGACAGGGAAAGCGCTCAGGGGGACCTGCAGGGGACAGGGGCAGCTCACGGGGGGACTTAAGGGGGACAGGGGAACCTTGGGGGGGACAGGGGCAGCCCTCAAGGGGACCAGGAGACCCCTCAGGGGGACCTGGTGGGGATGGTGGAGACAGGGACATCCCTCAGAGGGACCTGAGGGACAGGGGGACCTGCAGGGGACAGGGGCAGCTCATGGGGGGACTTAAGGGGGATGGAGGGGACAAGGACAGCCCTCAGAGGGACCTGGGGCAGGACAGAGCCCACAGAGGGACCCGAGGGACAGGGGGACCTGAGGGGGACAGGGACAGCCCTCAGAGGGACCTGCAGGGGACAGGGGCAGCTCATGGGGGGACCTTGAGGGGACAGGGGCAGCCCTCGGGGTGACCAGGGGCAGGACAGAGCCGACAGAGGGACCTGAGCGACAGGGGGATTTTGAGGGGACAGGGGCAGCCCTCAAGGGGACCAGGAGACCCCTCAGGGGGACCTGGTGGGGACAGGGACATCCCTCAGAGGGACCTGAGGGACAGGGGGACCCTTCAGAGGGACCTGGTGAGGACAGCGACATCCCTCAGAGGGACCAGGAGACCCTCTGGGGGACCTGGTGGGGATGGTGGGGACAGGGACATCCCTCAGAGTGACAGTGACATCTCTCGGAGGGACCTGAGGGACAGGGGGACCTGGTGGGGACAGAGATATCCCTCAGAAGGACCTGAGGGAGAGGGGAACCCTTCAGGGGGAACTGGTTGGCTGGTGGGGACAGGGACATCCCTTAAGGAGAGAGTGGGACACCTCGGGCGGGACAGGGACATCCCTCAGAGGGACCTGGTGGGGACAGGGGGACCCTTCAGGGGGACCTGGTGGGGACGGGGACATCCCTCAGAGGGACCTGAGGGACAGAGGAACCCTTCAGGGGGAACTGGTTGGCTGCTGGGGACAGGGACATCCCTTAGGGGGAGAGTGGGACACCTCAGGGGGACAGGGACGTCCCTCAGAGGGACCAGGAGACCCCTCAGGGGGGATCTGGTGGGGACAGGGACATCTTTCAGGGGAAGCTGGAAGGACAGGGAAGGCTAAAGAGGGACAGGGGGACTTGGGGAGGACAGGGACATCCCTGAGAGGGGACAGGGGGACCCTTCAGGCGACACGGACATGGACAGCCCTCAAGAAAACTTGGGGGACACTGGGACACCCTCCAGTGCTCCCAGGGCCAGTCCCTCAGAGGGGACCTGGGGGGCCACGGTGTCCTCCAAGGGCTGGGGACACCCCTGCCCCGGAGCTGTCACCGGGGGGGTCACTCCCTGCCGCCTGACCTGTGCCGCGGGACCGCGGCTCGGGGACCACCCACCCCGGTGCCCGCTGAGCTCTGTCCCCGCAGACGTCGCCTACCTGCGCTCCGTCCTGCCCAGCACCACGGAGGACGCCTTCTTCGATTACCTGGCCAACCTGGACGCCTCGGAGGTGACCGTCTCTGCCGTGCCGGAGGGCTCCGTCGTCTTCGCCAGGGTGGGACGCGCTCGGTCCCCTCCCCTGCTTCAGAGGGGCTTTGGTTGGCTCCCGCGTCCCCGGGGAGGATGGGGATGTCACCGCCCGGCTGTCCCCGCAGGTCCCGTTCCTGCAGGTGAAGGGGCCGCTGCTGGTGGTGCAGCTGCTGGAGACCATGTTGCTGTGCCTGGTCAGCTACGCCAGGTAGGGACACGCCTGTCTCCGCTCTGCCAAACCCTCCGAGTCCCACTGGGGTCCCTGCCACCTCCTCGCGCATCGGCTGCGGTTGAGTGGAGAGGGTCCCGGAGCCCCGGGCCGTGCGCTGGCTCCGTGCTCAGCCTGGCTTGGTGTCCCCTGTCCCTTCCTCCCCCAGCCTGGTAGCTACGAACGCCGCTCGCTTCCGACTCCTCGCCGGCCCGGAGGTGAAGCTGATGGAGATGGGGCTCCGTCGTGCTCAGGGGCCGGACGGTGCCCTTTCAGCCTCCAAGTACTCCTACATCGGGGGTGAGTGCTGCCCCGCGGTGCCCCGCGGCACTGCGGCCACGCCATCACCCGTGTCCCCCCCCGTCCCTCCTCACAGGCTTTGACTACACCAGTAACGTCCTGGCGGGGAAGCTCTACGGCATCCCGGTGCGCGGCACCATCGCCCACTCCTTCATCATGTCCTTCACCTCGCTGGAGGAGGTGCAGCCCCGGGTGAGCGTCACTGTGGGCAGGGGACGGGATGCTCTGCCCGTGGCCGCGCTCCCGGTGCCGTGGAGGATGCCACGGGGTGTGCAATGGCCATGTCCCCTGGGCAGGAGCTGTCACCGCTGGCGGGAGGAGAACCAGTGGATTTCCCGGCCCTGGCAGAGTCGTGGCTGGGGCGGGTGTGCGAGCTGCTGCAGACCCCAACCGAGAAGGCGAACCGGGGCGAGCTGGCCGCCTTCGTGTCCTACGCCATCACCTTCCCGCGGAACTTCCAGGGGCTGCTGGACACATACTGCGTCAGGAGGTGAGGACACCGGGTGGCTTTGCCACCGTGGCAGAGGGGATGGACGTGTCCCTGCTTGCTTGGTGGCCTTGAAGGAGGGATGTTGCCACCTGGTTGTGTGACGCAGGGCTTGGACCTGCTGCCGGGCCTGCCCTGGGTCCCTGTCCCACCAGGCAAGGGACGCTAACCCTCTCCTTGCCCACGCCAGGAGCGGCACGCCGAACTTCTGTGCCGTGGCGCTGGCTCTGCACCAGCTGGGGTACCGGGCTATCGGGGTGCGCCTGGACAGCGGGGACCTGGCCCAGCAGTCCAAGGAGATCCGCCGAGTGCTGCGAGCCTGCGGTGCGCAGTGAGTCCTCCACCAAGCCTGGGTTGGCTGCCACCAGTCCCCAGTGTCCCCACCTTGGGCACCCAGCACCTCGTCCTGCCGGGGCGGGAGCCCTGGCTGCTCAGGGGGGGTGCTGCGAGCAGAGCCGGGGTCCCCCCAAACCCTCGCTTGCTCCCCTGCTCCTCTCCAGCTTCCAGGTGCCCTGGTTTGAGACCATCCCCATCGCCGTCAGCAATGACATCAGCGAGCAGAGCCTGGAGGAGTTCAGCCGGGAGGTGCAGTAGCTGCTCTTGGGGCTGGGACGTCACCTTGGCTTTCGCCGGTGCCGCTGAGGTTTGGGGTGGGTGGGGTGGACGCGAGAGTCACCCGGGACGTTCTCCCTGGGTGAGAATAGAGAAGAGTTTCTAAGCTGGAAAAATAATGGATTTTGGGTGGGACAGACGGACGGACAGACACCGGGCACCTTCAGGCAGAGCATCCTCTGACCTGCCCCGTGGCTCTGGTTTAGGTGTGGGCTTAAAAACCAGTGGCAGGGCTGGGCTGTTGATGGCCGCTGTCTTCTCTGCCGCACCAGGGGAGCGAGATTGACGTCATCGGCGTTGGGACGAACCTGGTGACGTGTCCCCTGCAGCCATCGCTGGGTTGTGTTTACAAGGTAGGGGTGGCAGCGCCCTGCCCCGTGCTGGGCGTGGGGGCTCCCGGGCTTCGCGCAGCCGGGGCCAAGTAGCGAAGGGGGCTCCGGCCCTGAGGGACGCTGCTGTGAGGGCAACGTCATCAAATCACAGAATGGTTTGGGTTGGAAGGGGCCTTCAGAGCTCATCCAGTCCAACCCCCTGCCATGGGCAGGGACATCTCCAACCAGATCAGGTTGCTCACAGCCCCGTCCAACTTGGCCTTGAATGTTTCCAGGGATGGGGCATCTACCACCTCTCTGGGCAACCTGGGCCAGTGTTTCACCACCCTCAGCGTAAAACATTTCTTCCTTATGTCCAGTCTGGATCTCCCCTCTTTGAGTTTAAAACCATCACCCCTTGTCCTATCGCTATTGGCCCTGCTAAAAAGTCTGTCCCCATCTTTCTTATCAGCCCCCTTTAAGTACTGAAAGGCCGCAATCAGGTCTCCCCGCAGCCTTCTCTTCTCCAGGCTGCACAACCCCAACTCTCCCAGCCTTTCTCCAGAGCAGAGCTGTTCCAGCCCTCGGACCATTTCCGTGGCCTCCTCTGGCCCCGCTCCAACAGGTCCATGTCTGTCTGGTGCTGGGGACCCCAGAGCTGGAGGCAGGGCTCCAGGGGGGTCTCAGGACATGGGAGCAGAGGGGCAGAATCCCCTCCCTCGCCCCGCTGGCCACGCTGCTCTGGATGCAGTCCAGGAGACGCTTGGCTTTCTGGGCTGCCAGCGCACGTTGCCGGCTCATGTCCCATTTTTCATCCACCCCCCAGTCCTTCTCCTCAGGGCTGCTCTCCATCCCTCCATCCCCCAGAATGTTCTGATACTGGAGATTGCCCCAACCCAGGTGCAGGACCTTGCCCTTGGCCTTGTTGACCTTCATGAGATTTGCATGGGCCCACTCCTCAAGCCTGTCAAGGTCCCTCAAAGGAATCAACTGCTTCGCTCAGCTTGGTGTCATCTGCAAACTTGCTGAGGGGGCACTCGATCCCACTGTGTCCCTGGAGCTAATGGTCATGAGATGGCTGTAAGGGGAAGCGTGCAGGCAGGAGGAGGCAGGGTGTCCATCTTTGGGGTGGTTTGAGGCGTTTTTTAATGATTTATTCAGCTGCTTTGTATCCGAGGCCTCCCCACCATGTGGGGACATGCACACAGAGGGGGCAGAACTCAGCACGGTCCCCGGCACGAGCGTGCACAAAAATAAGGTGCCCATCCCCATAACCTCCTTCTCCTACAGCTGGTGGAGGTCAATGGCTCCCCATGCCTCAAACTCACCGAAGATGAGGAGAAGATGACGATCCCAGGGACTAAGATGATCTATCGGCTCTACGACGCTGCCGGTGAGTTGGGACACCCTTGCCATGGTGCTGTGCAGGTGACCTGTGTCCCCCTCCTGCTCCATAACCTTGTCCCCGGTGTCCCGCGCACTCGCCGGCCCCTAACCTGGCACCCCTGCAGGTCACCCCTTCATGGACCTCATGGCCCTGGAGGAGGAGCCCTCGCCCAGCGCGGGGCAGGAGCTGGTGGTCCGTGTCCTGGGGCGGCTCGGCGAGGCCAGCAAGGTCGTGCCCACCGCCGTGGAGCCCCTCCATCGGACGTGCTTCAGAGATGGCCAGGTCAGGGGTGGCTCTGCCTTCTGGTGCTGGGGTGTCCTCCCCAACCTTGGGTGAAGGACCAAGCTGGGGTGGTGGTGTCTTGGCAGTAATGGCAGCATCAAAGAGTTAAACCCCAGCGTCTCCTTGCATCCGAGATGTCCCCTGTCACAACCACCCAGGTGCCACCCTGGGCATGGTGGCATCGGAGTCCAGCCTGGAGCTGGCTCGTTGGGGATTGGGGCTGGGTGGCCAGCACCCCCACATGGCCATGGTCACCCGTCTCCGTCCCGCAGGTGTGTGAGCCGCTGCCCAGCCTGCCGGAGGTGAGGAGCTACGCGCAGGCGTCCCTCAGTCTGCTCGACCCTGCTCACCGCCGGCTCCGTGAGCCACAGCCCTACCCGGTACGTCCGCCACTTGCCAGGCACCATCAGTACACGCCCAGGAACCCTGCCCGGCCCCGGTGGCCTGAGCAAAGCCAGCGTGGCTCCACCGCGGAGCTGCAGCGGCGCGTGGATATGGGGCTGCAGTCCCCCCTGGGGAGCGCACACTCACCGTCCCCTCTCGCTCCCGTGGCAGGTGGCCGTGACGGAGAGGCTGCACCGCCTCCTCACTGAGCTGTGGCAGGCCAACCAGTGAGGGGGTCCCCGCTCGCCCCCCACCCTGTGCCAGCCCACGCTGGGCACAGCCCCCGCCAGGGGCCAGCTCTTCCTCCGTGCGCTTTTGAAGACCAGGTGACTAATTGGGAATGAATGGTTCTAATGACGTTGCTGCTGGGTGGTGCTGATCCAAGGACCCTGCAGGAACTGGAAGCGCTCCCAGTAGCAAAGGTGGGCAGAAAGGGATGGAGCAGGCAGAGGTGGGAGGCAGCTGCCCCCACGTCCTCCGGAAGCGACGGTCCTTCCCTGCCTGCCTTGGTGGCCCTGCCAGCCCTGCACCTTCTGCCATGGCAGCGCTGCCTGCGTTGGTGGCCCTGCCACACCCTGTGCCTTCTCCTGGGGCAGCGCTGCCCGCCTTGGTGGCCCTGCCACACCCTGCACCTTCTGCGGTGGCAGCGCTGCCCGCCTTGGTGGCCCTGCCACACCCTGCGCCTTCTGCGGTGGCAGCCCACGCTCCTCAGTGGCACTAGAGACCAACTCTTGAGTGCACAAGAAGGGGTCCACCATGGGAAGGACCAGCCTGTCCCCTATCCCGTGTCCTGTGGGACATCTGCGGCAGATGCACTTTGCGCTTCCCCTTCTAGGCTTTGGCTCTGTGGCCACATTTTCTCTCTTTCCCTTTTGTTTGCCTTCCCTGGGGGGTGGAGGCCAGCTCCAGGCTGAGGCCGGCTCCAGGTTGACACCTGCACTCTCTAACCTGCTGTTCCTAGAGGAAGCGTGGCACTAATCCTCACCATTAACTTCATCCTAAGCAAAAAAAATGAAATAAAGGCCTTTACCCACTACGGCTACGGCCACGCTGTGTGGCTGCCCTGGTCCTTCAAAACACTCGGTGCCTTCAGCTTGAACGTTTAAGTCAAGGTCCTTCACTTCACGGTTTATGACTGAATAAAGCTGGAATGAAAAAGCAAGGGCTGACCCATGAAAGTCCCTGGGGGTGGCTGCAGCAGGTGCCTCACAGCCCCATTTCATGGCATCCCATGACTCGAAGTTGGGTGAGAGTGTTGATCTGCTGGAGGGCAGGAAGGCTCTGCAGAGGGACCTGGCCAGGCTGGGTCGATGGGCTGGGGCCAACTGTATGAGGGTCAACAAGGCTCAGGGCCGGGTCCTGCCCTTGGGTCACAACAACCCCAGGCAACGCTGCAGGCGTGGGGAGGAGCGGCTGGGAGCTGCCCGGCGGGAAAGGACCTGGGGGTGGTGGTCGACAGTGGCTGAACATGAGCCAGCAGTGTGGTCAGGTGGCCAAGAGGGCCAGCAGCATCCTGGCTTGTATCAGGAGTGGTGTGGCCAGCAGGAGCAGGGCAGGGATCGTCCCCCCGTGCTGGGCACTGGTGAGGCCGCCCCTCGAATCCTGTGCTCAGCGCTGGGCCCCTCACCCCCAGAAGGAGCTGGAGGGGCTGGAGCGTGGGCAGAGCAGGGCAGCGAGGCTGGGGAAGGGGCTGGAGCACAAGGGTGGGGAGGGGCGGCTGGGGGAGCTGGGGGTGCTCAGCCTGGAGAAGAGGAGGCTGAGGGGAGCCCTCATCGCTCTCTGCAACTGCCTGAAAGGAGGCTGGAGCCGGGGGGGGGGTCGGTCTCTTCTCCCCAGGAACAAGCGATGGGACGAGAGGGAACGGCCTCAAGCTGCACCAGGGCAGGGTTAGGTTGGGGATTGGGAAAAATTTCTTGACCGAAAGGGTTATCAAGCATTGGAAGAGGCTGCCCGGGGAAGTGGTTGAGTCCCCATCCCTGGGGGGATTTAAAAGCCTGGTAGACGTGGTGCTTAGGGCCATGGGTTAGTGGTGGCCTTGGCAGTGCTGGGTTAATGGTTGGACTTGATCTTAAAGGTCTTTTCCAACCTTAACAATTCTATGATTCTATGACTCTAATTGCAGTGAAAACCCCTTTGTAGCAGCCTTGGTGGTAGGTCATCTCTGAGACACATATTTTTCTCTAATCCTGCCCAAATCTGTAACAGGGAGATCTGTAAAACGTACAGACCCAGAACTGAGCCACCCATCGGAAAGTTGCAGGGAGGGAGGGCAAGAAGGAAATCGAGACGCACCCACGCATCCCCAGGCACCAACCCTCTGCCCGCATTGCGCCCCCTCCCAGGAGCAGCCATGGTTTAGATCTTTACAGCACATGTTGATGGGGGAAAAAAAAATTAAAAGAATTTAACGAACAAGGCCTGGTGGTCTCCTTTCTAAAACCCCCAACAGGCTGGACCTCCCTGTTGCAGTGCTCCAGCTGTGGGCACTGTAGCACACTTAACATTTTAAGAGAGGAAAAAAACTCCAGGAAAACCAAGAACGGTTTGCTATTAAAAATGTACATTTTTAGAGCAGAAGCACCAGAGATCGAAGAGCCCAACGCCCAGCATACCTGAGTAGAGACTGTCCTGAGTTCCTAGGAGAGAGGCAATGAAGAGCAACTTTAAGAAGATGAAGAAAGCCAGCGGTCCTGGCACTGGGCGCCACGGAGAAGATCTGGGCTCTGTCCTCCACGCACCCTCCCTTCGGGTCTTTATAGACATTGCTGAGATCCCCCTGAGCCTTCTCTTCTCCAGGTTGAACAGTCCCACCTCTCTCAGCCTTTCCTCATAGGTGAGATGCTCCAGTCCCTTCGCCACCTTTGTGGGCCTTTGTTGGACTCTCTTCATCTCTCTCGTACTGGGAAGCCCAAAACTGGACCCAGTACTCCAGGGGTGGCCTTATCAGTGCCTCTCCCTTGATCTGCTGGTACCATTTCTCCAAATGCAGCCAGGACGTTGTTTGCCTTCCACACCGTGAGGACACGTTGCTGCCTCGTGGTCAACTTGGTGTTGAGGCCCAAACGCTCAACATTTGGAAGCTGAATTGGACAGCATTGCCCCCAACACTGTGCGTTAACGATCTGGGTTCCTTACACACCAGCTGTCCTTTGTAGCCACCACGCACAGAAATGAGGGACACACCAGAGAGCCGATGCAGCCATCAAGCTGTTGAGGTCCCGTTAGCACCACAACCCTGCTGTCAGCAAAAAAAAAAAAGATCCTAAACCACGCGTATTGCGTGGCCCAAGCCACCGGGACCGCTACAAAGCTACAGGCTGCACGTTACGATTACTGCACGCTGCATTAAAGAGGAAAATTCAAGAGCAGGAGGGAGATTACAGCTGCGCATCTGGGGCTCCTGGATGCGTCCCTCGAGGTTTTGGTGTCCTGTCGGTGCAATCTGGAATCTGGGCAACCCCGTTCGTGTCGCTGACTCCCATAACAGCTTCCCACTGCTGTGACAGCATGTGCTTAACGGCAGAGAACCCCCAGTTTGCAAATTTAAGTTATTTAACTCAAGGAATAGCAGTTCCCACCCAGAGACCCTAAACCTTACTGCAGTCACGGCAGAAAATCCAAGAGTGCTCATTTTTTCCATTTTTGCCCTTGGACTTCTGGTTTTGGTCTTTGGCACGGATCTCAGAAGCAGATGCAAAGATGGGACAGAAAGTGCTAAAAGTGAGGTTAAAACACCGGATCATGTAGCAATAGCGCAGACTTTGCAAAAAAGAGGAAGCGTAATGAGCTGACACGCTCTGCTCCATCTTTCTTCCAGTTTTGTTCTTACAAAATACGCGTTTTTAAAGCGTATTTGCGGCTCAAGACATCCGATTAATCTCATGGCTGAAAATAAGGGATGGTGGGTAAAAGTGCCAGAGCCTTAGTGCTGGATAAAGGAAGTGCAGACAGTTCAGGAACCCAGCTTTAGCTGTGGGGTCACATCCCAGACCTCAAGAAAAACCGATGACCTGACCAATCTCTTAACCACAGCGGCGCAGCTCACACCTCCTGGTTTTCTCACTCGGCAAGTCCACGTGGGGATCTCTTCCGCAGGGCGAGGCTGTGGTTCTCTTGTGCTCTTTGCAACTGTTTTGATTAGATGTTGGTCCTCAGTTTTGGAGGGAAGGGCTGGGAGGGAGAAAGGGCCGTTGGGGAGGACTCTGAGGTAGGACAGAGCGGCAGCGTGCCTGGGGAGGAAGGAGGGTGGGAAGGGAAGGTAGGAAATGAGAATGAATTTGAGCATAAATAGTTCAGAGTCCAGGTCTGCCAGAAGTACAAACTACCACTCGATAAGGCCAGGTACAGGATTTAACAAATCCAGACAGGCTGGCGTGAATAGCTTGATACCAGACACTGGAAGAGGTAAGAAGAGGCAGAAGTGCAAGCTCGGTGCACCCAGACTCAGCTGCTTTCACCGATTACGAGCTGCAGGGTTGATCCAAGCTCACGTTTCCGACGCCTCGCTGCTCTGCGGCACCAGCCCAAGGCAGTGTCATTTGTAAAGCGCCATCTTCTTGCTCTGGTACATGTACATGTAGGCGTCGCAGAAGAGGCGCTTGGCCACTCCATCCATGTCCCGAGGTTGCTCCAGGGCCAGCACAGCCAGTGGCAAGTCCAGGTATTTGGCAACTTCAGGGCACAGCGTTACCGTGGGAATGTTGAAGCCGTTTTCATCACCTAACCCAGAAAGAAGGAGGAAAGTCCAAACCAAGTCCCAAGGGACGAGCACCTACAGCTCAAGCAGATCCCATCACGCTCGACAGTAACGTAGCGCCTTAGCTGAGAGATCTGGAGGCCACCAACAAAGCGGGGAAGGACAGGAGAAGGGTCCTCGCCCACAGGACAGCCAGTCCCTTGTTGGAACAAACAAGTCCCTCGTTTGAACACAGCCAGGAGGATGGAAGCACTAGGAGGAACTCCCACGTGCTTGGCCTGGCCATGCTCTTCTCTGGGATCTACTTAAATGGTCACTGTTGGAAGCAGGGTGCAGAGAGAGCCTAAATCGTGTAGGGGGCTTCAGAGGAAAAGGCGGACTGCCCAGCGCCTGCGCAACGAGCGCTGCAGACCCACGCAGCTGCCCACCGCCCGGCTGCGATCAAAGCTCCGAGCCCACCACCACGTCCTCACCGTGCCTGTCAGCCATGCTGTCGAAGAACATCCAGTGTTCGTTCTCGGGGCCGTATTTCACAAAGGAGACGTAATGACTGGTCTCGATGCAGAGCACTGCGAAGAGCTCCATCTTCTCGCGAGGGACCTGCTGGCTGCCCCGGGGGCTCCGGCTGTGAAACTCTTCTGGGACGTGCAGCCTCGTCGGCTTGTGCGTTTTGCGTCGGTAGTGGGAGTGAACCTGAGGAGAGATGAGTGGCAAGGCTGAGCGGGCAGAACCGAAGCTGGGCTGCCAGAAAAAGGAGTGTGCAGGGGTCAGACCCCCAGCTTATTCCCGACTGATCTGATTCCCATGGTCCCTGCATGCCAGGGAATGGCATTGTGTCACCAGGCTGGCAGCAAGAAGCCGAGACGGGAGCCTGCCACCCTCCAAAAAAGGCCGGAAAGCTGCAGGAATGCTCCTGGTGAGACAGCACGGAGGGCCCAGCACTCTGTGCAGGATCAGTGCTTGTTTAGGCTCTATGTAAGCAGAGGGTTCAGTAATGCGTGGCACCTAGAATCATAGAACCATAGAATTGTTAAGGTTGGAAAAGACCCCCAGGATCATCAGGTCCAACCGTTAACCTACCACCGCCAAGTCCGCCACTAAACCATGTCCTCAAGCACCGCATCTCCCCAGCTTTTAAATCCCTCCAGGGATGGGGACTCAACCACTTCCCTGGGCAGCCTGTGCCAGGGCCTGACTACTCTTTCAGTGAAGAAGTTTTTCCTAATATCCAACCTAAACTTACCCTGGCGCAGCTTGAGGCCATTTCCTCTCGTCCTATCGCTTGTTACTGGGGTGAAGAGACCGACCCCCACCTCTCTACAACCTCCTTTCAGATAATTGTAGAGAGCAATAAGGTCTCCCCTCAGCCTCCTCTTCTCCAAACTAAACACCCCCAGCTCCCTCAGCCGCTCCTCATAAGACTTGTGCTCTAGACCCTTCACCAACCTCGTTGCCCTTCTCTGGACACGCTCCAGCACCTCGATGTCCTTCTTGAATTGAGGGGCCCAAAACTGAACACAGTACTCGAGGTGCGGCCTCACCAGTGCCGAATACAGGGGCACGATCACCTCCCTGGTCCTGCTGGCCACGCTAACGCTGCTCATGCAGCTGATGCGGGCGGTGGGGCTGATGCTCAGGAAGGGGCCACTCTGTGCCCACCCTGAACGGCTGCAGGGGAAACATGGGTATTTTGGAGGGTTCAATCTGCCACCAAGGCAGATTTTGTGAGCAGCCAAAGAAAATGAATACCTGTCTGGAGCAGGAGCTGCAGAACTGCTTCAGGCCCGTAGCTGCGAATACCTTGTCTTTGAAACACTCGGAACACTCCAGGGTGGCGACGTCGCCGCACACGCAGCACTCCCTGGGACCTGCAGGGGCAACAGGGGTGAGAGGATGAGTCTTCTCCGGGTCTCACCTGAAATCCAACTTTTTCTGCCACAACTGGTGTTCAGGGAAGAAGAATCACACCCTGATCCCCCCTGACATCTGCTCGCAACCCAAAGAGGCGAGACCTGTCACCTGGTTGCTCACAGTCCCAGCCGGCAGCTTTACCATTGCCCAACAACTTACTGTCAAGCAGCAGATCTGTTATATCCAGCTCCAAGGAAGGAATGATTTTGCTGAACATTTTATATTCTTTCCCAAAACGCGGCATTTGGATAATGAAGCAAGATGGGATCTGGGAAAAGAAAGGCAAACGAGTCACCCTGCCAGAAGAGACAAACCCCAGAGACTCTTCTCTCCATATCGCTGCTGGGAGTAAAGACTTTCTGCTCTGGTTATTCACGAGACAAAACGGCGACAGGGAAAGCATAGCCCTCTTCCCAGGTCACGCTCAGATTCCCCAAGTCCTCTCTCTTGTGGCTGTATCCTGCTGCTTTGCAGTGTTGGACAGAAGACATACTAGACCCACCGCAGACTCACTGGCAGGCACGGGTACGTTGGAGGAAGCAAGAAAGAGGCGGCAAATAGGAGCGTAGGCAGAAGGTAGCTGGGCTCACCTCCACTAGCTTCAGATCAGAGGACAGGAAGGAGTGTTCCACTAACTGCTGCACGTCGGGAACCACCAGATCCTCCTGTTTGTCCATAAATATCTGGTAACAGTAACAGTCCTGCTCCTTCTGGCCTCCTGACCTGCAAGGAGTGGTCACGGGGCTCGTTTACGTGATGCCACAAACATCTGAGCTCCCAGAGGGTTTTGTCCCGCAAGAGCTTCTGGGCCCAAGGCACCAAGGGCTGCTCGGTGCAACGCTGACACGAAGCACTTTTTCCACCCAGAAATCCTAAATACATGTCATGGGAGGAGGATACAAGTACCATCTTCAGTCTCATTATCCCTCCATAGCATCACATCCTGCTCCTACGAGCAAAACTCAGTTTCCCCTCGTCAATGTAAATATTAAAAGACATTTCAATGTTTTTAAAATCAACTGCGCTATGGCACAATCAGCAAACTCCTTCTCGGAGGAAAGATCTATTTATAACTGCCCATACGAAAGCCACGGAGTGAAGCTCGGTGCATTCAAAAGGTGAGTTGTATGCAGAAGATCTCCCACAACCCCTACATCCCTGAGCCAGCAAGAGAAAGGATTTCCTTCAGATGACCCTCTGCAGGGGAGCTGCAGTACAGAGTCGTCTTTGTGCTCAGCCTTTCCGAGTACTCCACGATCTACGCCTTGACTGACGTCTCAACAAAGGAGCACAGAAACCGAACAATCCCCTTCTATGCTTCTGAACAGCACAGTTATTTTTGGCTTCCTTCAGCCTCTCATCCTCTTTGTAGAGTCCTGAAAAACTGGGACTGCATCCATGGACTGCTTGTTCGAGAGGCTGCAGGACCTGAGCCAGCCTGACAGTCTGGACACATCCCAAACGCATCCAAAGGCTGTCAGATACTGCTGGCTCTGCGCTGAAGTTGGACACTACGTTTCTCAAACCACTGCTGGCTCTCCCTAAGGATGAGACAAGGTTTTGATCATCATTTTCTGAAGGTGGCACCTCCAGGGAGAGTTTAGAAGTGTTTTTTTCCTGGATGCGTCACCTGGGACAAGATCACCGCAAGCAAGATCACACGGACAGCAGAGAGCAGCTGCACGCAACTCGCTGAGCCTGTGCCTCCAAAGCCTCCGTGAAAAGGTGCAAGCAACACCCGGTGATCGTGAGGTGGATAACTAACGAGCCTGGCCTGGGTAAATTGTATCATCGCTTAGATATGGAAACTTACTGCAGTTTCAAGAGGGGCTCTATTCCCAGGATCTGATGCATGATGAGATTGAGGAACTCCTCAGGATCTGGAAGGTCAGAGAAAAGCATGGGTCACACCACACCGGGAACGCTGCCTTGCCCCACTGCATCCAGAAGGCAAAAAGCTGCCAGATAAACATTTTGTGAAGCTGGAATCTCCTCTTTTACTCTAGGTCAGGGGAGAATTGGGCTAAAACCTGAGAGCGCTTGGTTAATGCATAAATCCTAGGGTGAGCATGAAAAAAAAACAAACCAGCCCTCAGATACTGCACTCTTACAAGCCAGGCCATGACAGCAACACTATCTCAGAGACCTTAACGGACAGTTACTGCTAACAGCAAAAGTATAAACTCAAAGTGAAAACAGGGTCAGCTATGGAAATTCAAGAAACCAAACAGTTAAACTATCCCCTGGCTAAAATAAATATACAATAGTACAACACACAAGTGCTGTTCAATGCAAGATACCTGCTGTTTCTGGAAGAATCAATGCCACTTGTGTAGTACCCAGGTACTCAGAGGTTGTGGCAGTGATGTTTGGCATTGGTGTCATCCGTTTCCTTGTTGTAAACTACGCAGGGCCTTGCTGTGCACGGATGGGAACATGGGGATTGCAGCCAGAGACTGGTGGGTTTCAGGTGTAGGTGTTTTCTGTCTGATTTTAAGCAGACTACAGTCTTTGAGGAACCTCAAATAACTTATATCAGAACTCAAAGACAAGTTGATCCTGGCGAAATGAGAAATCAAGCTGCATTCTAGCAGGGACATCAGGGATGGATTTATCAGGGTATAACTCAAAGTATAAAGGTCAAGGAAATTTCCCTTGTTTAAATTCTGCTCACACAGAGCTTCCCTCCTGGCAACAGCTGCCACCAGGTAGAGCCCCAGCAATTCCTATCTTTCCATCAGACCTCAGGACAAATTTCAGTTGAAGAGCCTGTAGAGTTTTAAAAGCTGGAAGTATTTTACATGTGCATTTTTTTTACATACACGAACAGCACAGCAGGCATATTAATGCGCGTGCCTGGGAGAAGCCTACAATTAAGTTGTCAGGCTGGTGCCTGGACGAGGCGGCGCACGGCGAAGCAGCCCAGGGAAGGCCCCAGAGAGCACATTACCTTTCTCAGCGTTGGTAAAGCTTGAACACTGGCCCTTTTCAGTTAGCTGCTCCCTAAGGTGCATCACACTCCTAGCCCTGACGAAGCCAGTCCTAGAAACAAGAAGCAGCTGCAGACAATCTCTCCAGTGTATTTAAATCATAGAATCATTGAATGGTTTGGGATGGAAGGGACTTTTTAAAGCTCATCCAGTCCAACCCCCCTGCCATGAGCAGGGACATCTTCAACCAGATCAGGTTGCTCACAGCCCCGTCCAACCTGGCCTTGGATGTTTCCAGGGATGGGGCATCTACCACCGCTCTGGGCAACCTGGGCCAGCGTTTCACCACCCTCAGCATAACACATTTCTTCCTTATGTCTAGTCTAACCCTACCTCCTTTCAGTTTAAAACCATCACCCCTTGTCCTGTCACTACAGGCCTTGGTAAAAAGTCTCTCTCCGTCTTTCTTATCAGCCCCCTTTAAGTACTGAAAGGCCGCACTCAGGTCTCCCCGCAGCCTTCTCTTCTCCAGGCTGCACAACCCCAACTCTCCCAGCCTTTCTCCATAGCAGAGCTGTTCCAGCCCTCGGACCATTTCCGTGGCCTCCTCTGGCCCCGCTCCAACAGGTCCCTGTCTGTCTGGTGCCGGGGACCCCAGAGCTGGAGGCAGGGCTCCAGGGGGGTCTCAGGACATGGGAGCAGAGGGGCAGAATCCCCTCCCTCGCCCTGCTGGCCACGCTGCTCTGGATGCAGCCCAGGATGCGGTTGGCTTTCTGGGCTGCGAGCGCACATTGCCGGCTCACGCCCAACTTTTCATCCCCAAGTCCTTCTCTGCAAGGCTGCTCTCAATCAAATCTCAGCATCACAGAATGCCCCAGGGTTGTATTTCTGCAGCCAGTGCCAGGACACTGGTCCTCAAGGAAGATGCTAATGTCTTATGTTCAATCAGCTCTCCATGCCTCACCTCTCTAGGGAGGATGAGGACAGAACCTGGTATCTTTGATACAAATTCCAGAGAATTTAGCTCTCATGCCGTGGTCTACCCTCACCCAGCCTGGCATTGCATGCTGCCTTTGGGACTAACTGCTGATGAAAACGATGCCCTTGCTTCATCAGCTCCAGGGTTCCTCCACAGAGGTGGTCTCAACCCCAGGAATCCCCCTTTCATCCTTTCACTGAGAACTACAGCTCACAAGGTTTCCTTCTGAGCAGGAGAGGCTCATGCACATGCAGTAGGAGTCACGACAGCCTCGCAACCTGGGGAAGGGAACAACGGGAGGAGAAACCTGATATCAAGACCTTCGGATGTGGCTGGCAGGAGAAACCCTCCAAGGTAACCCTTTCCCTCAGTGATAGGTACATTCTGCCCGGGCAGCAGAGAAGGTACGAAGGCAGATGGATGACTTCCAGGATTCCTACATACTATACTCACTTTCGAAGGGGATTAACAATCTCATCCCGCAGAATGCTCTGGACGTTCCTGTCACACAGCGGGAAGGGCTTGAAGAGCATGGAGTCCAGCACGGACGTACAGGAGAAGAGGCTGTGGAAAGAGTGCGCTGTGTAAGGCTGATGGGTTTGCAGCGATTGTTAGACCCAAACCGTTGGGCCTGGTGACAGTCGGTGGCTTTTATTTTCAACAGTCCATGCATGCAATTACAGAAAGGTGAGTGACAGCGCGTCTCCGCAGTGCGATAAACCACATCTGGTTTAATGAACACTGGTATTAAGCAAGGAAACAGCTCAGAGAGAATGAAATCTCGTACTTTGCAGCCAAAACTGCTCATGGGGGGGGCACCACTGAGTCTTTTCCTCTCCAAACAGTGCTGCACAGTGAAGCTGGGACCTCCTGGGCAGTTTCTTTGAAATGTTTCCAGCCATTACCTCCAGTGACAGAGTCAGCACGGTCCAAGTCCAGAGAGCTACCATCTCTCATCGCCCTGCATGACAGACACACGGGTACCTTAGGTACTCATGAGAGGTATTTCAGGGCCTGAGAACCTACCAGATTAGGAAGGAGATCAAAAAGCAGCAAGCATCGAGGCTGCATCTCCACACAGTTATATTCTGCTCTATACCGGCTAAATTTCCAGCCACCTTGGAAGTCCAGGGAAGTGCTGCAGCTCAGGGCTCTGCCCAATTAAAAAAAAGCACTCATTTAATGAAACGGCACCACCCAAGCAGGTCCTTACCTGAAGAGAGCTGCGTCCATATAGCAGGAATTACAGTGGCCTTGGATCCCCTTCATCCGCCCTCGCAGGACACGCACCGCTGCCTCGTTCCTGAGGGGAGGAAAACTGTCCGGAGCCTGTGGAAGAACTTCCTGCCCTCCTGCAAGAGAAGCAACAGAAGCAACTCTCTTTAGTTTCCCACCTCGTCTGGGTCAGCTCTGCCCTTCCCCGATGTCCCAGCGGTCTGCTTCACTCAGAAATCAGCACCACGCTCTTCTGCGCTGCTCCTGCTGGGATTCAACCACGCTGGGATGAAGACTTGACTCTTTAGCAATTCATCTACTGAAATGGAGACAAAACCAAACCATCTCTTCTTCACCAGAGACGCGCCCTAGCAATCCATACCGCCTCTGCCATCGTTATGCCAAGTATAATGAAGACAAAAAGAGCTACAAACGAGCTGGTGCTGTTTTATAAGCAAGCTTGGGGTCTCTGTTGAAAGACCTGTGACTCCAGTAGCAAGGAGACAAACAGGCAACTGTGCTTTAATAGCTTCATCCTGCTGGCCAGTTGTCTCCTTAAGGTGGCTTTCTCAATCTGGTTTCTTCAGCATTCTCCCCTTTAATTCAACCCCTTTTCTTCAGCATGTCCTTAGGACATTCTTCCTTGTCCCTATTCCTAGTTTTTGGGCAGTCCTTACACAAATCCTGTCTTCTCGTTTACAGTCATCTCATTTACAGTTTCTAAATGGCTACTTCACACTGTCTTCTCTGCTCTGGAGGAATTTCTTCCTGTTCAAATGAAAGTACTGACCTGTTCTTCCCCGCACCCTCTTGTGAATGTCTCGTCGTCACGTCAAACTCTACATTAAAATTGATTTAATCCTCTCTCCCTTTCCAAGCTCTCCCTTATTTCTCAGTTCCCAGGTGCAACACCGTTATCCCCTGACAACTCCCACCGAGTCACCCCCTCCAATTCTCCAGAGCCACGTGCTTGGTCGGTGTTTACGTTAACATTTAAGATACGGTAGCTAGGCTATAGCTAAAACACTTGTCCGCATTCAAATCTCAGTTACACAAGACCTTTTCTTCTGCCCTGAAAACCACAGGCAGAAGAGCCCTGCCTCGCTTGCAGCATTCACAATGCCTCGCAAAGACTGTTGCTCTGGACTTTTATCCTGTTACCCCCCAATATTTCCTGCCAGCTTCCTCTTCTCCAACACATCCATGCCACTGAGGCCTCATTTTTAGAGCCATTCACAATATGGTTCCCTATATAGTCTACGTTATCCCTGTATTAAATTACTCACCGTCTCTCACACCTGTAGGCCATTCCCTCTAAACCCCACCACGGCAACCTCAGCATCCTTAAAACTGACATTTTTTGGAACACTCAAAGAAAGTGAAGAATATTAAATCACAGATTAAGACACTGCGCATGAGGCTTCTCCGTAGCGTGCCTCGTCCCAGCGCGGCACTGTCTCCCCTCTCCGCAGAGAACTTACTATAATCCACGAGGTTCAGGTCGCTGTTGCGCGAACACTGGAAGCGAACGTCGGGCTGGCAGGACTGCAGCTTCACGAAGAGGCCCCGCTTTGGAGCGCAGTGGAAGTAGTATTTGCCCAGCCATTCGCCAGCAGTGACCCCCTTATCTTCATCCTGGGAAAAGAGCATTGAGGAATAACAGAGAATCATAGAATCGTTTAGGTTGGAAAAGACCTTTAGGATCATTGAGTCCAACTGGTAACCCAGCACTGCCAAGGCCACCACTAACCCATGTCCCTCAGCACCACATCTCCCCGGCTTTTAAATCCCTCCCGGGACAGGGACTCAACCACTTCCCTGGGCAGCCTGTTCCAATGCTTGATAACCCTTTCGGTCAAGAAAATTTTTCCCAATACCCAACCTAACCCTGCCCTGGCGCAGCTTGAGGCCGTTCCCTCTCGTCCCATCGCTTGTTCCTGGGGAGAAGAGACCGACCCCCCCGGCTCCAGCCTCCTTTCAGGCAGTTGCAGAGAGCGATGAGGGCTCCCCTCAGCCTCCTCTTCTCCAGGCTGAGCACCCCCAGCTCCCCCAGCCGCCCCTCCCCACCCTTGGGCTCCAGCCCCTTCCCCAGCCTCGCTGCCCTGCTCTGCCCACGCTCCAGCCCCTCCATCTCCTTCTGGGGGTGAGGGGCCCAGCGCTGAGCACAGGATTCGAGGGGCGGCCTCACCAGTGCCCAGCACGGGGGGACGATCCCTGCCCTGCTCCTGCTGGCCACACTGTTCCTGATACAAGCGAGGATGCCACTGGCCCTCTTGGCCACCTGGGCACACTGCTGGCTCATGTTCAGCTGGCTGTTGACCAGCACCCCCAGGGCCTTTTCCCTTGGGCAGCTCCCAGCCGCTCCTCCCCACGCCTGCAGCGTTGCATGGGGTTGTTGTGCCCCAAGAGCAGGACCCAGCACTGAGCCTTGCGAGGACACTGTAACACTAGAGCAGGCTTTCCACGAGTGAGGTGCAATCCCCCATACGGCCATTTAATATCTTGAGAGCTGCGTACAGGTTTGGTCCCATTTTGCTGACTGTTTTCATTTATTCTGGTTAGGTTTTGAACCCATTGATGCCGCCAGTATAGGATTCATGATTATTCCGTCCCACATTCCAGTAACATTGCTCTAGAAGAGAGCCAACCAAGCCCCGTAAATCATTCCGTAGGCTCTCCTCCCCAGCCTAAGGGAGGGCACAGTTGTGTGCTTGCCCTCACAGTTCACACTCTGACCCGTCAGAGGCCCAGGTCAAGCCGTGAGCTACGCAGCCACAAGCTGAAGGTCTTCAAAGAGACGAGCAACCAAGACCTTCCCCGTTCTGATATACAATCTCATAGCGGGAAATAGTTTGCTCCTTACCAGTTCAACTCCTGCCATTTTGTGCTTAATTTGGGGCAGGTAGCCCAACCAGCGGATGATTCCCGAAACCTGATTTCCCTTGTCCAAGGTGATCTGGACCATGGAGTTCACCTCCAGGGATGAATTCCCACTTTCACACTCCTCACCGCTCTCGCTTATCTCTCGTTTCATTTGGTTTGGGTGTCCCAAGCCCATGTCGGACTCGAACGATGAAAATAAACCTAGGGAGCAATACAAAACGTCAGGTGAGGTAAGAAGTCAACACCTCATGACAGATACCTCTGGATCTCACCTAATACCAGGTCTATGTTGAAATTATAGACCACACAGACAAGTATGAAGCTGAGCAGCAGAGAAATAAGAGGTAATTCCCCGTGACATGGCCAAGCTGGTGTAACAGGCTGGGAGAGGATGATCCTGCTCCTTGTTTCCCCGCTCAAGGCTGCACGCTCCAGCCTCTCGCGGGCCCTGGAGCTAAGCCAGCCCTTCACAGAGCCATTTCAGACTACTGAAAAGGCAGCAGGGGGGTTATTTCCAAATGATTTTTCTGCCTTTAGCGAGATGAATCAACTCGGTGACGAGTCTAACGACGGCTCCCCTCGGGCTGGCCCTGACAGCAGCACGGTGTCTTTTGATGGCAACAGAGAGGTTCCACTGATTTCTTGCCTTGTCCAATGACTCACACCATCGCTGCTGGCATCTGTGCCTTCCTGAGTTTGTCTGGCATCAGGATAAGGCCCCTGCTCCACCTTTACAGCTCAATTAAAGACTCTCTAACCAGTGGTGCCTTCTGCCCTAGGAAATACGGCACTGCAATCAGACTCTCTCTTCTTCTTCCTGATAAATGGGGAGACTCAACTTTAGCTGCTTAATGCAGAGAACCAGAACTCGAGACTTTTCTGTGGGCCTTCTCTGCCTCCTGAATGACTTAGTTGGGACCAGCTGAAGCTTTTGTTGGACTTTCGGCTCATTGGTACCCTGGAGAGAAGAAATAAATGCTAAATCCCCAGGAACGTACACAGGGCAGACACATCTGAGGATAACCTACTTTGCAAGCTTTCCTTCACAACAGAGTCCATAGGGATTTCTCTGAAAATGTCAGTTGTTCCTTCTTCTTCCTGAAAGGAGAGAAAAAAAAATCTATCAGCTAAATGCTTTATCAGACATAAGGCATTCCTGGAATACAAACTAATTTTTCAAACAGGCCTGGAAGCTTTGCATGGAACCTTACGTCCCGTTTGGACATTCCTTCCACTTCTCTTTAATGTCCCACCATAACATAATTTTTTAAAAAATCCCCCAAAAACAAGAAAAAGCAGCAAGACCGCTCTTACCGGACAAACTTTAACGAACCATTGGGTTCCCTCCCTGTAAACAGCCATCGCTATTCCTTTTGTAAGGACCTCGTCCACGTAGAAGCTAACGGCATCTCCCACTTTCACAGGAACCCCCTCCTCCGTGTCCGGTTTTGCCTTCTGTTTCCCATAGTCGTCGTCCAACGCGGGGCTAAACTGGACTCTGCTAAACGGCAGGAAGATCCCGCAGTTCCGCTTACACTTGAAATACTCAGTGCCGTGATAAGATCCATCGCTGCGCCCTCTGTTTTCACCCTCGCCCTGAAAACCACACCAGAAAGGCACGTTACATAGGCAAACGTAAAGGGAAAATAAGCAGCTTACTTCGTTGGCCACTTCACCTGTAACTCCACCCCGAAGAAGAACGGAGACAGCACAGACGAAGTGTTTTTGTAAATGCTCCCGATGTAGCGGATGATACCAGGGAAATATTGCCGATCGACTTCCACCATAACTTTTTGGCCTGGCACGGCCCGCAGAGCCGCTTCGAGGCTCAGCCTCTCCAAGAAGTAGTTCAAACGTTCGTTGTGGCTGCTGATGGCCAGGAGGAAGACGGCCGCCTCCTCGCGCACAGGTTGAAGGATTTCCACGTTTATCGTGACGGTGGAGCTGTCATCCAGCATGATGACTTTCAAGAAGCAAGCCGGGGGCCTGTCGTCGGAGAAATTGCGCAGGTAACTCCTCTCGCTGCAGAAGCACATGTTCCCAGCTTGGAAGTACTTGCTGCCATAGGCACAGTCTTCTGTCAGGATGTAATAGCAGTTTCCGTCGCCTGTTGAAGGCAGGAGGCTGGTCATCGTCATCCCCCTGGGTCGTGAGAAAGGAGAGAGTCACGCCAGTGAAGACACGCGCGCGATATCACAGGATCTCGGAAGAATTCAGGTTGGAAGAGGTCTCGGAGCCCAACCCCGCGCTCAAACAGGTTGCTCAAAGCCTCACCCAGTTGAGTTTTGAGCATCTCCAACGACAGAGACCCCACAGCCTCCCTGGTCCCTTGAGGGTTTGACCACCCTCGTGGTGGAAAAGAAAAAATTCCATCTAACCAAGGTTTCCCACGTTCCTGCTTGTCCCCGTTGCCTCTTGTCCCCTCACCGTGCATCCACGGGATGAGTTTGGCTCCGTCTTCGCTACTAAACCCTCCCAGTAAGTTGTGAAGAGCAGCAGCTCTTCGGTCCTGTTCTCTACAACACGGCCTCATTAAATTCCACCTCCTGCTTTCTTTTCGTATTTACTTGCAGGAGTGGGGCAAAGGCTAAATTCTGCCTTTTAAAAATTATTAAAAAGGGAGTTCTAGTCTGCAACTAGACCTCTCTGATATCGTGTTAAAGCACATTAATATTCAACACATATGCAAAGCACAGCACCTACCGCATTACTATGCTGCGGCACTGAAGATCACCATCTTTCAAAACAAATGTATTAAAAGAAATTCAAATATTTGGCATCAGAAGTACATTTTTGCACTTATTTTCTAGTTAAATTGTAGTTAAATTGTAGTTAAATTGTAGTTAAATTGTAGTTAAATTGTAGTTAAATTCTAGTTAAATTCTAGTTAAATTCTAGTTAAATTCTAGTTAAATTCTAGTTAAATTCTAGTTAAATTCTAGTTAAATTCTAGTTAAATTCTAGTTAAATTCTAGTTAAATTCTAGTTAAATTCAGTTTTCATGCAATTTACCCCTCCGCATCTCACTGTTGGCGATACCACGCACAGCCAGGACCCAGAATTTTTGTTACAACATAGAAAAAAAAGGGTGAATATAGAAACTTCTTCCTGCAGGTGGATAGGATTGGTTGGCCCAACCTGGCCAATACGAAGAAAATAAGAGACGTGCCCGTCTCTAGGCCATGGAGGAAATTAAGAAAAAAAAAGACAGACGTCTCCGCTATGGGCTACCTGGTAGAAGTTTCTTAAAAGTTTGAAGTGGAGAAAGGAGGAATTGAGCAGATGCAATTAAGGGAAGTAGAAAAACACTCGGGGCGTTGCGGCAGGAAGCACGAAGGCAGCTGTTTGCAAGAAAAATAAATGGGTGGGTTGGGAGGAAAATGTAGGCAGAGCTCGAAGAGAAAGGCTGCGCAGCGCTCAGCGAGGAGGAGGGCAGCGTTATCGGGGACTTTGCTGGAGATTAATATCAAGAGAGCTCATTTTTTTAAAGTATTAGGTAAAATAAATCACTGCTTGTGTTGGACAAAAAGCGCCCGATCAGATCCTGGAGCTTTCCTTGTGTTTGGGCTCATCGTGGCGGCCTCCTACAGGAGCCGTCTCCCTTTCACTCTTATTTTTTTAACCTTAGCGGGCGGGAAGATGGCTCGGAGACCCGATCCAAATGCTGCCGTACTGCTTTTGGGCAGCGCTCGTTTGCTGCGGCTGAAGGTCTGGTCTCAAAACGGAACAACCCTCCCAAAAAACCTCGGGTCTCCTCAAGCAGCATCCAGTTGGGTTTGCCAACGGGGCTGATTTCACGTGTAAACCCAGAGATTCGAGAATTGAACGCGCGGCACCGAGGCAGGGCCCTACCACGGTGCTGCAAACCATTCTCACGCTCTTCCTTCTTTCTACCGAGGGGCTCCTGCCAGCAGAACACCGAATCCGCGGGGAATCCAGATCCAGCGCAATTCCCTCCGGGATGACCACCTCGAAGTCACGGGGCACTACGGGGGTAGCCGGCAGCGGCCACGCCAGGGCGAGCCCCCTCGGTTTGCAATAAGCAAGTTGTGAGGCTGTGGAAGGGGAAGAAATCCCGTGGCGCGCAGCAGTTCCCTTATTTCCCATCGGTGCCGCTCGCTGCTGACGTTTTATAACTCTGCCGGCAGGGCAAAGGCTTGAAATTCTGTGATTTTTAAAGGATAGAATTAAAGAATAACATTCTGTGTCCCAGCCCCCCCCTATTCAATCTTCCATTGTCGGGACCTCGGGTTTATTTTGCCTTTTTTTTTTTTTTTTTAAAGTTTCCTCTCCACAAGGAATACAAGGAACCTCACTGTGCTTTAAATGCTGCCAAAAGAGGAAAACCAGAATAAAACATTTTCCTCATAAACAAACTAGAATAAACTGTTTTCCTTAGGAAAAAAAAAAGCAACCTAGAATAAACTGTTTTCCTTAAAAGAAAACCTAGAACAAACCATTTCCCTCAAAAAAACCCTAGAATGAACCGTTTTCCCCAAAGAAAAACCCTAGAATAATCCATTTTCCTCAAAAAAACCCCTCGAATAAACCATTTTCCTAAAAAAAACCCTAGAATAAACTGTTTTCCTCAAAGAAAAACCCTAGAATAAACTATTTTCCTCAAAAAAATCCCCTAGAATAAACCATTTTCCTCAGGAAAAAACCTAGAATAAACCATTTTCCTCAGGAAAAAACCTAGAATAAACCATTTTCCTCATTAAAAACCTAGAATAAACCATTTTCCTCATTAAAAACCTAGAATAAACCGTTTTCCTCATCAAACCCAAGAATAAACCATCTCTTCAACAACAGAATATGCGCGATTCCCTCCCAGGTTAATAGAAATAAAAGCACATTCAGGCCAATGTGCGATTATTTGGGCTTGTGGTGCTGAAACCCGATGGATTACGCTGAGGGGAACCTAGAAAGCGCCAGAAAATGAAAATTAAAGCGAAATTAAAGGAATAAACTGAGGCTGGGGTGGGGGGGGAAGGCTCTGCAGGGGGCCTGTCCCTGCGGTACCGGGGCGAGGCGGGGGCTGGGAGGGCCCCACAGGAGCCGGGGCCGGCGGGGCCGGGGGAAGGCTGGGCTGTGGGGCGATGCTGAGGAGGGGAGGCCGCAGGGGGAGGCCAGGAACCCCCCGACCCCCCGCTCTCACCGTCCGCCGCCGACCCCGGCTCCGCTCTTCCGCCTCAGGGGACGCCACCACAGAGCCGCCGCGGAGCGCGGCCCAGAGCGGCGCCGCCACACGCCAGCGCTTCCGGCCCGCCCCCCTGCCGCCGGCTGGCCGGCCAATAGGAAGAGGCGGAGGGCACGGCAGGTAGCCAATGAAGAGGAGAGGGCGGGACTGGCGGGCGCACCGCCTCGCCCCCTGCTGGGTCCGAGAGGGGGCGGGCGGGTCCCCGCGGGCCGCGGCCGGCGGCCCCGTGGCCCTGTCGCCTCTGTCCCGTGGCCTGTGGCCTGTGGCCCTGTGGCCTCGTGTCCTCTGTCCCCATAGCCCTGTGTCCCATGGCCCTGTGTACCCGTGTCCCCATATCCCTTTGTCCCCATGGCCCTGTGGCCCCATGGCCCCGTAGCTGTGTGTCCCCATGGCCCCATAGCTGTGTGTCCCCATAGCCGTGTGTCCCCAGAGCCCTGTGTCCCCATGGCCTTGTGTTCCTCCATCCCCATAGCTGTGTGTCCCCCTGGCCCTGTGTACCCGTGTCCCTGTAGCCCCTGTGTCCCCATAGCCCTGTGTCCCCATAGCCCTGTGTCCCTATAGCTGTGTGTCCCCATGGCCCTGCATCCCCATGGTCCCATAGCCCCTGTGTCCCATGTCCCCAGAGCCCTTTGTCCCCAGAGCCCTGTGTCCCCAGAGCCCTGTGTCCTCCTGGCCCTGTGACTTTGCATCCCCATAGCCCTTTGTCCCATGTCCCCATGGCCATGTGTCCCCATGGCCCTGTGTCCCCATGTCCCCATAGTTCCTGTGTCCCCATAGCCCTGTGTCCCTGCCTCCCCATAGCCATGTGTCCCCATGGCCCAGGGTCCCCATGGCCCCATGGCCCTGTGTCCCCATAGCCTTTTGTCTCCATAGCAGTGTGTCCCCAGAGCCTTGTGTCCTCATGGCCCTGTGACTCTGCATCCCCATGGCCCTGTGTCCCATGTCCCCAGAGCCCTCTGTCCCAATGGCCCGGTGTCCCCAGGTCCCTGTGTCCCCATGTCCCATGTCCCCATAGCCCCGTGTCCCCATGACCCTGTGTCCTGCACCCCCATGGTGCTGTGTCCGTTGTCCCTGTGTCCCTGTGACCCTGTGTCCTGCATCCCCACGGTGCTGTGTCCATTGTCCCTGTGTCCCCAGAGCCCTGTGTCCCCCTGGCTCTGTGCCCTGTGTCCCATCGCCTGTGTCCCATGTCCCCTCCCCGGGTGACCCTGCCCGCCACAGCACACACATCCCAGCCCCAAAACCACGCACCGCCCGGGTGTCCCCACCGCTGCTGGGACACCTCACGGGGACAAGGGTGACACACTGAGCTCAGGGGTCCAGGACCACCGAGCCACCGCCCTGGGGACATCACCCACCCCAGGGACATCGGTGCTGTGGGCAGAGCAGGGGGGCACCAGACCACGGCGACGCGGTGTAAATATTGGCTAAATAGATTTATTTTCATACAAAGAATACACAGATCCCCCCGCCGGGACGCCCCGATCCTGGGGGACACCCCCAGATGTCCCCAGCCACCACCCCACCGGGCACCACCTCCGTTGGCTTTACCAGCAGGATCTGTTCCTGTCCCCAGGGTTTGGTGCCAACGCTGGTGTCACCTTGGGGCCACCTTGGTGCCCATGTCTGCCCGGTGCCTGCTCCGGGCACCCTGTCACCGGCCACCCTGCCCTGTGGGCCACCCCCAGACCTGGTGCCCCACTGCCTTGTGCCCATCCCAGGGGCATCTCCGGACATTTTGGGGTCCCCCCCGTGCCCTAATACTGCGTCTGGTACAGACCTCCCCCCCCCGCGCCATATGTACACGCTGGATAAAAGAAGAAAATACAGATATTTATAGCGGGGGGGGGCAAAATGCCCCCCTACCCCTCCCCCCCAAAGTGTCCCCTGTGTCCCCATCCTGGTGCCTCACTGCCAGCCAGTCCTTGTCCCCTGTCCCCAGGATGGAGGTGGCCGGTCCTGCCCCATCCTGGGCCAGCTGGGCACCCGTGCCTCAGTTTCCCCATTGGTTGTGGGGCTCATCGCCCCTCCCCACCATGGGGTGGTGGGACATGGAGGTCGTGGGGTGAAGAGGAGCTGTGGTGGCCACTCCGTGGGCATGGGGATGCGGCCACCAGCCCCAGGGGACCTGGGACGAAGCTGGAGGTGCCCCAAATTTACACTGGAGCATCCCACCTCCTGCCTCGCCCCAACGGAGAAATGTCACAGGCAGAGCTACCCGAAGTCCCCTTTTGTCCCCAGATTTGTCACACCGCTATCACTGAGCCCCTGGCATGGGGGGGGTGTCTGGATCTGGCCACCCCACCTCCCTTTGCAGCAGGAGAGGAGGTGGCGGGGGGGTCCGCAGCAGGCTGGCGGGCTCGTGTCCATCCAGCTCAGCTGCGTTTGGTGACCATTTGCCGGTCCCTCTTCTTCTTCTCCATCAACCTGGTGGGGACCAAGGCGGTGGCCTTAGGGTCTCTCCTGAAAGGGACCTCCTGAAGGCACGGGGAGGGGACACTTACTTGCGGTTGCGGACTTCGGTGAGCTCCATGAGCCGCTCCTGGGCTGCCCGTAACTCGTCGAGGCGCTGCTGGTAGCGGGAGTCGCAGCCATTGGTGCGCTCGTAGCTGGAGACCTGGCTGGAGAGCTCACTGGCGCGGTCCCGTAGCTGCTGGATGGACGAGTAGAGGTTCTCCTCGTCTTCCTCCTGCTCCGACACAAGGGTATGAGGCTGGTGAGGTAGACAGGACACCCCAGGGTGCTGTTCCCCCCCTGCTCCAGCTGGGGAAACTGAGGCATGAGGTTCCCCGAATTGCCCAGGCCACCTGCCTTGGCGTTGATGATCTCGATGTGGATGAGGAGGGCGGCGAGCTCCAGGTCCTCGGTGTAGCTGTTCTTCAACGGCACTGACCGGTAGCCTGGACACAACACCACAACACGAGCTCAGCCCCATGGCAGGGTCTGAGCCCCTCGCCATGGCCAGATCCCCAAGAAGATGATGATGATGATGATGATTGCAGGGGGGTTGGACTAGATGACCTTTAAAGGTCCTTTCCAACCCAAACCATTCAATGATTCTATGATTCTACGATTCTATGATGATGATGGTGGTGGTGCTGGTGGTGTGGATAGAAGGACCATACCTGTTTTGAGGCCCTTGACGGGGAAGGTGGCTTGTGCCAAGAAGTTGGGGTCGCTGAACATGTCCTCCTCGTACACCACAAAGCGGAGGAAGGCGAACTCGGGGTTGTTGATGTCGAAGACGAACTGCTTGAAGAGCCAGACGGGGTTGAAGCCGTTGTCGGCTGGGGGGCGAGGAGAGAGCGAGGAGGGTCAGAGTGGGGCTAGATGCATGGACATCACCATCATGGCACCAGCACGTTCGTGGGAGATGCCTCTCCTCTTCACTCCTCCACAAAACCCAGCCTCATCACCCAGACGCCCAAGAGGACTCCAAAGGGCACAGTTAGGGTAGTCCCAGCGTCCCCGCCTGTCCCCAGGGTACAGGGGCTGGGTGGGAACATCACCCGTGTGGACCCTCACCTACGACGTCCGTCTTGTTCTTGCTGTTGTCGTACTCGGAGCCGCACACCTCCACCTCCACGAAGGGGCACACGATGCTCCTCCCATTCTTGGGTAGGTGCCGGGCACCGAGGATCTGCAGGAGGAAGAGGAGGGTGAGGTCTGGCTACGTCAGATTAGAAAGGACTCTCCGGGGCAACCCCATGGCTTGGCCATTTTAGAATCATAGAATCATCGAATGGTTTGGGTTGGAAGGGACCTTTGAAGGTCATCTACTCCAACCCCCCATGAAATGAGCAGGGACACCTTCAACCAGATCAGGTTGCTCAGAGCCCCATCCAACCTGACCTTGAATGTTTCCAGGGATGGGGCATCTACCACCTCTCTGGGCAACCTGGGCCAGTGTTTCACCAGCCTCAGCGTAAAAAAATTTGTATGTTTTGGGCTTGCCAAAAGCTTCATGGCCATAATTAGTCACACCACACCTTATTTATGACCTTGGACCGGTTTTAGCTTGATTTTAGCCGTATCTGCCAAATTGTTTAAAAAACCTTTGCTGGATTGATGTCATGCTCAAGAGTCAGGTGCCTACAAACCAACCTGTCCCAGCTCTAACACCGAAATTACCCAAGGGTTGAGGGTAAGGTGCTTCTGGGCTTGTTTTAGCTACTTTACCCTCCACCTCACTCTTGCTCAGGTTGGGCTCAGCTCTGTGTAATTTTGGAGTTCTCCCCTGGGAAAAATGATGCCGCAAACAGAGAAAGACCGACAAACCGAAGAGATCATGGGGTAATGATCTCCATGGAGCAAAGACGGGGCTGAAACATGTAAAAACCACCCCCAGTTGACCCAAAATGGAGGAAGAAGCAAGCCCCCATCTTGGTGGTGACCACTTCAGGGTGGACTTGCTGTCCTTGCCCACTTGCCTGCAGCTGCACTGTGATGGGCTCCACAATCTTCAGGCTGTTCTTGTCGAAGGGGTCAAATGTCTCGTCCCTCATGATGTCAGGCTGCAGGACGTAGCCGCTGCGGCCGCCGAGCATGAAGAGCGCCTGGTTCAGCTGCATTGGCTTGTCTGCGGCCGTGGGGACAGAGCAGCTTTGAGCTGTGGGGCTCAGGGACTCCCTGAGGTCCCTGGGCAGCAGGTCCTGCCCTGAAAAACCCCCTGCTAAGAGTCCCCAACCCTGGTTGGACAAGGGATGCAGCTGGGTTTTGCATGAAGCACCCAAGAATTGCATGGAGATGCAAAGGTTGGAGAGATCATCCAGACCACCTCCAGCAATAGGATGGGAGCCACCAGGGATGGGAATTTTGGGTTGACCTGTGGGGATGAGCTCAGCAGCCACCCCAGGAGCAGGATTTACCAGGCGTCTGGAAGTTGAGGGCCACGAGCTGGCTACCACAGATCCACATGGGCAACGGGTCATAGTTGGAGGAGTCCAGGCGCTGCCCTTTGGGGTAGATGCGGCTGAGCTGGCGCCGGTTGTACTGCAGGAACTTCTTGCCCTTGCTGCGGTTAGCGTACTTCTCTGCCTTGGTCTCCGGGAAGGAGGACATGTCCCGGTAGCATGCCTTGTCCGTGCCAATCTCTGAAAGTACCGAGGTGGCCATCAGCAGAGGACATAGGGCTCTCTGGCGGCCCAGGGACTGACCCACCAAGACCACTTGGTTCCCCCTACCCATCTCTTCCCAAGCTCATCCCATCACCCCCCTTCTCCAGCTCTTACTGTCTTCATCGAACGGCACCGGGCGGCAATACACAACCAGCTCGGAGAGCTCCAGTGCAATCTTCTTCCTCCGCTCCATGATCTTCCCCTCTTGCATCTGCACAAGGGAAAACAGGAGCTGAAAGTCTTCCCTCAACCTCCTCCTTTGGGGACCATCCGCTGGGGGACGGGACCATCCACCCCCATCCTCTGCACCCCAGTGCCCCTCACCCTGGCGTCGGCGTTCTGCGTGGCCTCTCGGATCTTGGCCACCCACTCGCTGAGTTCCTCCTGCGTGTCCGCGGCCACGTCCAGCGACTGGGCTGCGTGGGACATCTGCTGGGAATGGATGGTGAAGACAAATGGTTTGGAGCTCCTCCCGTCTTTGGAGATAACTATAAGGACATCAGAGGGGGGCTTTACTCGAAGACATTCCCAACGGATGGCTCTGTGGAGCAAACGAAACCTCAGCGGTCCCGCTCCCAGGCCCCCACCAGCCCCTCCTGGCACCCCACCAGCCATTGGGGTCCTCCTCCTGCGGGGGTCCCATTTCATTAATGAATGGTTTCAGCTTTCCACGCTGAAATGCATTTTCCTTTCAGGCAGGGGTAAATGTCCCTCAAATCATCTGGACCTCTAAATTCCTCCAAATCCTCCCCAAAATCAGCCAAATCCCTCCGAATCCAGCCCCACATTGCTCCCTGGCACGTTGCGCTAAGCATGACCCTGGCTGGCAATTGCGTGATGAGTTTGGGGAGCCTCAGCTCACAGCACCGGGCTTCAGCACGGGGTGCGCGCCACCCCGGTGCGCTCCCGCAGCTGCGGCCGGGACGCGGTGGGGACACTCACCGACGTGGCAGGACGGCACATCGATGAAGCCCTTCAAGAAGTTCCCCAGGGGGCTGTTTTCCGACGACTGCAAGAGAGGAAAGAAGAGGGGGTGGTGGTGGGCGGCTCTGCAGGGTCTGCTCCGTTCGGCAGCCTCCCTCCAGCCCTCCAAATCGGCCAAGTTTGAGCAAAAGCATAGAAAAAACACCCTCTTGGCATGCTCTGCTCTGCAATCGAGCATCGCGGAGCCTCTGGATAAGGATCCAGGCTGGAGCAGGACCATGAGCACCCCCCAGCCTCCGGATAAGGGTCCAGAATGACACGGGGCCGGGAGCATCCCCCAGCTTCCAGGTAAGGGTCTGGGCTGGAGCAGGACCATGAGCACCCCCCAGCTTCCAGATAAGGGTCTGGGCTGGAGCCAGGACCATGAGCATCCTCCAGCCTCCGGATAAGGGTCTGGGCTGGAGCAGGACCATGAGCATCCCCCAGCCTCCGGATAAGGGTTCAGAATGACACGGGGCCAGGAGCATCCCCCAGCCTCCGGATAAGATCCAGGCTGGAGCAGGACCATGAACATCCCCCAGCCTCTGGATAAGGATCCGGGCTGGTGTGCAGCCAGGAGCATCCCCCAGCCTCTGGATAATGGTCCACGCTGGAGTGGGGCTGGAAGCATCTCAGGCAGCCTCGGTCCCGGGTGCATGGGGACATGGCACTCACGGCCTCATCCTGCTCCTGTGCCTGTGCGCTGACGATCTCCTCCACGTAGTTGGCCGGGAACCACAGTTGCTTCTTGCCCCCGTAGTCCCCCCGCCACCTGCAAGGGGTGAAAGGATCAAGGCAAGCGGACTGATTTGGGGGGGGACAGGGGTGCTCATGCTGCATGCAGTGTCGGGGAGCAGTTGGAGAAGGGGTGGGGGGACAGAAAAGGAGGCAGTTAAAACCCACCATGGGACGACCCACGGGAAAACCCGGGGTGTCCCCTCCACCTCCCACCCATGGTGATGCCCACCCAGGGGCCACCCAACCACCCTCACCAGCCGCCGTCCTGCTTGTCGACATTGTGGATGATGGCCTGCTTGCAGAACGACAGCTCGTCCTCCCGCTGCGCTTTGTAGTCGTAGAGAGCCTTCACCGTGCACTGGGCCACCGGGAAGAGGGACATGTGTCACCACCCAGCGCCGGGGACGCTGGTGGGCAGCGCTGCCTGCTCAGCCCAGCTCCTTGAGCCCCCATGGTGGAGCACGGGGGCTCCTGAGAGTCCAACACCCCAGATGATATCCCCAAATCACCTACACCAGCAGTGAGACATGTTAGAGGGGACAGGAGGGCTGGAAGTGCCCGCGGTCCCATGGGACCACTACGTTCAGTGCAAAGCGGGTTCCTCTTCTGGGTCCCCCAATGGTTTCTCCTGGTGCACTGAAGGGGTTAATCCCCTGATATTCCCACACTCCCTGGAAAAAACCCTTTGGGTTAAGCTTTCCTGAGTCTGGTCTTAGCCTGAGAGCTGCTCTGCTGCAAACGGACTTTTAAGGAACAGCAGTGCTGGACCATGGGATTGTAGGATGACAGCGATGGGACCTTGGTGCCCCAGTCCAACCTCCTCTAGGGTCAGCTCCGAGACCAGCTCAGTCCCAAAAACCTCTGAGGATGGAGATTAGGTCAGCTCTGAGACCAGCTCAGTCCCAAAAACACCTGAGGATGGAGACTGGGCCAGCTTCAAGACTAGCCTGGTCCCAAAAACCTCTGAGGATGGAGATTAGGTCAGCTCTGAGACCAGGCTGGTCCCAAAAACCTCTGAGAATGGAGATTAGGTCAGCTCTGAGACCAGGCTGGTCCCAAAAACCTCTGAGGATGGAGATTAGGTCAGCTCCAAGAGTAGCCCTGTCCCAAAAACCTCTGAGGATGAACACTGGGTCAGCTCCAAGAGTAGCCCAGTCCCCAAAACCTCTGAGGATGGAGACTGCACCACCTGAGAACTGACACTAAACCTGCTCTTTCGGGGTTCCCCAGCGCAAAAGGATCCATGGGGGTTTCCCCACTGTTGGGGCAAACTTGTGCCAGGTCTTTGCTCCAGGCTGGGTTCTCTCCAGACCTGTGCCCCCCACCACGCTGTGACAATGCTGTTGCTGGAGCTTGGACTGTCTCCATGTGATGGTGATGTGGGAAGGGTCCAGCTCCAGCATCTCTTGAGGGTCAGAAAAATGCAGCAAAAGGTCACCACTTCTCAGGTCAGTGGTAGGAGATGTGGTGGGTCTGGAGTGGGGACCACCCAGGAGCTGCAGCACTAGAATCATCATGTCCCACCATCCTCCATCTCCCAGGGACACCAGCTTGGCTCCTTACCCTGGCCATTGGCATCTTGTTGGCCTCTACGTAGAAGTGGGGGGTCCGCACCTCATACAGGGCTCCATAGTCCAGCTCCTGCAAAGAGAGACACTTGAGTGGGTCACCTGGATGTGGGCAGGGGCTACAAGGGGATGTGGTGGGAGCCAGGCCACCATGTGTGACTGAGAGGAGGTTGAGAGGGACGTAATATCCCTTTGAAACTCATTGGTAGGGAATTATGGTGGAGCTATAACCATGGGCAATGGCTGCAGAGCTTGGCCGGTTCTGGTTGGGCTTCAACCAAGAGGCTGGAGGAGACCTTCCCACCACAGTGGACCTGGAGATGAGGCTTGGTTGCCCATGGCACAGAGCCCCCGTCCCCACCATCCCCACCACTGGGAGCACTCACAGTGGTGCCCATCTTCTCCAGGGTCTCCTCATTGATGGGGTAGCGCAGCTTCATCTTGCGGTAGAGCGGGTGCTTCTCGTAGTAGCTGACGAGGTCCACGAGGCTCTCGAACTCGGCCGAGCTACCCAGCATGAAGAGCCGACCTTCCTGCTGGATGCGGCAGTGCTTGATCTTCCCCTCCGCCCTGGGGCCAAGAGAGCCGAGGGGTGTGGGGTGAGGGGTGGCCGGACGCCGGCTCCGCGATGGGGACGGGCAGGAGGTGATGCCCTGTCCCAGCTGGGATGCCACTGGGGTGACCACCCTGAGGATGTGGCTTTCCCATCACCGCAGCTAGGGGGTCCCCTCCATGACAGCATCATGCGTCCCACCGTGTCACCCTGCTGACCCAGAGCAAACCCCCACCGCCCAGTGCAGAGTCACAACAGACATGAGCCAGGCTGTTCTCAGCTTGGCTGGCAACGTGGGCTTGGTGGCCAAGCCCAAGAGGCCTTGGGGCACCGGGGTGGCCACACTCACCGGAAGGAGATGGCGTAGGAGTTTGGTTCACTGCGTTTGCGCACCAAGAAGGCTCCGTCCCGTGGGACCCGCATCAGCATGTGCTCGGCCTGCAGGCGCGTCAAGCTGGCGTGGTACCACCTGGCCGGGCAGAGAATGGAGGCGGTGGGCTGGTGTTGGCATCCCCGCATCCCGGGGGGCACCCAAGACCTGACACCGGGGATGGAGGAAGCTGGTGGACCCAGGGGACCAAGGGGATGGGGACTGTCCTCACTCTTTGCTCTCATGGGCATTGGGTTGGGGGACGGGGTCGGTGAGGCGCATCTCAAACTCGTTGCAGCGGAGTGGCACCTCGCGGTAGTGGCAAATGAGGCTGTAGAGGCTGTCGAAGACCAGGTTGTCCGTCAGGTAGAACTTGGTGGCGCCGGCCTCCTGCCGCGAGTGGATCCGGCAGTGCTGCACCCGGCTGGACCTCCTGTCGTGGTGGTGGGGAGAAGGCAGGGGTGAGTCAATTCAGGTCCAGGTTGCCATCATCCCGCGCTTGGGGTTCCATGTGCCACACAAAAAGGTGGCGCTTCCGCCAAAAACACCATTCCAGCCACCAAACTGCCTCCCCCCTGGGCCTCCTACCAGAAGGAGAGGGTGTAGTCGCCCACGAAGGTCTCGCTTTCGCGCACTAGGAATGTGCCGTCCTTGCCACCCGTCTCAGTGCAGTACTCATGCAGCAGCTTCTCGGCGATCTGCCGCCCATCACGGCCACCTCCCAGCTTCCCGTGGAACCACTTCTCCGTGAAGTGCAGCTCGTTGTTGTTGAACTCCTGCAAGTTCAACCCAAAATGGGCGTTGCCACCCTCTCGCCCTCCCCACAGAGCCCTCCCTAAATCTCCCTGACACGTGGACACATCCTGCCCCTCACGCACCTCCTTCTGCTCCACCTCCTCCTCATCCTCGTTGAACTGGTAGCGGGATGTCTCCTCTGAGTAGTAGATCTTGTTGCTTGTCAGGACGAAATAATGGGGGCTCCAGGTCTGGGAGGGATGAAGAGCATCACCGGGGTGGGGAGGATGGTGGCATGGAGGGACGGGGCTTTGAGACATCCATTTCTGCCCCTGCCCCATCGCCCCATGGCATTGCAATGGTCTAGGAGAGCCTATGCCCCATGCCCACCCCAAACCCCGATGCTCATCCCCATCCAACAGACCCTGCTCGGCCCCTGGCTGCCATCGACAGGGAGATCCTTACGTGGTCGATGGGGTCTTCAAGGTAGAGGATGCCATTCTTGATGGAGTTGCTGATGTCGTTCTCTGAGTAACTGGCGGTGGAGACCTCCTCATACAGGTTCCCTTCGACCAGTTTCTTGTGCTGGGGACAGCCCAGGCAGGGGAGCTCAGCAGTGGGCATGGTGTCCCCATCGTGCTGAGCTCCCAGCCCTCAGACCATGCTTGGGCTCCTACAGGTCCCCCTCCACCAGGCCCTGTTCCCCTTGACCATCTCTTGCATCTACTGCATGTGCACGGAGAGATATTGCTCTTGAGTCCCAAGATTTGGGATAATCACCATCCTTCCCAGCCCAACATGGTCTTTGTCCCTCCCACAAAGAGGGGCTTTGGGGTGGTGCCTGCTCCACACCTTGATTAAGATCTTCTTCTTGAGCTGGGTGGGTGAGGGCAGCTCATCGGCATTGATGTCCACTGGCTTGGTGAGTAGCATGTCCCCGAAGACCTTCTTGAAGTGGGAGGCCATGTTCCTCTGCTGGACGATGCTGCAGTGGTCTTCGATGGAAAGGATGATGGGGAACCTGGAGGAAGCAGGTGAGAATCATGGCTTGGGATGAAGGCGAAGGAGAGGGGAATTCAGGCAGGGGTTACCTGCCTGTCCCAGAATTGGGGTGTTGTTGGGGGGCTGCGGCTTACTCGGAGGTGACGAATGCGTGCTCCTTGATGGTGTGCAGCACATCCAGGAACTTGATCTTGGAGGTGAGCGTGTGGCCATGGTAGATGATGGGGAGATCATCTGGGCCATCCCAGCAGTCCACTGAGTGGGAAGACACCTCAGTTAATGCATGCCAGTCACCGCCGGTGCACTGGGGACCATGTTTTTGGGCCCCCAAAGGACATGGAAGACCCCACACCCAGTGCCATGGGACGGGTGAAGGGGCCGGTCTGTCTGATGGACCGTGGGGTGTTGGGGGGGACTGAGCATCACCGCTGGGTGCTGGGGAGACTCACACTCAATGCAGCGGCAGCCCATGCGCAGGCAGCGAGCGTATGCCTCCAGGGAGGACTCGCTGGAGAACTGGTCCCCTGTCAGGTACCTGCAGAGAAGTGAGAGGGACCATCAGCAGCCAGGGCTGCCCCGGGTAGGGGTGACGGGGTGCTCGTGGGGGTCCCCAAGGAGAGCCCACCCCATCCTTACGTATTGTGGGAGGAGGAGATCCAGTACTGGGACAGGGGGTGGTTCATCTCCTCAGGCACCACACGCTCATACTTGGAGTCCATCACCATGTTCTCCTTGGAGAAGAGGTATGTGAGGAACTAGGGGGAAAGCAGAGAGGTCAGAGCCTGCCAGAGCTGGGGAGACACCCCTGGGTGGGTGCCACATGGGGCCACCCACCTCGTCCAGCTGGAAGGATGGGTCCGCCGCCTCGCTGGAGCCCTCTTTGAGGTAGGTGCACATGTAGTCCCGCACCATGCCCACGTCGCTGGCCCAGGGTTCCTGTGGTGCAAATGTGGCTGCCGTTACGGGGCGAACCAGGCTGAGGCATCCCATGAGGGGCCCCGAGGCTGAGAGGGACGCCGCAGGGGTCTCTAAGAGCACCCACCTTCTGGTCGTGCAGCAGGAACTTCTGGAAGTCATAAAGGGAGACTTGGCACAGCTCGGGGCGGTCCACATTCCTGGGACACAGAGCGGCCATCAGCAAGGACCGGAAGCAGGAGTTGGGGTAGACCCCATGGGGGAGTCGAGGCCGCCAGTGTCTACCTGCAGCTCAGCCCCTGATGCCCCCACTCCTGCCCCACTCCTGCCAGCTGTGGCAGCTGGCAAGGGGCTCGGGGAAAGCGCAGGCCATGGGGGTGCAAGGGGCACCTTGAGATTTTGGGTGCTGCTAGAGCAAACACTCCCAGTGTCACCCTGTGAGCTGGGAGAGGCAGGCACCCAGCCAGAGCATGCAGCGTTGCCCAAGGATGTGGGAGGGAGGGCAGTGCCACATGTCCCTGCATCCCTGGCACCCATCCCTGATTATATCCCCGCTCACATCCCCAATCCCATCCCCGCACCCATCTGTGGTCACATCCCTGCTCCCATGCCCACACCCATCCCTGCTCAAATCCTTGCTCTCATCCCTGCACCCATCCCTGCTCACACCCTCTGCTCCCATTCCCCCTCACATTCCTGCTCCCATCCCTGCTCATCTCTGCTCATCCCTGCTCCCATCCCCACTTCCATCCCTGCTCATCCCTGCTCCCATTCCCTCTTCCATCCCTGCTCATCCCTGCTCCCATCCCTACTGCCATACCTGCTCCCATCTGCACTCCCATTCCCTTTCCCATCCCTTCTCCCATCCCTGCTCATCCCTGCTCCCATCCCTACTGCCATACCCGCTTCCATTTCCACTCCCGTCTCCACTCCCATCCCCACTCCCATCCCCACTCCCATCCCTGCTCATCCCTGCTCCCATCCCTACTGCCATACCCGCTCCCATCTCCACTCCCATCCCCACTCCCATCCCCACTCCCACCCCTGCTCATCCCTTCTCCCATCCCTGCTCCTATTCCCTCTCCCATCCCTGCCCCTCAGACCACCCTTGTCATCCCCACCATCCCCTCCACCCCAAGCCTGCCCAGATGCTGGGAGATGCTCCGGGGCCACGCGCACTGCCTGGACCCTCCGCTCTGCCCCGCAGCCCGGCTGCGTTGCCCACCCGATGGATCCGACCCTTGGAGGCTTGGCCGGGATGGGAGCCATGGGGCTCCTGGGTACTCACCGCAAGGGGAAGGAGAGCTCCAGCTGCTCGATGACCTGCAAGGCAAAGGAAAGGACCAGGCTTAGCTGGCTGGGGACACACCACACCGGGTGGACGACGCTTGGGAGGACAAGCTGCGGCTCTTACCGACTTCTGTGCATCAAACATCAGGTTTTTGTAGAATTGGATGAAGTGGGAGAAAGTCATCTCGTTCCTGGCTTCCACCTCCTGCCAGAGAGGGTGCTGCATGAGAGCAGGGCCACCCAACTGGAGCCAGCGACACCGAGGCTGGCTCCAGCCCGGCTGCGGGGGCTCAAAGACCCTCTCCTGGGGGGTTCTTACCACGAGCTTGTCCCTCAGGAACCTCATGTTGGGGACGCGGTAGTTCACCTGGGGCAGCATGGCCTTCAGGTCCTTCACCGTGATGCTGCAGGAGGGCGAGCCGGTGTCAGGGCACCGGCCAGACCCCACAGAGGATGGACAATACCCGGATGGGTCTCAGCTCCCAATATCAAGGGTCCCACCCCAAATCCTGGTGCCAGCGTGGTCTCTGGCATGGGGCTCCCACTTACCGGGCTGTGGATGCCCACAGTGGCACAGGACCCCTAATTACATGGGGTCTGGCAGAGGGTCGAGGAGAAAGAGAGCATCCAAGAACCAATCGAGCGCTCTAAGCCATCATCCCACCTGGAGGTGATGCCCATCCCCATAATCATTTAAGTCCAGATTCACTTGATTTGGGGGTTTTCCTGACCTGGGGAGATGTTTATGGGCTGCATTAATGGTCCAGCCCCTCCTGGCACTGGTGGAAATGCAGCAGCGGGCACGGGGGCATTGGGGTCCCCATGGTCCCTGCAGCGGCAAGCAGGGGGCTTGCGCTTGAGTCTCTGATTTTTGGTGCCTTCAGGAACCCCGAATAACCTGGTACTACCTTGCCCCACAAACCCCGCTCCCAGCCTGTCTCAGCCTCCAGATTTGGGGTGCAACTGGGGGGAACATGGCCCTGTCCAGCTGAACCCACTGGCTGCTTCCCAGCATGGGGCTGTGCCGGTGCTCACCTGCCTTCCCGCGACCGGTCCATCCCATCAAACTGTTTCCGCAGCCACCTGGGAAGGAAGGGATGGACAGACGGTGCTCAGCCCCAGGGGTGGACCAAACCCAGTGGGGTTTCATCCCTCAGATGGGGATTGGGAAACAGGAGCCACTGGTCCTTCCTCACCTCTCAATCTGCAGCGGGGTCTGGGCTTTCTGGGTGTCCGCTACCAGCCAGTTGAGGCCTGTTATCCACAGGTTGATGTCCTCCTCACAGAAAGCTGGAGGAGGAAGAGGAGGGTGGTGAGGCCAGAATGGGGGAAATGGGATGCTGGGGAGGGGGTGAGAGCCCAAAGGTGGCCAGCGGGAGTGGGAAGGGAGCCCACGCACCGGCCACGCTGAGAGTCCGCAGCCTGAAGTCCATCCCGTAGAGGATGATGAAGCACATGGTGAAGTCGAGCTTGCGAGCGTCCTCGGGGTAGCGCTCAAAGTCCCGTGAGTTCTTCCCCAGGCGGATCTCCTTGATCTCCCGAATGTCGACTGCGAGGAGAGAGGGACATGAGATTGTTCCCTGCCACCCTGCCACCGCGGACCCATGTGCGGGGGCTCAGGGAGGCTGCAGGAGGTGGGACTGCCAGGAGACCGCATGCCCTCTGGGGACCTTTGTCCCCAGGATGGGGTGTCCCCATGGCACTGCCCATGGCTGTGTGATGGCGTTGGGGTGCCATGGCCATGTGTCCTCCAGGGAGATACGTCCCCACAGCCCTGCAGTGTCATGTCCACTAGTGCAATGGCACCATGGCTTTGCATGTCCTTTGCATGTCCTTCAGGAAGCTGTGTCCCCAAAACGAGGTGTCCCCATGGCACTGCCCGTTGGTGCATGATGGCATTATGGGTGCTGGGTCCATGTGTCCTCCAGGGAACCACGTCCCCAGGATGAGGTGGCCCTGTTGCAGCTGCGTGACAGCACTATGGGTGCCATGGTCATGTGTCCTCAAGGGAACCATGTCCTCAGGATGGGGTGTCCCTGCAGCAATGCTGCAGCTGCATGACAGCACCATGGGTGCCATGGCCATGTGTCCTCCAGGGAGCTGTGTCCCCAGGACAAGGTGTCCCTGCGCACTGCTGTAGCTGTGTAATAGCACCGTGGGTGCCATGGCCATGTGTCCTCCAGGGAGCCACATCCCCAGCATGGGGTGTCCCTGCAGCACTGCTGCAGCTGCATGACAGCACCATGGGTGCCATGGCCACGTGTCCTCCAGGGAGCCACGTCCCCAGCATGGGGTGTCCCTGCAGCACTGCTGCAGCTGCGTGACAGCACCATGGGTGCCATGGCCACGTGTCCTCCAGGGAGCCACGTCCCCAGCATGGGGTGTCCCTGCAGCACTGCTGCAGCTGCGTGACAGCACCATGGGTGCCATGGCCACGTGTCCTCCAGGGAGCCACGTCCCCAGGATGGGGTGTCCCTGCTGCAGCTGCATGACAACATCATGGGTGCCGTGGCCACGTGTCCTCCAGGGAGCCACGTACCCAGGACAAGGTGTCCCTGCGCACTGCTGTAGCTGTGTAATAGCACCATGGGTGCCATGGCTATGTGTCCTCCAGGGAACAACGTTCCCAGGACAGGGTGTCCCTGCTGCAGCTGCATGACAACATCATGGGTGCCGTGGCCATGTGTCCTCCAGGGAGCCACGTCCCCAGCATGGGGTGTCCCTGCAGCAGCTGTGTGACAGCACCATGGGTGCCATGGCCATGTGTCCTCCAGGGAGCCACATCCCCAGGATGGGGTGTCCCTGTAGCACTGCCTCCAGGCGTGCAATGGCACCTCACTCCTGTGTGTCATCGAGGGACTCATGTCCCCGGGATGTGGCATCCCCACAGTGCTCTCCACCGGTTTCCCGCCTTTGTGGGTGCCACGTCCTCCAGGCTCAGCCTGCCCCATCCCAACCAGCACATCTCCAGCCACCTCTCCCCTGCCTTCTCCTCCCCAAGACAGACCCTGCTCCGGGGCAGGCTGAGCTCATCTTTTAATTGAAGACGTCTGCCCAAAGGTGGCAATTTGGAGCCCTGGCAGCCCGGACCACAGGGCGTTTCTTTCCTGCCGTGCTGCTCTCTCATTATCTTGCTATATAAAGCCCCGCCGGCGGCAGGAGGGCTGGGTTTCCGGACCGCAGTCTTCCTCACCGCTATGCCGCCGGGGGAGATTTCCAACCCCTGGTTTTGCCAAGCGGACACATCCCACCGGGAGCAGAAAAATAACATGATTATATTAATAATAATACCCAAAGTCATTCTCGATACCACAAGCATCACCCCTGGGCAGCTTTGCCCTCCGGGGCTGAGGCACCGGCACCGGAAAGGGCTTTGTGTGGCCGAGGGTGGCCGGACCACCGCGCCGGGGTATTGTCCTGCCGAGGAAATGGATCATTTCCCGGAGAATTTCCAGCCCGGCCACGTTTCCGATGCGGCAGTGGGGAAGGGTGCAGGCGTGCCGGTGCCTCAACAGAAAACCCTCGGCGTAATCCAAAAGGGATAAATAAAAGCCGAGCGCAGGGAGGAATAAGGGATGGGGAAGAAATCAGGCCGATTAAGCAAGGAAAGAGGTGCAGAATAGTTTTTCTTGGCAGAAAAGCTCTGGAAAACACTGGAGGCTTTATCCAGCCTTCCCTTGCTTGATGACCACAAGCCAAATTTCACAGATCGGGGTGGGATTTTAGCACACGTGATACATGGGAGGTCTGCACCCCTGCATGTGCTTTGTTTTGGGACTAGATCGCAAGAAGTGAAACCCCGTTGCTGTCTCTGTGCAGCCTCCATGGCTCAGAGCAAACCCACTTAGGTATAAACAGGCAGATATTTGGGGGTAAAAATGGGTTTATAGGTTAAAAACCAACTGCTCATCCCCAAACCACAGGGGGATGCTCAACCCTAAATCCATCCACAGGGCACTGGAGAGGGGTGAGAAGCCGGGGGTTACCAGGGATCCGCCAACAAGTTGCAACGCAGCCATCCCCCTGATTCAACACCGCCAGGTTCTGGCCTTGGACCTGACCTCTGGGTGCTGCCAATCATCATAGAATCATAGAATGGTTTGGGTTGGAAGGGACCTTTCAAGCTCATCCAGTCCAACCCCCCTGCCGTGAGCAGGGACATCTCCAACCAGATCAGGTTGCTCACAGCCCCGTCCAACCTGGCCTTGAATGTTTCCAGGGATGGGGCATCTACCACCTCTCTGGGCAACCTGGGCCAGTGTCTCACCACCCTCAGTGTAAAACATTTCTTCCTTAGATCCAGTCTGAATCTCCCCTCTTTCAGTTTAAAACCATCACCCGTTGTCCTATCGCTACAGGCCCTGCTAAAAAGTCTGCCCCCATCTTTCTTATCAGCCCCCTTTAAGTACTGAAAGGCCACAATCAGGTCTCCCCGCAGCCTTCTCTTCTCCAGGCTGCACAACCCCAGCTCTCTCAGCCTTTCTCCATAGCAGAGCTGTTCCAGCCCTCGGACCATTTCCGTGGCCTCCTCTGGCCCCGCTCCAACAGGTCCATGTCTGTCTGGTGCTGGGGACCCCAGAGCTGGAGGCAGGGCTCCAGGGGGGTCTCAGGACATGGGAGCAGAGGGGCAGAATCCCCTCCCTCGCCCTGCTGGCCACGCTGCTCTGGATGCAGCCCAGGATGCGGGTGGCTTTCTGGGCTGCCAGCGCACATTGCCGGCTCATGTCCAGCTTTTCATCCCCCAGTACCCCCAGGTCCTTCTCTGCAGGGCAAACAGCCCAGCCCCACGAAGAGCCGAGGGAAGAGGGAGCGGCGCGGGGCTGCACAATGCAACGCAGCCGGCGGCTTCCTGGAAACCACATCTGCAGCGGATTTGCAGCGATCATGTCAGAACTATGTCTCCAAACTCCTCCCTGCATTGTCTCAGGGGTCCCGGGCGATTAAAACACTCTGGAAGTCGGTTCCAGCTGCGTAAATCCCTTTTCTCTTCTAATGCAAAGTGAGCAGCGTGGTGCAAAGAAGGTTTTAAATATAGGGATGGTGGGAAGATGATGTAGGACCTGGGTCTGCCCGATGGCTTTTAGGGATGCTGAGAGCCTGGGAGTTTTCTTAATGCATTAGGAGAAAAGCAAAGCAAAGCAGTCGGAGGGAATGGTTGTGCTGGGAAATCCCGCTGGCCTGGGCAGAGCTACGGTGGCACGAACCATATTCCCTCGTCTTCACCTCGGTCACCCTTTCTTGCAGGACACGTGGCAGCTCAGGCCCTCCTGTACAGGGGGGACTGGGCGACCGCATTCCCCAGGGCTCCCCATGGTGTTGTGAAGCTGATTTAAAACCTGAAATAAAAGATTTCCTCCTGGCCCAGCGGCGTTAAAACCCATCTGGATTTTCTCCTCCCCAAATGGTCCTATTTCTAATTATTTGGTGTTAGCGAGGCTGGAGGTGTGATCCCAATTAGCTGTCGCTGTGGCAAACCACCCCTCCGAAATATTTTTGGGTTTGCCAAGCTGCCTTCACCCCTATTTCTTTTAATTTCTTGTAAAGATCCCTTTTGGGCTGTTTTCCACTAGATTTCATCCTTGCACTGGGGACTGGGGTCTGTTGAGGGCGATGAGCTGGAAACCCTCCAGGATGAGGTTAATTTTGGAGGCAATGCTACAGGCGACCTCATCGGCACGGACACGCGTCCATCGGCTCCTTAACGAAGCGTGTAATTAGCCTGCATGGCGCGGGGCATCTCGGGGAGAGCCAGGATCCGTGTCCTGGCCCTGCCAGTCCGTAACAGAGACATCAGTGCTGTCGGTCATCCCCGCTAATCCCTCTGCAAGCGGGGTGCCTGGTTGAAGGGGGGATTTAAAATGGCCTGGGCAGGCGTGAGGTTGAGTGCGGGGTGGGAGCGAGACCCCAGGGATGAACTGGAGATCCTGGCGCTTCCATAAAATCACGGCAAGTGGGAGGACATGTGAGCACGGAGCAGGGCTGGAGCAGGGGGTGAAGATGCTCCAGCCCAGCACCAAGACCGGGATTGCTCCCACCCAGGGCTGGGGGAAGCGGGTGGTGGGGCTGGATGGCAGGATTGTACCATTTCCAGAGGGATTTTCCTTTCTTTTCCCCTTTCTGGATGACCTCGGAGGATGCCCACTCATTCCCATGGGGGGGTTTGGGCTGTCGCATGGGAGAAATCAGATTCCAAGGCACTGGTGGGGAAACTGAGGCAGGGCATCGGGAGCGACCCGAGACCCCCACTCGGCAGCGCATGGTGCTCCCAAAGAAAAACAAGCAGCCGGAAACTCATTATTTCTGCGAGCAGAGAATGAGCTCTTCCCTGCGAAGACCACAAAAACGGGTGCCCTTCCTCCCCTCGCTCATCCCTCCTCCTCCTTCTCCCACAAATCTGCTCCCCGCCAAGGGCTGGCGGTGAGTTTGCCTCCCGTGCCCAGCAGGTCCGGACAAGCACGGATCCTACTTGTGCCGGCGCTCATCTCCAGGTGCCACCCTTCCTGGCTCAAAGCCTCTCCACGGCCAGCAGCCCACCTCAGGGTTGGTCCCTCTGAGCAGGAGCTGAACCCTCCCGGGGATTTTGCTCCATCTCGTGCAAAATTAGCAGTGGGGGGTGATTTTTGGTGATTGGTGATTTTTAATAGCACACTCTGAGCTCCGCCGGGGAAAAGGCACCTGTCATCTCCCAAACCTCCAGGGTGGGATTTGCCATCGTCCAGGTGAGATGATACCCCAAAACTGGGTTCCTCCCTGCATGGAGGTGTGGGATGAGGTGATGGTATAGCTCCATGTCACCCTAACCCCGTGTTTTCATCCACTCGCTCTTTTTAGCTCACTTTAAGAGAAAGTGAAAGCCTTGAGATAACGAGTAACCAGGTAACGAGCACCAAGGCATGGAGCCCCACTGATGCCCGGTGGTGGGAGTATGCCCCACCAGCCTACTAGCCACCAGCGAATCCACAAGTAAGGGTGATTTTTATGGATGCTTCAGCGTGAGCATCTCCTGTGCCGGACACCGGTGTCACCAGTCCAAACTTTGCATTGACGTCATTAATGCACGTGGGGCAGAGCCCAGCTGGCCAAGTCCTCTCTGGGCTGCGTGGGGCCACCACCACGCTCCACCCCATGCTGCCGCCTGCCCCGGAAACCTGAGCACCCCATTTTTGGGGGTTAAAAGCACCGTGAGCAGGCAAGGTGGTGGCCGGCTCCTTTACCTCCTTGCCAGAGAAGGTATAAAACCCCAGGGATGAAACGGCAGCAGCTTGAGCCCCACGGCAACTTATGGACCACATGAGCTGGGATGGAGGAGGTGAGGGTTGCTCAGCCCAGCAGCTCCTGCATTTATATCTCTGGGCATCCTACTATGGCCAGAGACCCCACCAGGGTAGGGCATCCCACCATGGCTGGGCATCCCACCACGGCAGGGCACCCCACTGCGTCCAGGCACTCCACCATGGCCAGAGACCCCACCAGGGTAGGGCATCCAAACATGGCCAGGACCCCACTATGGCCAGGTTATGCACCGTGGCTGGGCACCCCACCGTGGTCAGACATTCCACCGTGGCCGGGCACCCCACTGTGACCGGTCATCCCACCGTGACCGGTCATCCCACCATGGCCAGACATCCCACTACAGCCGGGCACCCCACTATGGCCAGACACCCCATGGTGGCCACGCACCCCACTGTAGCCAGGCACCCGACTATTTCCAGGCACCCCACCACAGCCGGGCACCCTACCACAACCAGGCACCCCATCATGGCCAGGCACCACGCTGCCAAGTACCTCATCATGGCTGGGCACCCCACGGCCGGTCACCCCACCACAGTAGGACACCCCACCACAGCCTGGCACCCCACAGCCAGGCACCCCACCACAGTAGGACACCCCACCATGGCCAGGCACCCCACAGCCAGGCACCCCACCAGAGCAGGACACCCCACCACGGCCAGGCACCACATGGCCTGTCACCCCACCACAGTAGGACACCCCACCATGGCCAGGCACCCCACGGCTGGTCACCCCACCAGAGTAGGACACCCCACCATGGCCAGGCACCCCACAGCCAGGCACTCCACCACAGTAGGACATCCTACCACAGCCAAGCACCCCATGGGGTGGCACCCCACTGTGGCCAGGCACCCCACCGGCACATCCCCAGCCCCCAGCGCCGCTGCCACCGATACTCACTGTCCCCTTCCACCTTCTCGGGCGTGCGGCTCCAGATGATCTGCCGGGTCTCCAACTTCACCTGGAAGGTCCTTCGCTCCGGCCTCTGCGACTTCTTCTGATAGAACAAGGTGAGGACGGTGCCCATCTCCAGGCAGCGGAGGATCCTGCCCATGTCCCCTGCCTCCATCCTGCCGTCCTCCAGAAAGCCATTGACGCTGTTGAGCCTGGCCACAGACATCTTCACTGTGCGGCCATCGCCCGGCGGAGCCGCAGAGCCGGGGTTGTCTCATGCAGAAGAGGACGAACCAAATAGCCGAAACCTCCCCGGGGATTTTCTCCGCTCGCCCCGGGCACGGGTTTCCTCTACGGCCGACGTCTCCTCCGCCGCACCACGGCCACGGCACAGAGCTGGACTCGGTGGCGGTGGGGAGGAAAAGGGTGGGCTGGAGGTACCGTGACCTTCTCGCCGAGGCTGAATCTGGCCCCGGCGTTGGCATCCAGCAGCGGTGGGAGAAGATGGGCAGAGCCAGCGGCGACGGCCTTGCGGTTCAGAGCCAGGGGGGAGAAAAACCATCCGGCCACCGCAGGATGGCGGGGGCACCTTTGCGGGTGAAGAGGGTGGCGTGGGGGGAAAACCCAGCCAAAAAAAAAGCCAAGTCACCCCAAAACTGATGGTGCCTGCGTTGAGGCGGCGGATCCCCCCCCGGCCTCCGGGCCAAGCGGGGCCGGGGTTGGGAGAGGGGTGCGGCGAGGGGGTGCCGAGGGGTGCTCGTCAGCGCCCGGGGAGCAGCGGGGTCCCAGCGGGATGGGATGCGGGATGCGGGGTCGAGGTGGTGGTGGGTGGGGAGGAGGGGGGGCTCCCGCCAGCCGCCCGCCACCCCTCTCCTCCGCTCCTTAATTTCGGGCTGATGAAATGGACGCCCAGAGGAAACTGCAATCACACATGGCCGGAAAGAGATCAGAAAGGAATTTAAAAAAAAAAAAAAAAAAATGCAGGATCTTGGAGAAAGGAAAATCCGAGTGGGGGAAAAGACGGCTGAGGGTGACATCTAGAGGAACTCAAGATGGGGACCGGCTTTGTCGGGGTGCCCCAGGCCCTGCTACCGGCTGGGGGGCACCCCGGGACGGGGCTGGGGTCGCCTGGGTGAATATGCGGTTGTTTGGCAAAAAAGGGTTAAAGATAAGGAAAGCAGCTGCTGTGGCTTTAGCTCCTGGCTGTCCCTGCCGTGACGCTGATCTGGGACTAAAGCCGCATGAGTGCCCGGGACCGGAGGCACTGCTGTTATGAGTTTTGTCCTGCCTCAAATATATGGGAAGAAAGGGGCTGGGGACTGCAGTGGGAGGAAAGAAACACAGCTGGAGAGAAGGGGGAAGGCAGCAAGGGACCCGGCTCGGTGTCACAGCCCCTGATTTGTCCCTTTGATGGGTGCTGGATGGGGAAAGCCCTGCCGGTGCTGCGGAGGCTGACTTTGCGCAGGGATTTGGGGAAGTCGGGGGTGCGAGGTGGGACCAGGGGTGTGGGAAGGGGGCAGGGGCTTCTTTCCCAGCCCCACGCTTTGAGGATTTGGAGCAGGAGGGGATCTCGCAGTGCTGGGACTCTGAGACTCCGGGAGTATATTGGGGTCCCGGTGGTGGAGGCTGAGGCACCTGGGGGTCCTGGTGATGGAGGCTGAGCAGAGGCAGGGCTTGCCGCCAGCCCCGGTGGGAGAGAGGACACAGGACCTGCCATGAACAGGGAGCTGTGCAGACCGTTTCAGGCCCAAAAATCCCTGAAAAAACATTTTACTCATTAAATATGGGACACATTTAGAGTTGGTCTGAGCCCTCCAAAATCCTTATTCCTTCCTCAGAGGCTGCCAAGATCCTCCTGGCTTGCAGGTTTACTCCCTGCTTATGGGAGCCATTAATTTCTCTCCTTCGTGGAGACGTCTTACCTTTATTTTAACTCTTATCTTGCTGGAAACACCGCATTTCCCCTCCCTCTCCCCCAGCCATATCCGATCTTCTCATCCCAGAGGAGCCCAGAGCCCCGCGGCAAAGCAGGAGCAGCTCAGTGTTGGCCACCAAGCAAGGGACATGTCCCAGTGTCGAGGAGGATTTAGGGTCAGGAGAAATGTCCCATCTGTGTGCGTACCCATCCGAATTGCAGCAACAAGAGCTGAGGAGCAGCGATGGCCCCGATGGTGGTGGCACGTATGGACTGACTGGAAACCACTGGGGTCCCCAGTGTCACGGCATGGGGTGTGCTGACACATCTTGATGCTCACACTTATGAGGGGCTGCAAATTAAAGCAGTTTGTACCTTCACCACTCCAACAATACAATGGTGGGACTGGTACTTCGGAGCAAAGCACCGTCTCACCAGGTTTTGCCAGTGCTGTCTCCAGTTGCCGTTACAGGGACAGAGATTTTGGCAGCCCTGGAAGGACTTGGCCCGTGCAAACCTCATGAAGGTCAAGGAGGTCAAGTGCAAGGTCTTGCACCTGGGTTGGGGCAATCCCCAGTATCAGCACAGGCTGGGGGATGGATGGATTGAGAGCAGCCCTGAGGAGAAGGACTGGGGGGTACTGGGGGATGAAAAGCTGGACATGAGCCGGCAACGTGCGCTCGCAGCCCAGAAAGCCAACCGTATCCTGGGCTGCATCCAGAGCAGCGTGGCCAGCGGGCGAGGGAGGGGATTCTGCCCCTCTGCTCCCATGTCCTGAGACCCCCCTGGAGCCCTGCCTCCAGCTCTGGGGTCCCCAGCACCAGACAGACAGGGACCTGTTGGAGCGGGGCCAGAGGAGGCCACGGAAATGGTCCGAGGGCTGGAACAGCTCTGCCATGGAGAAAGGCTGGGAGAGTTGGGGTTGTGCAGCCTGGAGAAGAGAAGGCTGCGGGGAGACCTTCTTGTGGCCTTTCAATATGTAAAGAAGGTTCATAAGAGAGATGAAGAGACACTTTTTACCAGGGCCTGAAGAGGTAAGACAAGAGGTAACAGTTTTAAACTGGAAGAGGGTAGGGTTAGATAGCACATAGGGAAGAAATGTTTTATGCTGAGGGTGGTGAGACACTGGACCAGGTTACTCAGAAAAGCTGTGGATGCTCCATCACTGGAAGTGTTCAAGGCCAGGTTGGACGGGGCTAAAGCAAGCTGATGTAGTGGGAGATGGCCCTGCCCATGGCAGGGGGGTTGGACTGGATGACCTTCAAAGGTCCCTTCCAACCCAAACCATGCAGTGATTCTGTGATTCCATGACTTCAGCGGGGCTGGGCGTCCGGGGAGCAGCTTTGCACTACCTGGCAGTGGCTCAGAGAGGATTGGGGCACTTAGGCATTTACCCCCATGAGGACTGGTCCCACGCTAAGGGTCTTGGCTGACTGGGGAGCAGGGAGAGGTCTCCATCTGTGCACTGACTAACTGCAAAACTCCCCTTTCCCAAAGAATTAGGGGACAGATGGGGTGAAAAGGAAATCCTGAAGGGTTTTTTTTTTCTTTCTTTATTCATGAATTAACTTCTGTTTTCCCCCTTCTCTGGAGCAGAATAAGCTTTTGTTTAAGGCAATAAGCTGCAGAGATACTGGCTTCTTGTGTTTATGTTTTCCATTTCCAGGCAAATCTCATTTCGGAGTCCCCTGAATGCTGGTCTGGGAACTGAACCATCCCGACCGCAGCGAGCCACGGTGGACTGGGGATCAGAATAGAAGATTGTTTTTACACAGGGGATTTAACAGCCTGGGTTTGGCTTCTGATGTCCATCCAAAGCACGCGGGCGGAGAAGGAATGCTCTGTTTTCAGTCTGCAATGGAGTCACTGTTTTAATTTTAGCTTCTCCGGAGCAAAGCTGTAAGCAAGCTGTTACCAAAGCAAAGCACCCTACGGAGGCTGGAAGGGGCAGAGGAACCGGAGCCTCCCTGGTCGCCCGCACATGGCCCCCATGGGTAGTGGGGGGGGCCCCGAATTGGAGATGCTGAGCACCCAAAATCCATGCATCCCTCTTAAAAACCCTGACGTGACTCATCCGTGCAGGTCAGAGGAGGTGTTGGGACATCGTGGAGCTGCCAGGGCCGGCGCCAGGATGGCAGAGCTGCGCTCAAGGAGGAGCCATGGATGCACCAAAGGACCTTCGTTTTGCAAGAGCGAAGCTCCATCAAGAGGTGCCAATAAACCCCCTCCAAAACACAGAGGAGCTTCAGCGGGTGCAATCTATGCGTATGGCAGGAAAAAATGATCCCAGGAGGAATCAAGCAAGTTTCATTTCTTCTGCAGCTTTCCATGGTTGATAGCTACTGCTGGATGTGAGCATCAGCCTCTGCGTCGCTCGTGCCTCACTGATGTCCCAGTGGGTCGGTGCTGCCGGCAGAGCTCCCAAGCCCCTGTTGGGACAGCAGCCAGGTCAAAACAAACCCAGAACGGTCTCAAAATTTCACCACCTTCTTCCTGAGCATCCTTTCCTCTCTGCCAGGGCTTGCAAAGAAATATCTGATGCCGCTTTTCCTTCAATAGCTGCTGTAAGATCCAGTGAATGCCACTGCTCAATCACTAACTCGCAACTCGGTATTTGTCGAGAACGGTTTGCTTCCCCTCTCTTTGGCGGTGTTGTGAAACTCCTGAAACCGTGTTGTGCTGAAAGGATTTGCAAATGTTTTTTAGCAATGAATGCCTGAGCTGTAGGTTGTGCAACGTGGGACCGTTGCAACGGCGGCTGGTGTTGCAACTGCACTAGACCGGGACAAGCGCAGATTTCTGGCCGAGCACCGTCTCCGGCAGAGCTCTGCCGAGCAAATGCGGGTCAGCAGTGCAAGCTGAACGGGCAAACCGTATTTCTAATGCAAATATTTATAATTGTCAGTGTATGGATTTCTTTCTTAACCTTTCCAAGCAGGGAAAAGTCCAATGCCCAAGCGCTTGGGGAGCAAAGTCCTCCTCCCTTCACAACTGAAGCTGGACCAATATGAATTTTTTCACGTGAATAAATATTTATGGAGATGCCACCATGGCCTCATGCCGGGTTGGTCGTACCCCTTGGAAATGAGGCATTCACTGCAAGGAAAACCCCCATGGGAACCAGGAGCTGGTGGGCTCCCGCGAGTCACCGTGGTCCCAGACACCTCCAAGCTCAGTAAATGAAAATGCATTTTGCTGTGGGGTGTCATTAGCCTGCAGGATCCCCTGCCCCACCGAGCAGAGGACTTGGGACATCATCGGATTAATTGAGGTGTAGCTGCTCTTGCTGCTTAGAAGGGTTTATGGTTCGTGGTCGGTCCTTGCTGCCTCCATGCAAGCTCAAACCATCCCGATTTCAGTGGGTGAACATGGAGGAGAAAAAAGAGGTTTTGCTCTCTGTCCCCATGTTAAATATCTTGGAAAATAATCGCCCTGACTGGGAATGACAGTGATGTGGAAGCATGCAGATCATCGCTCTGATTTCTCCCCTTCCCCAAATACATGTATTTAGGTCTGCATGCAGCTCATGTACCAGCGGCGAGACTGCAGGCAAGAAAGAGGGCCAAAAAATAGACATCGCAGCAGAAAACTAGTGCCCACTTGATAAATGACAGTGCCTTTTCCTTTAGGATCGTGCAGCAGTTTCTTTTCCTGTTACTGACATTTTCCTCTCTGTTTTCCATCTAACCCAAGAGACATCTCCTTCCCTTGAGCCCGCGCTCCTGAGTCTTGCTATTATCAGCAAAAAATGCGATTCTAGAGTTTGCCCTTGGGAAGCACTTTTTTCCCCTCAAGTTAAAATAGCAAAAGCTTTTTGGAGAAGAAGTAACTTTCTTCAGCGCTAAATAGCCACTGAGCTCCTCTCGCAGCTGGAGGCTGAGCATGTCCGTGGTTTGCTGTACGAGCGGTGCTCGCGCTCCGAATTCCAGCAGCACGCAGAGCCCAAGACGACGTCAGGAAGGGATGAGACTGATAAGCTGATGCTCCAAACGGGTTGAAAACAGAAGTGGGTCACAAAAAGACACAAAATAAGCTCCTGGATGGTGAGCCTGGGAGGAAATACTGCCCAACTGCTTGGCCATGGGCAGGGTGGTTTATTTGCATGCGTTTGCATCTACGTTAAGTTGCCACTGCACAGCAGGGTTGCGGGGCTGCAGGATGCAGGGTGCAATCTCCTTGGAGCCTGAGCTCAGTCCTCTGCTCACCTTTTCCATATAAGCCCACTTGGTCCAGGCTCTGATTCTTAGGATGATTAGAGGTGTCTACTTAGTTTCAAGCCTAATTGTAATAATCCAGTACTAACTTCTTGTGTTTCAAGGTCCTGCACTTGAGTTGGGGCGACCCCCAGTATCAGCACAGGCTGGAAGATGAAGGGATTGAGAGCAGCCCTGAGGAGAAGGACTGGGGGGTACTGGGGGATGAAAAGCTGGAGGTGAGCCAGCAATGTGCGCTCGCAGCCCAGAAAGCCAAGCGCATCCTGCGCTGCATCCAGAGCAGCGTGGCCAGCGGGGCGAGGGAGGGGATTCTGCCCCTCTGCTCCCATGTCCTGAGACCCCCCTGGAGCCCTGCCTCCAGCTCTGGGGTCCCCAGCACCAGACAGACATGGACCTGTTGGAGCGGGGCCAGAGGAGGCCACGGAAATGGTCCGAGGGCTGGAACAGCTCTGCTCTGCAGAAAGGCTGGGAGAGTTGGGGTTGTGCAGCCTGGAGAAGAGAAGGCTGCGGGGAGACCTGATTGCAGCCTTTCAGTACTTAAAGGGGGCTGATAAGAAAGATGGAGAGCGATGTTTTAGTAGGGCCTGGAGCAATAGGACAAGGGGTGATGGTTTTAAACTCAAAGAGGGTAAATTCAGACTAGATCTAAGGAAGAAATTCTTTAAGATGAGGATAGTGAGACACTGGAGCAGGTTGCCCAGAGAAGTTGTGGATGCCCCATCACTGGAAGTGTTCAAGTTCAGGTTGGACGGGGCTTTGAGCAAGCTGATGTAGTGGGAGATGTCCCTGCCCATGGCAGGGGGTTGGACGAGATGACCTTCAAAAATCCCTTCCAACCCAAACCATTCTATCATTCATTGATTCTTGCTCGAATAGGTCTTCCTTTTCCTGCAATATTGCCGTCTTCCTCTGACACGTTTGCGGAGAGCAGCCGTATCATCTCTTGGTGTGCAAGGCTAAGAAAACTCAGCTGGTTTGGGCACCTCTAGTGAGAGGTTCTCTGTTCCCCAGAGTATCTCAGCAACCATTCCCTACACCTCTTCCCGTCTGAATTTATTTATCTAACACAGCCATGGCATCGTGCACTCCATCGCACGTTAGTTTTCAGCACTATCTTGTACAGCGGTGTTATTTGTTCCTCTTCTCTAATGAAAACCTGTCCTACCATCCTCTCCGCGGTCAATTTTCTCCCTTTTGTTTTTTTTTTTTAATCTTTGTATTGCTTGAGTCTAGCCAGCAAGCTGCTGCTGCTACTAAAATTATCTCCTCTGCTTGCTGCTTGGCCCGTGTCACGCCTCCTCTTGAAGCTTTGCATCGGCTCCTGGTCTCCTTCCACGGCAAACTGAGATGCTCCATCTTCCTCCTAAGTGCCTGCACAGCTTCTGCTGGCTCCCCCAGCTGGGTGAGCCCCTGCCACCCGAGCAACGCATTTCCCAGAAACAGGAATCTGGACAGCCATGAGACTGGTTCAAGCGGGAGGCAGAGATTTCTCAGCAGCTGGAGGTTGGATTTAGGTCTTCTTTCTAAACCAGGGATTTTCATCTGGTCATCAGCTGGACTCGAAGTCGCAGGCATTCTGAAACAGCGTAGGCTTGTGCTCGGGTTAGAGCGCTACAGGTCCATGTCACTGCCTAGAAAGGAGCTCCCCGTGCTGTTCTCCTCCCATGGACCTCTGTCCCATCGTCTGCACTCCATAGACTGCATGCTGAATCTCATTAGAGACCAGATCAAGCTGAAAACTAAACGAGAAGGAGAAGGAGAAGGAGAAGGAGAAGGAGAAGGAGAAGGAGAAGGAGAAGGAGAAGGAGGAGAAGGAGAAGAAGGAGAAGGAGCAGGAGCAGGAGCAGGAGCAGGAGAAGGAGAAGGAGAAGGAGAAGGAGAAGGAGAAGGAGAAGAAGGAGAAGAAGGAGAAGGAGCAGGAGAAGGAGAAGGAGAAGGAGAAGGAGAAGGAGAAAGAGGAGAAGGAGAAACAGAGAGAAGGAGCAGGAGCAGGAGCAGGAGAAGGAGAAGGAGAAGGAGAAGAAGGAGAAGGAGAAGAAGGAGAAGGAGCAGGAGCAGGAGAAGGAGAAGGAGAAGGAGAAGGAGAAGGAGAAGGAGAAGGAGAAGGAGAAGAAGGAGAAGAAGGAGAAGGAGCAGGAGAAGGAGAAGGAGAAGGAGAAGGAGAAGGAGAAGGAGAAGGAGAAAGAGGAGAAGGAGAAACAGAGAGAAGGAGCAGGAGCAGGAGCAGGAGCAGGAGCAGGAGAAGGAGAAGAAGTTCTGCAGCCAGATCACATCCCATGAGTCCATGCCATGGCTGTACAAGCGCTGGTCCTGGTGCTGGGAACTGGGAACGCAGCTCAGGACTCTTTTCTTCACGATGCTTCAGCAAAGGGATGCAGGACACAACCACTGCTGTTGGGACTGCACATGCAAGACGCCACGGAGTTGACAAGACTGTAAAAACAGAGGTTGAAAAGAAGCTGAGGAGGACACCTAAATCAGAGCCCCCAGCAGGGTTCTGCACGTATCAGCCACCCCAGGAGCACACTTACCTTAAAGCTTCCCATCTGCCCCAGGTAACCTCTTCTCTGGAGAGTTGGAAAATTTTTCCTGAGCTGTAACTTGAATTTCCTTTACTGCAAATGAAGCTAATGTCTCCAGTAAATCAAGCACACTTGATTAGATATCCATTTCTAATATTATTTCCCTTTTTCTTTTTTTTTTTTATTAAAACCTGAAAATCTTTCAGCTTTTCTTTATAGGTGACGTTTTTTAAACCTTTACTCTTTTGATTTTTCCCTTCCTTCTGGATTCTCACCAATTTTTCTACATTTTTATTAACATGACTCCCCGAAAGCTTGACGCAATAGAATCATAGAATCATAGAATTGTTAAGGTTGGAAAAGACCCTTAAGATCATCAGGTCCAACCGTTAACCTACCACCGCCAAGTCCACCACTAAACCATGTCCTCAAGCACCACATCTCCCCGGCTTTTAAATACCTCCAGGGATGGGGACTCAACCCCTTCCCTGGGCAGCCTGTTCCAGTGCCTGACCACTCTTTCAGTAAAGAAGTTTTTCCTAATATCCAACCTAAACTTACCCTGGCGCAGCTTGAGGCCATTTCCTCTCGTCCTATCGCTTGTTACTGGGGTGAAGAGACCGACCCCCACCTCTCTACAACCTCCTTTCAGATAATTGTAGAGGGCAATAAGGTCTCCCCTCAGCCTCCTCTTCTCCAAACTAAACAACCCCAGCTCCCTCAGCCGCTCCTCATAAGACTTGTGCTCTAGACCCTTCACCAACCTCGTTGCCCTTCTCTGGACACCCTCCAGCACCTCGATGCTCCAGCTGAGACTCACAGGTGCCCCCAGAGAGAATAATCACTCTGCTGTCCGATACACGATGCTCCTGCAAATGGATCCCAGGCGGTGCTGGGTGTTTTAGGCAAAGCAGGAGGATCCGGGGATCCTAGGAGATCCCTGTGCCTTTGTAAACCCGCTCGTGGGAGCAGGCGGCAGAAACACCAGTGCCTCCCACTCACCCTGTCATCAGGGCTCAGCAAGCTGCTGGTGCAGCACTTAACGAAGTTTGGTGGTTTAGCTTGTCTCAGCAAGTTTACGGAAAGCCATCGAGAGACTCCAGACTAAACCAAAGCTGATGAGGCCATGATTTCAAACGTGCGAGCAGCTTAATTGGGTCCTATTGCCTGCTTGTCACTGGATCCGCAGTTCGGGTGATGTTTAAGGCCATTAGAGGGATTAGCACCGTGTTTATTCTGGGCTGAATGAGACAATTTAATTTCTCTTAAATGTGCTACCCTCTCTGGGGTGTTTTCTCACACGCAGACACCCTGCCAGCGCAGCATCAAAAACCTGCACTTGCTTTTTACTGTTTTTTTAATTAAATTAGACTTACAAACAAGTGTCATACAAGCGTGGTGCTATGAACAAAGAACAAGCGCCGTGAATTCCTGTAGTTTTCACGACGCGTTGCTTGTAACAGGCATCGAGTGGTGAGGCGGCTGAAAGGGTAGCGCTTCCTCACGGTGGGCCGAAAAGAAAAAAAAAGCGTTTATTTTAGTGATGCAGCATCCTTGTTTCTCCTTCAACCTCTGCGTGCATCTCGGGGGAGATATGTGCAAGGACTGCGTGCCTCGAGGGAGGATGCACCTCTCCGTTCCCTGGAGAAGATCCAGCTCATGCTTAAAACCGTGTCGCTGCTCCTCTGGATGTCCCCACCCCACCAAAGCTCTCCTTGTGAGGAGCACCCAAGGAGCATCAAGGAGGATCCCAAGTAGCCCAAGACCCTCCAGCACTGCCTTGCCCCGTACTTTGCTTTTTCTAGTTACATATTTTGGTGTAGATGATTGGCAAAACAGGGCCCACTGCTTTTAGCTCGCTCTTTCCTGAGGTTGGGTTTTGTGGGAGTGGTGGATACATGTCTTCCTTATGTTAAAAATTAGCTTTTCCTCTGCGTGTGCTGAATTAATTTTAATTCAGAGCAGCCCGTTCTAGCTCATTTATGCAAGCCACTCGACTCCTTGTGCCAGCACAAGAGAGGGAACGAGCAGCTGGGAGCGGAGGAGGCTTCTTTTGGCAGAAGTGCCAATTTCTGCCCGTTTAAAGCAGTTACGAAACTCTGGGTGGGGCTTTGCGATCGATTGAAGCTGATCTGAGGCCTCGGAAAGGGAGATCTGCCATCTCTGCCTGCCTGGTCCCCAGCCTGTTCCCATATGCGCAAGGCTTTGCAATAAGAGAGGCTGCAGGGTTTTTTTTCCAGGGGAGGCAAATAAGGGCCAGGCCCCCTGACTACTTTGTATTTTGAAGCCTTTGCTACCATCTGCACAAAGTGGTTTATTCCTATGGGCTGGCTCTTCCCCATTTTCCACCCCTGAATTGCTTTAAAAGGCCGCTAAACACACCGTAAATAATTTACTAAATCTACCTTTCCGAGCAGGCAAATGGTGGGCTTGCCCCGGGGATGTTATTTGATCGGAGCTGGGACAGGCAGAGCTCCCTAACTGCGACGGGAAGCGAGATGTCCCGAGGGACAGCCTCTGTTTTAAACGATTTGAGGTTGATGATCGGTTGCTTTTATAAAGTTCCCATCATGGGAGTGTTTAGAAGGAAATAGCATTGTGCTGGTACAGCTACTTGGCTCCGCTTTTTTTTCCCCAAATTGTTTAAAAAATAATTTTAGCCTGGATTTTTATCTCCTTTGCAGACTCGAGGTTCTGTTACGGCTTTGTTTAAAGTTACGGGTTTTATTCTCTTAGGGAAAGAATGAAATTATTCAGAAAACAAGCTCCTTAAGGATAACGTCCATATAAATTACGTTCTTTGATTATGCTCTCAATTGGATGGATACACTTTGTGGATACTCCTGATTTATACTGGTAGCACGGGGCCGTCTGACTTTCAGGATGGGACGTGCTCAGGGGGTACGGTTTGAGTCAAAGAAAGTCTTTTTAGGGACTAGGGACTGGGACCGGACCTAAGAAAACTGCTTTCTGCTCCTGGTTTCTAGGAGGAATCAGGAAACTGGGAGGAACATGAACTGTCCTGACAGCTGCCTGTGAAATGTGTTACCAACCACGACTCGCAGAGCCACTTACCCTCTTTTCTTGCTTAATTAGAAGGTGCAAATTCCCATGCTCAGACGATGTCTCAAAATTACCCCGACTGCAGCAGCTATTTTGCTCTGCTGCTGCTGCTGAAGCCTTACCGGCACATCTAACGCACAACAAAGGCTTTAAATTAGGAACCAAACTTGCCCGTTCTTGCAGGAAGCTGAAAACGTCTCCGGTTTTCTCTACTAGCACAAGTAACCTTTGCAGCCCAGCTTCAGGACTAGTTCTCCTGCAAAATATTTTAAAGGATTACAGCTGAAGTATGAGAAATCAGGACTCACAAGGGTCCAGCAAGAAAAATTAAAGTTTTTTCCCAGCAAGAAAAATTAAAGTTTTCTTGCTGGACATGGTGCTACGGTGTCACCAGGAAATCCTTCTCCTTGTGCCTGCGAGCGGAGGCTGGAGCGGTGGTGGGCTGTGGGCAGGCACTGGTGATGGGAGAGGGCAGAGATGGGCAGGGGAGGCTGGCAGGGCAGGGGACAGGGGCTGGGGACAGGGGATGGCTGGATGAGGCTGGGCAGGGGACAGGGGACAGCTGGGAGAGCCCGGTTTGGGGACAGGAGATGGGGAAAGCTGGACCAGGCTGGGCTGAGGACAAGGGACAGCCAGGATAGCCCAGGTTGGGGACAGGGGATGGGGACAGCCAGAGCAGGCTGGGCTGGGGACAGGGGACAGCCAGGATAGCCCAGGTTGGGGACAGGGGATGGGGAAAGCTGGACCAGGCTGGGCTGGGGACAGGGGACAGCCAGGATAGCCCAGGTTGGGGACAGGGGATGGGGAAAGCTGGACCAGGCTGGGCTGGGGACAGGGGCTGGGGACAGTTGGAGCAGGCTGGGCTGAGGACAAGGGACAGCCAGGATAGCCCAGGCTGGGGACAGGAGATGGGGACAGCCAGACCAGGCTGGGCTGGGGACAGGGGCTGGGGACAGCTGGGATAGCCCAGGCTGGGGACAGGGGATGGGGACAGCTGGACCAGGCTGAGCTGAGGACAGGGGCTGGGGACAGCTGGGATAGCCCAGATTGGGGACAGGGGATGGGGACAGCTGGACCAGGCTGAGCTGAGGACAGGGGCTGGGGACAGCTGGGATAGCCCAGGTTGTGGACAGGGGCTGGGGACAGCTGGGATAGCCCAGGCTGGGGACAGGGGACAGTTGGGGTAGCCCAGGCTGGGGACAGGGGCTGGGGACAGCTGGGATAGCCCAGGCTGGGGACAGGGGACAGCTGGGGTAGCCCAGGCTGGGGACAGGGGATGGGGACAGCCAGACCAGGCTGGGCTGGGGACAGGGGCTGGGGACAGCTGGGATAGCCCAGGCTGGGGACAGGGGATGGGGACAGCTGGACCAGGCTGAGCTGAGGACAGGGGCTGGGGACAGCTGGGATAGCCCAGATTGGGGACAGGGGATGGGGACAGCTGGACTAGGCTGAGCTGAGGACAGGGGACAGCTGGGATAGCCCAGGTTGGGGACAGGAGATGGGGACAGCGGGACAGCTGGCCTAGCTTGGACTGGGGACAGGGGACAGGGGACAGCTGGGATAGCCCAGGCTGGGGACAGTGGATGGGGTCAGGGGACGGCTGGGTTAGCTTGGGCTGGGGACAGGGGACAGCCAGGATAGCCCAGGTTGGGGACAGGGGATGGGGACAGTGGGACTGAGCTGGGCTGGGGACAGGGGACAACTGCGATAGCCCAGGCTGGGGACAGTGGATGGGGTCAGGGGACAGCTGGGATAGCTTGGGCTGGGGACAGTGGATGGGGTCAGGGGATGACTGGGTTAGCTTGGGCTGGGGACAGGGGACAGCCAGGATAGCCAAGGTTGGGGACAGGGGATGGGGACAGCTGGACCAAGCTGAGATGGAGACGGGAGATGGGGACAGATGGAGCAGGCTGGGCTGGGGACAAGGGATGGAGGCAGCCGGACCAGGCTGGGCTGGGGACAGGGGCTGGGGACAGCTGGAGCAGGCTGGGCTGGGGACAGGGGCTGGGGACAGCTGGAGCAGGCTGGGCTGGGGACAGGAGATGGGGACAGCTGGGATAGCTCAGGTTGGGGACAGTGGATGGGGTCAGGGGACAGCTGGGTTAGCTTGGGCTGGGGACAGGGGACAGCTGTCGCCCAGGATGGGGACAGAGTCTGGGGACAGCTGGACCAAGCTGAGAAGGCGATGGGAGATGGGGACAGATGGAGCAGGCTGGGCTGGGGACAGTGGATGGTGACAGCTGGAATAGCCCTGGGATGGGGACAGCAGGACTGAGCTGGGCTGGGGACAGAGTCTGGGGACAGCTGGGGTAGCCCAGGCTGGGGACAGGGGGTGAGGACAGCCAGACCAGGCTGGGCTGGGGACAGGGGCTGGGGACAGCTGGGATAGCCCAGGCTGGGGACAGGGGACAGCTGGGGTAGCCCAGGCTGGGGACAGGGGGTGAGGACAGTCAGACCAGGCTGGGCTGGGGACAGGGGCTGGGGACAGCTGGGATAGCCCAGGCTGGGGACAGGGGACAGCTGGGGTAGCCCAGGCTGGGGACAGGGGATGGGGACAGTCAGACCAGGCTGGGCTGGGGACAGGGGCTGGGGTCAGTTGGGGCAGCCCAGGCTGGGGACAGGGGTCAGTTGGGGTAGCCCAGGCTGGGGACAGGGGATGGGGACAGCCAGACCAGGCTGGGCTGGGGACAGGGGCTGGGGTCAGGGGACAGCCGGGCTAGCCCGGGCTGGGGACAGGGGGCGGGGGGAGCCGGAGCCGGCCAGGCCCGGCGGCTCAGGCTCGGCTCAGGCCCAGCTCAGGCTCAGCCCAGGCCCCAGGCCCGGCTTAGGCCCCTGCGGGCCGCGCAGGCCGCGGTTGCCTCCGTTGCCGAGCAACGGCCGCCGCGCCTGCGGACGCCACGTGACGGCGGTTACTCACGTGACCGGCCAACGGCCGGCGCTGGGCGATGACGTCGGGGTGCGGGGCGGTGCGGGAGCGTTGCGGGGATGGAGGAGAGGGAGCGGCTGTGGCGGCAGATCCGCCTGCTGCAGGGTACGGCCGGGGCCCGGGGGGGACGCGGGAGTCCGGGGGGAAGGGGCGGGTTGTGAGGGGGACCCGGGGGGGGAGGGAGGGTTGTGAGGGCACCCGAGGGGGAAGGGGCGGGTTGTGAGGGGGACCCGGGGGGGGAGGGAGGGTTGTGAGGGCACCCGGGGGGGGAGGGGAGGGCTGTGAGGGGGAGCCGGGGGGGGGGAGGGGGAGCGTTGTGAGGGGACCCGGGGGGGAGGGGAGCGTTGTGAGGGGACCCGGGGGGGAGGGGAGGGCTGTGAGGGGACCCGGAGGGGGGAGGGGAGGGCTGTGAGGGGACCCGGAGGGGGGGGGAGGGTTGTGAGAGGACCTGAGGGGGGAGGGGAGGGCTGTGAGGGGGAGCCGGGGGGGGGGAGGGGGAGCGTTGTGAGGGGACCTGGGGGGGAGGGGGAGCGTTGTGAGGGGACCTGGGGGGGAGGGGAGCGTTGTGAGGGGACCCGGAGGGGGGGAGGGGAGGGCAGGGCTGTGAGGGGACCCGGAGGGGGGAGGGGAGGGTTGTGAGGGGACCCGGAGCGGGGGGGAGGGTTGTGAGAGGACCTGAGGGGGGAGGGGAGGGCTGTGAGGGGATGTGGGGGGGGAGGGGAACGTTGTGAGGGGACCCTGGAGGGGGAGGGGAGGGGAGGGCTGTGAGGGGACCCGAGGGGGGAGGGGAGGGTTGTGAGGGGGGGGACCCGGGAGTTTGGGGTGGGGAGGGGAAAGGAGAGGAGCCCGGAGTGGCGGGGAGGGGGAGGGCTGAGGGCTGGGAAGGGCCCCAGGGGGGTGGGGGAGAGCTGGGCGCTGGGAAGGGCCCCAGGGGGGTGGGGGAGGGCTGGGAAGGGCCCCAGGGGGGTGGGGGAGGGCTGGGAAGGGCCCAAGGGGAGAGGAGGAGGTGGAGGGGACCCTGGGGTGTTTGGGAGATGGAGGGAGGGGAGAGGACCCAGGTGGGCAAGGCAGGGAAGGAGCAGAGGTCAGAGAGCGCTGGGGGGGGGTTGGGGGTCCCCAGAGGGGGGGATCCTCACGCTGCTGGTGCCTGTGACCCTCCTGGCTTGGGGGGACAGGGGCGTCCCCTGCCCCGCAGCCCCCGGGGCTGGTGGCACAGGGGTGGGATGTCCCGTGGCTCCTCAGCGTGGCGGAGGAGCACGGGGAGGGATATTTGCGTGCCCTTTCCTAGCTCTGGTGAGCATCAGTGCTTATTCTTAGCACTAACTCCCTCTATTTATAGACCCCAAGGTAATTTTTCCTCATTAGTACGGCCACAAACCCCGCTTAGGCCTTGCAGGGGATCTGCCTCCGTCAAGGAGCTCCTACATGGGGGAGATGGGATGAGACGGAGGAAAACATGGTCCTCCCCTCCTCCAGGAGGGATCTGCGGACGCTGCTCTTCCGGCAGCTCTCTGTGGGAAAAACTTTTCTACGCTAACACGTGCCTAAAACATAAGGCTCAAAAATCCTTTGATAATCCCTTTTATTGGAAGCGTTTTCTAAACACTGAGGCTTAACAAGCGCAGCCCCTCCCCGATTGATACATATCTATTATCCAAACAACTTTGTTAGTAGGCCAAAGCACCGGGGAGGTGTGGTGGCTTGGCAGAGGGATGTGCAGTGACTCAACAGCAGAGCTCGGAGCCTCCTTGTTGCTGCTTTGAAGAAGGGCAGCGAGGCTGGGGAAGGGGCTGGAGCACAAGGGTGGGGAAGGGGCGGCTGGGGGAGCTGGGGGTGCTCAGCCTGGAGAAGAGGAGGCTGAGGGGAGCCCTCATCGCTCTCTGCAACTGCCTGAAAGGAGGCTGGAGCCGGGGGGGTCGGTCTCTTCTCCCCAGGAACAAGCGATGGGACGAGAGGGAACGGCCTCAAGCTGCGCCAGGGCAGGGTTAGGTTGGGGATTGGGAAAAACTCCTTCCCCAAAGGGCTGTCAGGGCCTGGCCCAGGCTGCCCAGGGCAGGGGCTGAGTCCCCATCCCTGGGGGGATTTAAAAGCCGGGGAGATGTGGTGCTGAGGGACATGGGTTAGTGGTGGCCTTGGCAGTGCTGGGTTAGCAGTTGGGCTCGATGATCTTAAGGGTCTTTTCCAACCTTAACGATTCTATGATTCTAAACGATTCCATGATTCTTTGTTTTGTGTTTGGGGCTGGTGGTGCCTGTGCTGGGCTGTGTGTGTGAGCAGACCCCCAGAGACTGCTCTGAAAAGATATCTGCAAATAAAATTTGCATTTTTTTAAAATTAGGCTCCAAAACCAGTAATTCAAGCATGTTTTTTGCACATAAAAAAGAGCGTAAAGGGGCAAAAGGTGGCTGACAGCATTAGTGCAGCGTGTTACGGGTCTGTTGGCGAGTCTGTGGTTCAGGCCTGCGCTGAACTGTCCTGTGAAATCCCTTTTGTTGCTGATTCATGGGGACTGAGGGAGATATTTAAGTTTTTCCTTCCAGCACCGGTTATTTGAAATGTGGCCTGTGCGAGCCTGTGCGGAGCGATCGCCCTCATTGCAGCGCGAGGAAAAAACCGGCGCTGCGGTGCTGTCAAACTCCCGTGGGACCGGTGATTAACAGACGCTGTCTTCTTCTCCTTAGGTCTCATAAATGATCATAAAAACACACACGGAGATGCGCCACGGACGCTGCCATCCGCGCCGCCGAGGTGGAACAACCCCCGCCAGCCTGCCTTCAGCAGGAGGGGGGCATTTTCGGCCAGGTATCCCCAGCAGGCTCCTCGGGATTTCCAGCTGCTCCAGGGTCATTCCTGGAGGAAAAAATATTCCCTCGTCAACCGCCCACCGGGATCGGCGTATGACGTTGGAAGCGGTGGAAGTGCCAGCACGTCTCAGGCTTTTGGAAGCCATGGGGACAACCAGGCACCCGAGCCACCAGAATCGTCCCCAGAGAGACACGTGGACTTGACCACGGATGGTAATATAGTTGTGGGGATCCAGTTGCCACAGAGGGCTGGCCTGTTCGTAGATACGAAAGGTTTTGCCGATGTGGGTTCTTACTGTGAGTTTTCTGGGCTGAAAACGGTGGTCGCTGCTCCAGGTGACAGTAAAAACGTGCAGAAATCTCCGTACGCAAGCCGAAATGAAGAGAGAAGACCCTCTCTCTCTGTTTCATTTAGTTCATCTCACCGGTTTGTGAGCTCAGCGTACGTGAGCGTGTCGGATAAGCCTAGAACGGTGCGTCTGGCCGGCGACGTGGCCGGGAGCTCCCCTACCTCCTGCGGAAGCACCAGTGAAAGCGCCGTGACGCTGAAATCGGAGCCGCAGCAGCCTTCCGTGTTGCCAGATCGCGAGCCGGCTCGGCTCTTGGTACGGAGGAAGGCAGAACCGCTGGCTCCAGGGCAGTCTAGTTGTGAGCAAGTCAGGGATGCTTTCAGAGAGCCGAAGCTCCTTGGAAACGGTGAGACGCGCTCTAGACCGGCTCAGGCTGCGACTTCGGTGGTTGGGATGACACCAACGAAGAGCAAGTTTTCCGTAGTCTCCAAAGCTGCCGGTCTCCAAAGAGCTGCCTCAACATCCGTCTCCAGCAAAGCTCCGAAGTTCAGGAAAACTAATTACACGTGGGTCGCAAACCCTGGTAAATGCTCTCGTACTGTGAAGAGATGGGTCAGCCCTAGAGCTTCTGAAAGCGCTAAGAAGGTTGCTGGTGGAGCAGACAGAGGTGCTAAACTATCGCCGAAAGCAGACTTGGGAGCAAAGCTGAAGAAATCGGGACTGCAGACCAAACTGGGGGTTTCTCCCAGCAAGTATAAGTGGAAAGCCTCCAGCCTCCAGACCTTGCCCTCCACCTCCAAGTCAGCATTCAGGTGGCGATCCGAGGATCAGAAAAAGCCTCCAGTCCCCAACCTCCCTCGAGCCGGCGCCGCCCCACCGCCTCCGAGCGCTGCGTCCGTTGGTCTCGGCGGGGTGAAGTCCTCCTTCGGCGATGCCGCGCTGTCCAGTTACAAAGTGAAGAGTCGGACAAAAATTATCAAGAGAAAAGGAAGCTCGGGGTAAGTTGCTGGTCGTCTTTGGAGCGGTGTCGTTGTAGTCGTTGTATTTTGTGTCCATTGGCTTCACATAAGTCATGGCCATGCGTACGAGTGAAATTCCAACGAGGGTTGTTGTATACTGGAAGGTATATTTGCCTTTCTCTTTCCAAGTGCGGTGACTTTGTTCTGGGAGGAGGCATCCCGCTCTCCAGGGTTGCAAGGCCTCGGGTTTTAATTGTTTTAGCAGTCTCTGTAACTCTGACTTTAACCTTTCAAACAGAGCTGGGTTTTCTTCTCATCTCCCATCCCTGTTCTCCGAAGACTTTGCGACAGCACTTGGGAGACTCCTCCCTGACCTGAATAACAGACTGATATTGAAAGGGAAGGAAATAGCTGTCTTCCTTTATTGATTTATTTTCAAATTCCCATAACTTTGTTACATTGGGGGCTGGGGAAAGGAAGAGAAGTGGCTTGAATCGCCGTATCGTGTATGGTCTGTCCCCGTAAAGCATTGTGCTCCCTGGGATGGAGCAGGGACGGGAGGTGAGCTGTGCATGCTGTGAAGAAGCGCTGTCCGTGATGCTCTGCTGGTACTTTCCTCCCTTTTGTGCTATCCACCAGTAACCCAAAGCATCCTCCCTGAAGGCTCTTGCTCTTTCTTCTCCTTGTTGAGTCGGTGACAGATCTGTGGCCGTCGTAGCTACCTTGGGAGAGCGCTCTGTGCCAGATGAGCAGATCCTCCTGGGCTCTTGTGGAGCAAGTTCTCCCCCCGGCCGTGTCTGATAGGAACAGAGTACAATGGGAAGGTTATAAATGAAGCTTGGCGGAAGGAAAAGGCGTGTGGGCCGAGTTATCTGCAAAAGGGGTTTGCACCGGGCTGGGAGTCGAGGGGAAACAGATAAGAGTTTGGGACCAAACTTTCTCTGAAAGCTGGTGTGTCGTGGGAGTGCTGCGAGGGCTTCGTTACGTTGTGCTCCCCGTCGGAAAGCTGTGTTTTGTGCTGCTTTTCTCGGCAGGGCTGGATGCGAGCCCAGCCTGTGCTGCGGGGAAGGGATAAGAGGGATGGGGTGAGGGTTGGTGGCACATCTGTGTGACCTCTACTCTACCACTGAACTTGGAGATACCCTCAGCGTAGTGCACACGTGGTTTGGCTCCTTTGTCACTGCAGTAACAACAAACCTGAGCTCTTGAAAATTGAGGACTATGGCCTAAATAATTAAGCGATGCAGCGAGCTGGTAACATGGCACTGATTGAGGATCTGGTGCCTCAATTTCTGCTTCTGTTTCCCAGATCCTCCGCTCAGCGATTCACCGCAGATTTCCGTCCTTGCCTTGCCCTCCTGGTTTGCTAGGAGACACGTCTGTGAGTGGGTTGTGCTAGGAAGATGCAGCAAGGATCTTGCTCCAGCAAGGTGCTTGGAGAAGCTGGGATTGTATTGGATTTTTGGCAGTCAGGGAGATGAGACCCCCCCTCATCTTGCTAAGGGACAGCATCCTCTCCCCCGCATCTGTTGAGCAGAAAGCAGAAGGGAATGAGTGCACTTGGGTCACAAGAACCCCAGGCAACGCTACAAGCTTGGGGAGGAGTGGCTGGAAAGTGGCCTGGCTGAAAAGGACCTGGGGGTGATGGTTGACAGCCGGCTGAACATGAGCCAGCAGTGTGCCCAGGTGGCCAAGAGGGCCAATGGCATCCTGGCTTGTATCAGGAATGGTGTGGCCAGCAGGACCAGGGAGGTGATGGTGCCCCTGTGCTGGGCACTGGTGAGGCCACACCTCGAATCCTGTGTCCAGTTTTGGGCCCCTCACTACAAGAAGGACATGGAGGTGCTGGAGCGTGGCCAGAGCAGGGCAACAAGGTTGGTGCAGGGTCTAGAGCACAAGTCTTATGAGGAGCGGCTGAGGGAGCTGGGGTTGTTTAGTTTGGAGAAGAGGAGGCTGAGGGGAGACCTTATTGCTCTCTACAACTGCCTGAAAGGAGGTTGTAGCGAGGTGGGGGTTGGTCTCTTCTCCCAAGTAACAAGCGATGGGACGAGAGGGAACGGCCTCAAGCTGCGCCAGGGTGAGTTTAGGTTGGATATTAGGAAAAACTTCTTCACTGAAAGAGTAGTCAGACCCTGGCACAGGCTGCCCAGGGCAGTGGTTGAGTCCCCATCCCTGGAGGTATTTAAAAGCCGGGGAGATGCGATGCTTGAGGACATGGTTTAGTGGTGGCCTTGGCAGTGCTGGGTTAACGGTTGGACCTGATGATCTTAAGGGTCTTTTCCAACCTTAACAATTCTATGATTCTATGAGTTGAGTTAGGCTCTCAGATACCTCCTTCTCCATCTGTACTTTGCCAGAAATTCATCACGCTTGCCTATTGCAGTTTTCCGTTCGGTGCTTCTTCTCACCCTTGGGTTGGGGAGCAATGTGGAGTTTGGTGACCCAGCTTCTCAGCTCTGGGCAAGGGGACCAAGTGCGTTTCGGTCACGTCTACCCTCTTCTAACCATGTGGCGTTCCCCTTCGCAGTTCCCCGACAGATAAGAAGAACGGCTCCTCACCCACCACACCTCTGAAAAGCCACTTCCATCTCAGGAAGAAAAACTCCTCGCGGGGGAAACCTTCGGCGACGCCGAAACGCTCCTCGCCCAAGGGCCTGGTGCAGATCACCAAGCACAGGCTCTGCAGGCTGCCGGCCACCAGGATGCAGGTCTCCACCAAGGAAGGTAGGAACAGCCGTCCCAAGGGGTGACTGACGGTGCTCGCTGACCGTGCGCCGGTGAAGTGGTTCCGAGGGAGGCTCTTGGATTTGGAAATGGGTTACCAGGTCCTCCTGGAGGTGAATCTGCTGTTGTTGGTCCCAGAGCAAACATTGAGGAGCAGAAGTTTGGCTGGAGTAAGACTTCTACCTTACCCCAGAGCTGTCTTGGGCTTTGACACCTCCAGACAAGGCCATTTTAAAGCTGCTTCTTGCTTTTAATGTGGTTTTGCTGGACTTACAGGCATCAAATAGGAAGATGCTCAAGGAAGGAAGAAGATGGCAGAGGCAGTAATACATCTGTAAGACTAATCTCTCTTTTTGCACCGGGCAAAAGCTTGTGCATGTCATGAAATACTCCTCTAGCAACCACAGACCTACCTAATGCACCTATATCCCAGTGCGATGTCTGCGGGCGTCTAGGTTTTGTATGTAATTTGCTTAAAATTGCAATTGTTAGAGGAATACCGGGTCCGTCGTGTTTGTGAACAGGTAGTTTGCGTCCATGCTCTGCTGCCTTGGGTTGGCAGTGGGCAGAGCAGAAATCAGCTGCTTGGGGCTCAGAGAGCTGCACCTCCGCACGCGTGAAACGTTTTTGTGATGTTTCTTGCTCGAAGTCTGGTTCTGCTATTTAGTGGTGATGTTATCAGGGACAAGTGGCTTCACCCCCCCCCGAGATTCAGTTCAAGCGTCTACGAAGCGCGTTTTGCTTCCGTGCCTGCGCTGTGCTCGTTCATGTGCTGGGTGGCCAGTGACGCTGCGGTAGGCATCGCTTGAGTGGGGAGGGCTGTTCAGGCCACAGCTGTCTGCAGAAGTAAAGCTGTTGAGCCTCTGTTTTCAGGAAGACACTTCTGTGGTTTCCTGTTCTGTGCTTCTACTACCGAGTTTACACGTGTGATCGTAGTTATTTCGCGTTCAGCTCTGCGTTGAGATGTTGCTGTGTTTTGATGGGTGAAGAGATGAGAATGGGGGCTTGAGGTTCAGGAAAGGGAAAAGCTTTTTGTGGGAGGAGAAGAAAAAGATTTTTCTCTTCATGCGTGTGTTTGAGGAGGGGTTCGGAGGGATGGGGGGATGCTGGGAGGAGAATTTTGGATCTGGCGCTTTAGGAGGTGGGCAGTGACTCATAGGAGAGGCAGGGAGAATAAGATGTGCATTTGTGCAGTCGCATCGATGGTCCAGCGTTCAAGCAGTTGCCTGACTTTGGGGCTGAGTCTTGCTCCGTTTAAGGATGTCAGCAAACCCTTTCATAGAATCATAGAATCATAGAATTGTTAAGGTTGGAAAAGACCCTTAGGATCATCAGGTCCAACCGTTAACCTACCACTGCCAAGTCCACCACTAAACCATGTCCTCAAGTACTGCATCTACCCGTCTTTTAAATACCTTTCGTGTCTGAAGAGGCATGAAAGCTGCACCTCCAGGCGCTGCGTTGGAAGTTTTCATGCAGCACATGAAGGCAGCATGTACGGTTGGAGGTCTCGGTCATATTTGCACTCTGGCTGCTCTTCTGTGATCTCTGAAACCAGAGGTGGTGGATACAGCACGTGGCCAGATCCAGCTGTGATGATGATGTGGGGGGCCAAGAGGCTTTTTTTCCTTGGGTGACGGTGATGTGTGGGGTGGGGAACGCAGCCCTTCCTCCTCTCAGGAAAAATCCACTGCCTGTTCTGGGGTGAATTTAGGACTCGGATCTCACAAACTGCTTGATGGGGACCTTTCTCCAGTGTGGCATGTCCAGTACGAGTCATTGAATAAATCTGTATGCTGTAAAGCTCCTTTTTAAAGAACTTAATGTGCTTGCTGAGAACCCGATACGAGCAGCTCCGCTGTGGCTCTGGAGATGCAGAGCAATTTGAGGTTGCAACAGCATTTTATGTATGAGGAAATTGAGACGCTGCTGGTTTCAGGGATATAAGCTGTTTGGGTGATCCAGGAACAGACCTGAGGCTATACCAGATCCTCCTTCTCCACGTAGCTCCGTGTTTACACCTGGGTTTGTTCCGAGGAGAAGCCTTGCTATAGTTTGCTCAGCTGCGCACGGCGCCGAGGAGGTCACAGCGCGGAAGCTGCTGCCTTGGGAGGGCTCCTAGCACCCATCGAAGCTAGCTTGACTCGGCAAACATCTCTTCTTTGTAGAAGCTGTCAGTAAAGCTTGTGCCCAACCAAAGTGAAGCTTCACATAGGTTAAGAATACACAAAATGGATCAAAATCTTCTGCCCCCCTGGGAGCCTGACTGGCAGCTGCCGAAAGCCCATGTCTTTTCGGAACGTATCCTGAATCCTAGTTCCTTGATTGAAGGTAGCGTTCCCATACTGAAAAGATTTTTGATCTTAAACTGCGTAGGGCTGAAAATATGTAGAGCAGAAATATGGTGGTGCTTCTGGCTTTGATCAAAGTAGAAGTTGGCAAATAAAGTTTAGAGAAAAAAAGGAAAATAGGTCTGGAAGTGACTTTGGGAGAGCGCGTAGTTCATTCCCCTGTCCAAAAGTGGATCAGCTTATCAAACCATTCCTGATAGATGCTAGCCAAACCTAGCACAGACAAAACCCGGGTTTATAAGAGTTGTGAGTTGTCTGTGTTGAAGTGAACATTATTTTCCAGCTTGGATCTGTGCGCTTCGCAGTCTTAGCTCGGAGATGTGGAAATGAGTATCTGCTTTAATAAAACTTGGTGACCATGCCTTGTGGCTCTTTTTCTTTGCAAACTGCAGTACCTGCTGTACAAATGTGTCTTGACTTGGTTCTTAAAATGACTAAAAGCAAAAGGAAATGTCCTGCCTGCCTCTTCCCGTGCGTGCGCACATGTGAGACCGCTCTTCCTCACTTCACAAATGCCACAAATCCTTTTTTCCCCCGTGCCTCGCTGGGCCAGTGGGAGCACGGACGCTGATGCCTTAGAGGGTGAATTAAAAATGCTTCCCCACCATAATTATGCAATGGCTTCTAAATTTCTTTCTTGCTTTCTGCAGCGGAGAGGAATTACACTCCGGTAGATGAGCCGTTATTTGGACTGGAAAATGGACTGGCAAGGGGCACTGGGATCCATTCACTTGAAGCTCTGGAAGGACTCCTTAGGCTGCCTTTCTCTTCCCCAGGGAGGAGGGTACGAGGTTGTTTCTGCTGTGTTCGCTGCTGCTTTCTCCAGCCTCTCTGCAGAGCTGAATTAAATACATCTTTCTGCTAGGAGGACTTTGTGCAGTTGAGCTCTCTTGCTGGGTGTATTTTCTGTTGACGTGGTGACTGTGAGAACTTGGCTGTGTCCCCTCTTCCCGGAGAGGTTCTCCAAGATGCGACGCAACGATGTAAGTTCGAAAGTTCTTGTCTTTACCGCACTTACAGGCTTTCCCCTCGCTGCTGGGACATCAAGTGCTAAATGCTGATATCATACGGGTAGATGGTTGCTGGTAATCTAATCTCTGTTGTACCATCGTCTCGGGGGATCCCAAAGGACTCGATTTGCTCCTTCCCGTGCCGTTGGCAGCTCTGCGAGGCAGCTGCTGAGCGATGCGTGGCTGCTTTGCTTCTCCGGTTAGCAGAGAAATTCAGCGAGAGTCTTGACTGCTTTGGAATTGCAAAATGAGTTTTGGCAGGGTTGGTGCTGCTTGTTGGGCATCTGGTTAAGGCTGAGGACGAGCAAGGCGCCTGCCCCACACATGCCTGCTTTTACCTTCCTCTTGGCAGCAGCAGCCTTGCCTGTAGCATGGAGGTCGAGCAAATAAGTCCAGCAGATGCTCACCTTCATAATTACCCTGTGGATTTGGCTCCTTTGATTAGAATTGAGTTTATAGGTTTGAATCCCTTATACCTTAAGGCTTTTCTTTTTTTTTTTTGAGAGGGCTCAATCCCAGGCAGTGCATTTGCAGCTTAATGTGTTGAACTGTTCTCACGTTCTGGGTTTCTACAGCTGTTGAACTATTGCTGGACTGTTCCTACCTGTATTTTTTTTCTTTTTTTTTTTCTTTTTTCTTTTTCTTTTTTACTTTTTTTTCCCCAGGGAGACATGTATGGTCTAGTACAAAGAGATTGTTAGATGCTGGATGGGCAGGGACATTTTTAAGGCAGAATCCCAAAGTCCGATGAGAGAGCCTAGCCACTGATAGGGCTTGGAACAGCTCAGACATCGCTCACATTGCCCCTAAATATATAATTATGTATATAGTGGTAGGTGCCGACTGGTTTCACAGCAGTCCTGTAGCGAGCTGGGAGTAAGTAAAGTCTTGTGGGTTCAATTCCTGGCTCTCAGGTTATCTGAGAGGTTTTGGGAGGGTTGTTTTGTTGTTGTTTCTCTCTGCTTGTGCGAAGCGAGGGTATTAATCAGGTGGTGGAGTTTTAAGTCTTGCCATTTCTCGCAAGACAACCGCGAGGGAAGTAGGTGGGGTACAGAGGTGCTACTGGGAGCCTCTGGGAGCAGAGCGGGGCACGAACGGAGCGGTGAGACTGATGTTAAAGTCTTTAGCTTGATGCCGAAGCAACATCCATTGCGTCTCTTGCTGGGAGCGGACCAGTGACCGTCCTGGGCCAGCCGAGTGGCTTACCTCGGTTAGTTTGTCACCTTGAGTCTGGACACGCGCAGCCCAGCTAACAAACCGATTAAAAAGCCAGATGGTTCATGCTGGGCTCATGATCCCACTGCGTGGATGGGGTCACGCCGGAGCCCGGATCCGATGGGCGCTCATGCCTGTGCGGTGAGTGAGCATCCAGCATTCCCAGGGAGCTGCGAGATCCCACGTCGGACAAACAGCGCGCGTGTCGGGGCTGAGGACAGAAGGACGGCTGGGGAGGAGTGCGCCCTACTTCATGTACTGCAGCGTAGGTGCAAAAAGCTGGGTCAGCCCCGTCCTTCCCCGCTGATGCGGGCGGCGTTGCGACGCAGCTTTGCTGTTTTCTTGTTTGCCCTGTTAAACAGGCTTTTGGGATAGGTGGCAGGAGCTCTGCGGTACGTGCCGCAGGCATCGGTCCTGCCTTTCCCAAGCGTGTGGCACAAAGGTCTGTCCATCTCCTGGCTCTCCAGTTCCCTTTTTGGACCGAAATGGACCTGAGACTTGGTGTCAGATGGGTGTTTCCCGATGGGCTGCTTTCGGAGGCGCTTGCCTCTGTGGGAATCACCGTGTTTTCATTTAAGGATCAGCGATCGTACTAGAGAGAACATGGAAAGTGGCAGACTGGCGGCAGTTCTCTTGGGATTATTTAGGCTGCTCTCATGATGAGTGTTATACCTGCAGCTGTTATCAATTAACTCCCAAATACTCATCTGATTAAGTGGAACATTTAATAACCGCTCAGAAATTGAGATATGTCCCAAATTGAAGTTGGGATGGTAGAGTGGCGAAGCATTTCTAATGCGGTTAGCGGGCTGTTCATCCGCGTGTTTTAACGCAGGGCTTGCGCTGGGGCAGAACGCGTGCACAGGAGGAGCTCAAGTGCTTGACCAAAGCAAAGAGGAACAGAAAGTCTTCTGTTGCTCAGCGCAGCCAAATTAATGTTGATAAAAGAGCCTTTAGATGTTGGACTTCTTGACCACTTAGTACTTAATATTAACGTGCCATTAATATTAAAGAGTTCCCTTTTTTTTTTTCCTTTCTTCCCATTTAACTTCTTAGGCTCTTTTTGGAGGGAAGGAGAGCTTGGAGATAATTGCTTTGCTGGCAGTCGTGACTCCGCTCAGGTAACACATCCCTGCTTTGGGCACGGTCGCGAGCCTGACGAAGCCGCTGGCCTTCCCCTTGTTTGACCGGGCTTCGCGACTTCTGCACGGGGTCTGCTTCATCCGGCACCCGCAACCTGCGTATTTCAGACTTCTGTCTGAATGTCAGGCTTCATATATACATTTGCGTATAGAAGTGGCAGATACAGGCCGTCTCGCGCGCCTCTGGTGTAGACAAGACAGTTTGGAGCTGAATCAGGTGCAAGGAGGATAAAAGGCAGCGGTTGCTTCTCTCTTTATCCAGGGAAAAGCTGGAGGACCAACAAGGATCATCAGGATGCTGAACATGGTCCTCAGGCCACCGGTACCACTGTGTTGCGTAGAAATAATACAGCCTGTTCCAATGCAAGCTGAAGTTAACGGTGTGATTTCTATTTTTTTTGTTCTTCAAACATTTATATATTTACTTTTTTTCAACTGACTTACCATAATTGGAAGTGTTCTTACAGCCTGAACTCTTAATTCCCCGGTTAACTGTGCGGGAGTCGCGCTGGGGAGGTTGCTGGGCTCTGCCCTCCTACTGCAATCCCTTTTCGGATGCAAGAAGCCGGGGGAGGCTACCTGGTAATTAAGATGTGGGTGGAATTTCCACGGATGGCAATTCCCCCAACCATCTTTTTTTTTGGCATCCGAACCAAAGGATTTGATTTGGAGAATAAATACCGGGCTCCTGCTCTGTCATTTGCCGAGTAACTTTCCTGCCAATAACGGTATGTTGTAATTATGTTGTCTAAATGGCAAATGTCTATCCTGAATTGGCTTTTTGTTGCTTATTTGTTACAGAAAATGGCCAATATAATCAAATTGCGTGCGTACGTTGGGCCAACTCCGCTTCCTGCAGTGCTTTTTGGCCGTGTGCTCTCCGCTTAGCTCGGGCAGCCTTTCTCCGCTTTTTCCAAACTAGAGATGGGGTTATTCCCCAAAGTGCAGGGGCGTGATCTTTTTATCACCCATTTTAAGGGAAAATACCAACTTTTAAGGGAGGTTTGACTGATCCAGATGCGACGGCAGAGGGATGTGCCCGTTTCTCCTGTACTACAAGTCCTTGTCCCAGCAGCGCGGATGAGGGAATCCCCCCGCTTTCCCGACAGCCTTTTACTCCCAGCTCTAGCTGGTCGTTATTTAAAGTCTTGCAGGATGAGGCCCTTTCTCAACTCTTGTTTTTGAGGAAAAACAGGTGAGTGCTTGCAGTCGTGAACCTTTAATCAGCCCGGCAAAAAAAAAAAATCAATGCTCTTGCCCTCCTTGGCTGCCGCAGCTCTTGTGCAACGCCGCTGCGCTGGTAAGCGTTCACCCTGCTCCGGCATTCGGCTGCCGTTTCTTATTCCCCTGGCTTTTTCTCTAGGAGAAACTAGAAGTAAATGCTTAAAATTATGATTTTTTTTTTTAAAAAATTTCCTTTAATGTCAAAGATGTGGCAGCTCTATGGATGGGGAGCAGCACCGTGGCTGTTCGTCGCATGGCCGGCACGGGAGCGGCGGCTTACGGTGCGTTCGGACAAGCAGGAGAATTGGGGATTTTGGGGAGCCTCTCGTGCCGCCCTTCCTTCCCCGCAGCCCTGCAGAGGGCACTCGTGCCCCTCGCATCTCCCCGGTCCACCTTTTTCTGGTTATTGATGGCCTAATTTCGTCTTTATGTGAAAGAAAGCAGATATCAAGTAATTTGCAGCAATAACCTACTAATGCTGGGCCAGTATCAAAACTCCCATGTTCATTTCAAGTGGCAGATAAAACACTAATATATAATTATCCTTGCAAATTGGATTGTTTTAAATAACCAAAAGGCTATGGCCAGGAGAAAACTATCCCATTTCCCTTGAGTTACTATTGCAGTGTAATTGCTGCGTTCAATCAATTTCCTTGGCATTAGAAATTCCATCACAATCAACATTAAGCTTTATTCATTGTGATGGCTAAGAGCCGGGCCATTTCTCCTCTTTTCCTTAACTGGCAAAATTAATCAGGGAAAAGATTTTAAACATTTACCCGTGCGAAAGAGGTCAGCTCTGCCACTATATTGCTCAGCAGATAAGGGGGCTAATAAAAAGAAAATTGAATTACTAATGATCGCCAGGAACAGAGTATATAAAACCTGGCAATCGCCCGGTTCAGGAAAAAGGAGAATCAATTTTCTTCGGACAAGGTGCGCTCATTTTTTATTTTGGCGCATATTATCAGCAATTTAATTTGAAAGCGCATAAACAGGAGGAAACAGTTAGAAAATAATGAGCCTGAAGGTGTAAAATGCTGCAGGATATATGCTGTACACAATTTATTTGGCACAACAGATAATCACTTTAATTGAATTCAAAACTGCATTGTTCAGCAGCAGTGCGGGCTGCCCGCCTCGCCCGGGGGGATTACAGAATATTACAAAGATGCCGGCAAGAGGCTCCTCGGTGTCTTTTCCCCTCTGTAATGTCCCCTTCCAGGCAGGACTTCTCAGCCATGTGCCCGGGATTGCTTAGGCACAGTCACAGCTGGCTGAAAGCAGAAGATGGAGAAAGCGAGAGGCAGATTTCTCCAGGGACCCTTGTATCGCTATGTATATTTGTTTCTTAAATAATTTGGTATTTGGGTTTGATGGTTCGGCGCAAGATCGTGGCGCAAGCGTGCGGCGTAGAAACCGGTCGCGTCTTCTGCTTCACGTGAACTTATTTCGCTGAACCTCCCGAGTTAAAAGCCCAGCTACCTCCTGCTTGTAGCGATCTCCTGGTCTGCGTATTAAACTGGTTTTGAAGTGGTAGCTTTTGGATTATGCCTGGGAGAGGTGGGTGGTGGGAGGGACGCTTTTGCCGCGATTGCCACGCGAGGAGCTGCGCTGCGAGGGATGTCCCTCCGGTTGTGCCGCGGAGGTTCATCCTTTAATTTCTTTTGTTCTTTGGGTTTGGAGAGCGGAGCGGACTCGTGCTGGGATGGGAATAATGCCGTTACTCGGTGCTTTGCCTGTTCAGAGGACTTTGCAGGCATTAAGCAATGACACGGTGGTTTGGTAAGGTGGCACCCTGCGTTACCATCTCCGCCGTACGCGTGCCAAATAGACGGGGAACGGCAGCAGCGACCGGTCTGTGGCCTATCCTTTGCGGCATCTGCTACCCGCGCAGCTAGGAGACTAGTTTTTGTGTTTGCCTCCTTTCAAATATTCCTTTCCTGCTTATCTTTGCCTTTCTCCTGCTCCAGGCTGAGATAAGACAGCGCTTCGTGTTACCGGCTTCCTGCACGTCCTCTGTTGCCACCACCAACGCTGAAGCTGCCTTCTGCGAAGGTGAATAGAAGGAAATCCTGTTTGTATTTCCTTCTTTCCAGAGAGAAATTCCGTCAGGATTTGTAAGACCCGCTTCACCCTGCCATCTGCGGCAGAGTTGCTACAACTCTTTTAATTTCAGGCAGTGCGATGGTCACCTTCCAAAAAATTCCCTAAACCCTCCTTTCTCATTCTGCTTGCCCAGTAACGCGAGCCCTGCGGCACGGGGGCGTTGGGACGAGCAAGGGGCGCTTGCTCGGAAAAAGGCTGGCGGCAGAAGTGGAAGGAGCTGGTTTGCATTACTCGTGCCCAGGCGAGTGCAGAAAGTAAACGGGGCGTAAATGGTGAGGAGTAAGTTATGGCTGGCATCTGAATGCTCAGCTGCTGTTAATTTTATTGACACTGGGTGTTTGTATCCCTCTGGCAGCTTTGAAAATCTCAGCGATGGATTTTATACCCCCTTCTATTTTTTTTTTCTTATGAAGTGAAGGCCAATCAGTAAATATTTCTAATGGGGAGATTCCCGTTGGGGCACTGTGGTTCAGGTTTGTTTTTTTTTTTTTTAAGTTGTATTTCTTGCTTCATATTTATTTTTCTTTTCAGTAAATTGCACAAGGTGCTGCTGCTGTTTGTAAGGTGACATCTCAGATCACATTGCATATGAGTTAAGCTGGTGCGACGTCTCCGTTACGTCTTATTAGAAGGAGTCGGAGGTGGCGATCCCTGCCCTCGAAGGAAGCCCTTGTATCGTGCACGGCGCTGCTCAGGACCCCTTGGATTTCGTCGCGTCTTTTCTTCGCTCCATCATTAGTCTCGTTTTTCAGAGCGGGTCCTTTCTAGCTCATCCGAACCCTTTGCAGGTTCGCCGCTCGAGGCCAGCAAGGCTAATGTCATTACGCTGCCATACGTAGGTTTGACCTTGCCCATAAATCATTACGTTGTCAAGTCTCTCTTCTCGCTTTTGCTGGTTCGTCCTTGGGAGCCAGGGGTGGAGTGTGGCTGGCGAAGTGGCTGCTCGCTCCTTCGCGGTAATTGGGAAAAGTTCACGTACTTGGCTTTTTGCCGGCACCGGTTAACGTCAGCGTTCGTAAGTAACGGTTTTGGGTTTCTGGCTTTACTTGGCATTTACAGGTGACTTGTCCCAAGCTGCAAGAGGAGCTGCGGGCAGCCAACAGCAGGGATTCTGTTTTCAGAGCCCTCTTTTAAAAATAACAGGCTGCTTCGAGCGAGGGAAGTCTGCCTTGCTAAACGAGGAGGTGTCACCATGTAGACAACCTTTTCCCCAGGGCTCAGCCCGAGCGTTCCAGCATTTGGATTTGGGGTCAGGTAAAATAGCGACTGCAATCGGGGGGAACATCCAGGCTGAAACGCCTCAGAGACGTGCTCTGAAGGTGCTAGTCCGCCTCTAGATAAAGCTGGGTGCAAGGTGCTCCTGGCGTGGCTGAGACCTGTGGATAGAGCTCTGCCAGGGGTAAAGGTGTGGACCAAGTGATGAAGGTCTGGGGAGCAGCAGGTGACGGCGTATAAAACCACTCTGCTCTTAATGTAGAGTTGCTTTAAATTATTCTTCATTTGTGTGTCCGCTCTTTCTCCCTTTTCCTGCAGAATTCAAACTGCGTGCTCAATTTAACGTTGCAAATCACCTCTCAGTACCCATCTCCCTTATTTCAGAGACTCTCCCGTACCCCTGTGCAGTGCCAGCTACCACCTGATTGTGAAATTCTGTTAGTAGCAAGCAGCTCTTTGGGGAATAGTATATTTATACGGTAATAGGAAAAATATTTGGCTTTGAGGATGCATGACATCCTTTCATTGGCTATGACCCTTGATATTTTCAAGTCCGTGGGGGGCTTTTCGAAGAATTCAAACCTTTCAGGGACGGCGCAGTGCAGAACAAAAATAGAAGGGGGGAAAAAAAAAAAAGGGGGGGGGGGAATAGAAAACAGAGCAGTAGGTCTTAGCACAGCGGTATGCGCTTCTCGCTCGTCCTCCTGGGGCTTGCGTCATGCCGCTTCTTGACGAGTGCCTGTAATCTGTTACTCCGAGTAGCACATCCTCGGCTCAGGGTGGCCTGGTGTAATTTTGGTCATCGGTGCGTTCTCGTTGAATGCTGGATGTCTCTCCTTGCTGTTATTTTTACGGTGAAGCGCTAGTATTCATTGCTGGAAGGGCAGAGAGTTGATAAAGAGTCTATGTTTATAGCTTGTGCTACTAAGGAATAGAGGCTGGATGCTGTCGTGCTGACTTTACGAATGCGTAGTGTGTGATTTCTCTGCTGTTTGGGATATTTTTTTGTTCAGAGGGGTTGAAAGCTGCAAACCTGGCTTGTAATTCTGAGCTGGGTTAGTCCCTCGCTTGCCCCGACCGAGCGCTCGCGTGAACGGGTTTGTCTTCGTGTGGATGCTCAGGCTGCGTACTGAAGCTTTTTAAAACAGTTTTCAACCTGTCTGGCTCTCCCTGCTGCTCTGAATTGTGCTGAATTTCAGTGCTGCTGCCTCTTATCCCCTCGGTTGTCTTTCCTTGGGCTCTTAAAGTAAAAATAAGGAAAATAAAAGCAGGCATTTAGGGCACTTAAAATATCAATGCCTCCGTAAGCTGAAGCTTGACAGCGAGTCTCTGTTTTTCCTTTTTCGTTTCCTCCTTTTGCTATTTTCTTTCACCTAATACACAAACTGACCGAAGGTATCCCCAGCACGGCATGGTCGCAGTTGAAATTACTGCTGTTTCCCGTGCTGTGAACTGATGATTGGAGCATCCCCCGCAGCGCTGTCAGGACTCCCCAAATCCCGCCCCAGCAGATGCTCAACTCTGTAAAACCTGGGTAGGTTTTTCTGTTCTGCTTTCTGCTTCCCGTTCTTCTCCAAATCCCCATTTACAAGTCTCTTCTTTTAAAATTTTCTTTTGCAAACGCTTCCCCTTTGATTTTCCTAGTAACAACTCACAAGCTCCGTACGGCGATTCCTCTCTATTGCTGCTGAGCTGAGTTAGAAGCCGTTCATTCGAGGACTTGCCTGTTCGCTTTGTGTGCTCTACAAAGTGATCTAAATGAGTAATACCCCTCAGAATATGTAACAGATGCATAAGCGCACCTGGGGTAAGTGCTTTGTGGACTTGACAACATCTCACGAGTCCTACACAACTGTGCTGTTGCAGCAGCTTTTGCGGTTTCGAGTTTCTGCTGTGGTCTAAGGGATGGGGAAACACATTTACTTCAGTTGTCAACGGGAATTTTGCTATTGCCCCCGGGAAATTTAAGTTCGAGGAACGTTTTGTCCTCCTTTATGCATCTGTATAATCCACACGGGTGGGGTTTTCGGCAGACTTCTATTTTGGATCGTGCTCGGGGTTGTTTTGTGTCAAGGAAGGGTGTTGAGTGGGTGTACCGGCATGGCTCGTGAACTGCGGGTCCAGATCTGTTCTCAAAACTGCTCCTACGTATTATTAGCCCGTAAGCCTGCCCTTGGGGGCTCTCCGGTGGAAAAGGGCATGAGCATACTTGGAGCATGGGCTATTTGCTCCCGTGTTGGTCGCGATGGCGAAGCGTGTGCTGTTGCTGACTGCACCACCAAATGTCCTGGGACATCTCGTCCTCCGGTGGGACAGAGGGAGCCTGGGAAGCGTCTGCCTGTGGGTGGGATGTGCCACACAACTTCGGTTTTCCTTGAAGAACCTTCCCAAAACGGGTCTTGTGAAGCCCTTCAGCAAACAAGCTGGTGTGTATTGGCACCCCATTTGTAGCTTGGGTAAAAATCAAAGAGCTCTCTTGAAAAAAACCCAAAATCAATAACTGCTGAGCTTATTGAAAGGTGCAACGCTGCTGCGTAACGAATGGCTTCTGGTTGTAGGAGGGAAGCAGCCACGTTTTTATGGAGAAATAAGGGAAGGTCCAGCTCGGGAACCGTGTTGAGAAGGTCCAACGTGGTGCCAGATGTCTCGGGGCAGCCTGCCTTCACTGGAGGGGCTGTAGAGCTTCATGTGCCGTAGGATGCTCTGGTGCATCTCCCGGTAGCCTCAACTCTGAGCTTTTGGGGGTGACAAGGACACGCTTGAGTCAAAGGGCTCAGACAGAACAGCTTCAAAAAAAAAGAGAGATGAACTCTCTTATTTTGAAGAAGCTATTTGAAGAAGAGACCAACCTCTCACCCAAATGGTGTTTTTTCTTGGCTGGGTCATGGTGATTGGGTTGATTGGTGAGCTTAATCTAGCGTTGATGACTTTGAAATGGTTTCCTCGCAAGGCGGTTGTTTGCTTGCTTATTAGGAAAGCAAGGTGCTCGGTGTGGAAGTATCCCTTATCAACGAGAAAAATCAAAAGGGGATTTGATAGGGTGAAACAAGTTCATCAGAGATACCACTCTGTGTGTATATATATATGTGTGTGCGTGTTTTTTAAAATAAGATTTACTCTACTATCTCAACATTAACTGGGGCATTTTACAGTGCTCCCCTTCTGTGAGCTTCCGCGATCCATCATTTCCCTGCTAGCGTGCTGTAGTGGCTGTTAGATTTTACTACACCAAACACTGTAAAAGGGCATTAGAGCAGTTAAATCTGGAGTCTTGCTTTCATAAGGAAAAAGAAAATGCTGAATTAGGCAATGGAAAAGGCAACCACAGCGATACTTTAATCTTGCATAAATTATCAGAAGAGTCAGAGGCTAGCAATTTTATGTATTGTTATAGCTCTGCTAATTAATTATTCCAGAATAATCGATGTTTAGAAGAACCAAAGTTTGGTCCTTTTCTGTCTTAATGGACTACAGTATTTGCTTTCAATATGGCAGCTGTATTTTTTTTTTTCCCTGATGCGGCAATGCTTTAATTTTCCCCTGTGGAGTTAATGCACTAGCTTTTCTAAATATGTACAGTCTAAATGATAACCAAACAGGGCAATGTTACTCCACAAATTGTCAGTGGGTCTAACTCACAGTGTTGGCTTTGGAGCGAGGCATTCCTGACGTCCAGGGAAAGTTGAGTCTCCACCATGAATATTTGAAGGATGAGGTGCTCTAAAGAAGCAGAGGAATTATTTAAGAGGCTATAAAATGGTCTATAAATTGAAATGAAATGGTCAACATGCTGGGAAGATCTGTGCAACTGGAACGAGTAAGTTGATATATTTTTTTTTTAAAGTAGATGGTGAAATTCTGGCCCCGTTGAAATTGTCTGGGCTTAAACTTTTACCCTTATGCTTCATAGCATATACATTTTAGACCCTAACGTTTGCTCTGGCTCATATACTGGGGCTAGAGTAACGACGTGTCACAGGTTTCTCTCTCTGTATATAGATAGATATAGATATGTATAGGTATATAGGGAAGTGAGCAGGGGAATTTGGTTAATCTGACAGAATTCTGTTAATCTGACAGAATTCACGACATTTATTCAATTTCTGAGTTAGGGATCAAACTAAAGACAAATTCCACTTATGGAAAAATTGAACTATAAACCTTTCAGAAGTGGAACAGCGGGACTTGTTGTCATGTAAATAATTTTGTGACAGTTGGATTGTTTTCTTAATGTCATGCTTTGTAAAGGGTAAGTAGAAAATCACAAGACAAGAAGAGGTCTCTGCCAGCTCATAAAAAAAACCCCATTTTGCCATTTTAGCGTGCTTTCTTCGTGTGTTTAAAACAAAATCTCGGTGCTTTGGCATGGCATGCTTCGTTCAGGAGGGACCCCCTTGCAGAAGGATGGTGCTGACTGTCTTGGAGCACGTCCCTGCCTCATCCCCTTGTCAGAAAGAGGAGGGAGACGGCTGAGGGATGCCTGGAAAAGAAAAGTGCAGATTAGAGAGGACGATCAGGACTGTTAGGGTTGAGATGTAATTAAATATTTAGTATTTAAATCATGTCTGATGTTTGCCTAGGAATAGTTAAGTCAGGACGCTTGCTTTGGGAAGATATATTGAAAAAGTACGTACTTTGCTGTGCGTTGCAATGTAGGGAGCAGTTGAGCCTGCGGCTCGTCCTGGTCCTAGTTTCTAGACTTGACAAGTTAGTATCAACTTTGTGCTTAGTTTTGAATATTGTCTTCGATAGAAAGAGATTACCTTCCTCTGAATGGTGGAATCTCAGAGCTGCACGTCAACACGTTCATCTCCTTCTGGAGAGTTTGAATTCCTTGTTTGCGAAGGACTTCAGATCCCAATAAACTCAGTGCCTTGAAACGGAGCTCAGGAAACCTATAAAGTCCCAGTGTCCTTGGGTAGTGCGCACCTGACCCGATGCCTTGGGAGGCAGCTGGTTCAGTCGTGGCTGTGCTAAAAAGGGCCTGGGGCTGCGTTGGACCCTAAGCTGGAAGCTCCCAAAGCGTCCTCTCATTACAAACAGAGCAAACTGGATTGGGCTATGGTAAGACGAATATGGCCAGCAGATTCAGAGATGGTATTTCTGGTGCTGGTGGGGCCGTACTGGTACACAGTGTCTGGTTTGGGGCATCCTAGTTCAAGAAGGATATGAAGAGATGGTCCAGTGGCAGAGCATCTTGGGATGACCTTGGGCCTAAAGTAAGAGGTTGAGGGTGCTGGGCTTATCTCAAGAGGCTGTGGAGTGTCCGCCCTTGGAGGTATTTCAGATCTGGGTAGGTGAAGCTGTGGCTGCCCTGATTTGGTGCTGGTGATGCTCACGCTTTAAGCAGAAGGTTGAGCTGGAGACCTCCAGAGATGCCACCAACATTTCTGTGGTTCGAAGGAAGTAACTTAGTTATCTGCTACAGTGCTGAAGTCTTTAAGTACCAAAATCCCTATGCACCTTACAAGGTTTTGCAGCGTTTGTGACTGATGCATGAAACCCAGCTGATAAAACCCTCCAATTCCCATCTAGCTGGGAGGAGGTTACTGTCAACAAGACTGGTGCAGAACTGCTGCCGTGTACTCGCTTCGCAATCACGTCTGCAAGGACTTTGGGAACTACAAAAGTGCTAGAGATGCTGTGCCTAAGCCCTTTTATTAATCTTTCCTGAAAAGAAGGAAAGTAGTCGTAAGATTCTCAGCATTAGGAGTTGATTCTGGAGCACTGTCGTAAAAAAAGGAAATTGCTTGTGCAAGTGATGAGGGTACCATGTTCTCGGATGTGAAGGTAGGGACCACAGCAGGAGCAAATCCAACGACTTTATTTCACCGCTTGAGAGGACCTTTAATCTAGCCGGTAGGTCTAAGTTAACCCAGTGCTCCCAGACCGCAGCAAATGAAGATCTTTTTTATGGACTCAAATTAATCTTACATTCACAAAACTGAGCGTTCCACTTAGCACGATTGCCTCGCGGTAGCCCCGCTGTGGCTAGGACTCGCTTTATTTTGCATGTGCTGTTGTTCTGTGCCGTTATTCATGCAGCGCCAAGGCTGTAAATTATCCTTTACAGTCAGGAGAATGTGCCAAGCAATTAATATAACCGGTGTCCTGAAGAGCTGGTGATGGAACGAGCCTAGGAAAAGAATGATGCAGAAGAAATGCTGGTTAACAAGCAACGACGTTGGCTTGTGAACAGGTAGGGTTTGCTGTGATTCGCTTCTGAAGATTGTACTTAAGCGAAAAGATCTTATAAAGAAAATAAGGGCAGCATCCATTCCTTGTAACAAGCAGTGTGTCTCCAAGCTTTCATAGAATCATAGTCATAGAACCGTTAAAGTTGGAAAAGACCCTTAAGATCATCGAGTCCAACTGCTAACCCAGCACTGCCAAGGCCACCACTAAACCATGTCCCTAAGCACTGCATCTCCCCGTCTTTTAAATACCTCCAGGGATGGGGACTCAACCCCTGCCCTGGGCAGCCTGTGCCAGGGCCTGACTGCCCTTTTGGTGAAGAAATTTTTCCTAATATCCAACCTAAACCTGCCCTGGCGCAACCTGAATCCTTTTCCTCTCGTCCTATCACTTGTTACTGGGGTGAAGAGACTGACCCCCACCTCTCTACAACCTCCTTTCAGGCAGTTGTAGAGAGCAATAAGGTCTCCCCTCAGCCTCCTCTTCTCCAAACTAAACAACCCCAGCTCCCTCAGCCGCTCCTCCTAAGACTTGTGCTCTAGACCCTTCACCAACTTCATTGCCCTTCTCTGGACACGCTCCAGCACCTCGATGTCCTTCTTGAATTGAGGGGCCCAAAACTGGACACAGGATTCGAGGTGCGGCCTCACCAGTGCCGAATACAGGGGCACCATCACCTCCCTGGTCCTGCTGGCCACACTATTCCTGATACAAGCCAGGATGCCATTGGCCCTCTTGGCCACCTGGGCACACTGCTGGCTCATGTTCAGCCGGCTGTTGACCAACACCCCCAGGTCCTTTCCCGCCAGGCAGCTCTCCAACCATTCCTCCCCAAGCTTGTAGCGTTGCCTGGGGTTGTTGTGACTCAAGTGCAGGACCCGGCACTGAGCCTTGTTGACCCTCACACAGTTGGCCCCGGCCAACTGGAGCTGGTGCTCCATCAAATAGCCTTGTGAATCAGTTGAAAGCATACCAGCATCTGGATTGCCCAGCTTGGTGCAATTTACCTTCATTTATAAAAAATACTTACCTGAGTGGATGATGCAAATATTCAAAATTGCATTAGGGCTGAATGCTTTTTCACGTGGCTTCGCTACCAGGAGCCGCTCTGTGATGCGCTGGTAACGCAGACGTCGTCCCCCCGGTCCCGCAGCCTTTAAGTGTGGAGGGAAATCACCCGCCGCTGCCCGCTCCGAGCCTTTCCGTTCCCCAGGAGGGAAAGCTGCCCTGCTTTTTCTGGGTTTTGCAAGACTGCGTCTAACCTCTCTTCTGGTGCCAGAGCAGACTGAGGATCACTGTAGAGCCCCAGCGAGGACATGGAAATACCCCTGAATATGTGGTTCTCTCCTCTCCCTTCCCCGCTGATGGCTTGTGGCACGTCCATCCCCATCCACCGCTTCCCGAGTGTCCTCCCGTGCTGTTGCCTGTTGTTTGGAAGGAGTTTTGACCTCCGAGATGCTGTAGGTGCCTCTGTGGGATGAGGGCTGGTTCTCACCGAACGCTGGTACATCACGAGCCAGCGGCGATCCTGCCTGTGGACATTGCTGAGATCAGCGATTAAAACCACGGCTCCGCACGGGCAGATTGGGCTTTGCAGTTTCTTTCCAGAGCTTGGGGAAACATCTGCTTTACGGGGTTTTAATTGCTCTCCCTAGCACATCCATCCCCTCCCCAGCAAATTTTAGGGCCGGGGAGGATATGTGCTGCAGAGGCCAGGTGAGGCCAGGGCAGAGCGGTACGTGAACAAACCCTTGGCGAGCCAAAAGGGTTAGAAAAACCAGGCCATAAAATGCCCGTAAAGCGATCTCTGCTGCTGAGCAATTCCTCCCACCCATACCAGGGGGATGCCCAGCCCCAGCGACTCTCCCACTGTCACCACTTTCCTTCTGGGGCCGGGCAGGGTGTGGGTGACATGCCATTGCCTGGACATCGCGTGGGGAAAGCAGCTTTGTTGAAAAGCTTCCTAAACTTGATATCCTTGTTTATCTCTTCGCAGTCCCTGCCTGGCCCCTCTAGATAAACAGGTGCCAGCGCGTGCAATTCCCAACAGCCGCTCCGCTGCCTGAATCATGCCGAGATCGAGCCGTGGCTACGCGGGGAGTTATTCCTGCTTCCCTTCAGGGTTGGAGCATCCCTATGGCAAACAGGCCGTGACTCTGGAAACGGAGCCAGGACCGGGAGTTGGCTCGGGGAGGCTGGTCCTGGAGGTGTCGGCGGCTGTGCCGTGCTCGAGAGCTTGCGGGATATTTATTTTGGAGCTCAGATAAGCTGTCAGGCCTGCCCGAGCCGGGGGAGGCAGCGTGTTGGCTTTCTATTAAGGATAAAAACCTCCTTGCTGTGCTGAAAAGATGTCGTATACGGCTAGAAAGGGTGCTCTGACCGACGGCTCCACGGCTGTTCTAGGACAGTGAAAACTCCTCTCTATTAGTGCTGCAAACCTCTGCAAAATGGGTTGTTTCTAGGCGAGTGTAAGACAGCCCAGCCATTTAGACTCATTGGTAACTTAAAAAAATGCCATCCTGTGACTTTCTTATTTTGCTTTCTTTCCTCTCGCCGTGCCCTGCGAGGATCCCTGCTGCCAATCCCCGCGCCGGCCGAGCACTGGCACGGCTCGGCGTAGCACGGTGAAGCCGCAGCACCTCTCCCCGGTGCTCTTGGCATTGCTTACATTCCCCAAGATGAGCCGGCGGTGGGAAAGCAGTGCCCCGCTGCCGGGTTGTTTTAGTGTCTCGACTCGAAGACATTCCTGAATGAAACCCTCTTAATTCCCACCTGAAGGCTGCGGTGGCGACATAAAGCCCAGTAATAAAGCGTAATGAAGAATACCAGCGTGAAATCAAGATGTTAATCCTCCGCTGGTGACAGGCAGTAAATCTGCAGCCTGGTGTTTCCCTTTGCTTTTTAATATATATTAAAGCGAGCGGCTTGTTTTATGTCTTCTTGTCTCACGGGCTTTTAAGCGGAGCGGTGCTCAGTCCTGGGCGAGCGGGACTTTTTCTGTTCCCTTTCTTCCACCTTGCAACTTTGGTCTCCTACTTCAAGGATTTTCAATCTAGGGACTTCTGGCTTTCAGAAGAGTTGCTCTTTGGTTCCCGTGTGTTTTAAAGGCTTCGGTGCATGGGAGCTTTCCTTGTTGCTGTGTGCGAGCTAAGCGACAAGTTTCTTTTCAGAGCAGCAAGCGGTGTTAGATCTGCTTTGCTCGATGCGACCCCTTGCTCTCGCTCTCTCTATCTCGAGGCCTGCGCTAAGCAGCAATGGTTGGGAAATGCGGACATGCAACTTGATTTCTTTTTCAGAGTAGTTCAGATTTATTGTAATTAAATTTTTTCCATTTTTTTAACGTGGCCTCAGATTTTTCAGGCTTTCTGGTAGTACGTGGTAGGAAACATCGGTTCGAATAGTTTTTCTTTAATACGTGCTGTGTCTTCATGATTCCCAGACAGCTTTACCTTTAAAATGAAGGGACATTTTTCTCTTTATTATCTTTCCCTTAATGGATATTCAATGTGCATCCGCTTTCTGCTGCGTGTCAGTAGCTGCGTGTGCCGAACGCGTTGCTGAAAGGCTGGTTTCATACCGAGTGGTGCGGGAGAGGACCTTGCCTTTCCCGCTCCATCCCCTATAAAAAACAAAATAAAACCTGGACATCACACCGGCCACTTTGTATGTGCTGACGCTTCTTTTGTCCTGTCCTCTCTTGTCGAAGATATTAGTGCACATCCCGGGCTGCTTGGCTGCCTAATGCTTTGCTTTTTCACTTTTAAATATTCATGTGAGCAGAGTGGCTGGGTTACTTAATGGAGCAGCATGGTCTTTGAAATCCAAAGCAGAAGTGGACTTGTTGTCAATAGCTTTTAAAAACTTTTCACTAATCTGGCTGATAGCCTGTCAGATTGACATATTTCCCCTCTTCTAAAGTTTAAATGAATTCTGGTGCAAGAACGGTTGCTGCTTACGAACCTGGCCTTGATGTGCTGCGTTGGGAGAAGGGCAACCTCCGTAAAGAAGAAACTACTGATCCCCCACCAGACAAGGAGATTTTCTGCGATCGAGAGGATCGCTGACATGCCCGAGGGATTTTTAGTGGGTTGCTTTACCTGTAAACCCTGGACAAGAAAGCAGTCAAGGTAGTTAAGAAAGCAATTCAGAGGAAGAGAAAGTAGAGTTGAACGAGTATTGCGAATACCTGCAGCGGTGTGGTTTAATGAACCCTTGATTGAAGAAGGGAACGAGCTCTGGGCTGTCACGTCTGTGAAAAGTAACTCATCCTTCTCGGGAGAGGACTTTCCCTTTGCTTTCTCCCATCTTTTCCCTCTGTGGGGTCTCGAGATGATGTCCGTGCCGACCGGTTGTCGTTCCGGTGATGTCTCTGTGCAGTGCAAACGAGATGCAATATTGTTTGGGGCTTTTAACTGCTCTGGTAGCACGAGCAGTCATGTCCAGCTCTCATTTCTCTTCAGATTTACAGCTCTCTGCATCTCTTTCAGGAATCTCAGGGTCTTCTGCACCTTGCTCCCTCTTTAAGGGTAAACCCCTTCATCTTTTCCCACCGTCACTGGAGAATTGACTAAAGATCGAAGGAGATGAATGCTGTCCTTTCTTCTGCAGCGTCGGGGCTCGCAAGGGTTCCTCTCTCCAGCTTGGTTTATTGGCTTCACTCACCAGTCACCCATACCTTGTTGTACAAATGAAGGATTTAACTCTCCTGGATTTGTCTGGTGAGTGAGAGTAGTAACGCTATGGTGTAGAATAGTAAAAAAGGCTGGGCTGGACCTAGGACGCTCTTTAGTCTCTCCCCTGCTGAAGGCACCAGTCTACATCGTTCCTGCCTGGTGGACATCTAATCCTATTTTAAAGACCTCTGGTGATGGAAGCTCCACATCCTCTCTGGGTAACTTATTCCATTTCTTCTTTGGCTGTCACCGATGCTTCTCGAGCCGAGCGGAGGGGAAGGATTACAACCGGCTTTCCTGTTTATGCATCCCACTCTGAAATTTGCCTTTGTGCGACCGCGTGACCTTGTCAGAGGATGAGCGAATGTCGAACGACATAGTGACAGAGGATTTTCACTTGCTTTGTTGTTTGTCAGCACTTCCTACGCAGCCCTCGTGGCAAGGGAAGGCTTTTGGGAATGGCTCGGCGCTGGCGTCCTGTGGTGGTGGTGCAAGGATTGAGGAGGCACCGGGTTTTAGATCCTCAGACAGCTTCCAAAAAGTTGGAGGAAGGATGGAGAGAGGTGAAGTTAGAGGGATGAATAGGGCTTAATGCTAATAGGTGTTTGGTGTCTTATTCTCCAGTTTGCTTGTTTTAACCTGATTTGAGCCTGGCTTTCATCCACTGGTTTGCTGGAGGCCATCTCCTGTGCCTCTGGGCTACGGAATCGCTGCGGTGCCAGTACCGATTAACGTGTGTGTCACCGGTCGTGCCTGGGATGTCAAAGACCAAATTGATTTTTCAGCTCGGGGAAAGGATTTCTCCTACGCGTGCTGGTCAGGTAATGCGAAGAGGAAACCAGCTCGGAGCTGGAGCGATCGGACCTACTCCGGGAAGACGTATCGGCCTCTCGCTCTGCCATTTCCCATCACAAGAGATCTCTCTGCGAGCGAGGAAATACGTCTCTCTGACTTCTCCTGAGCATACTGGGCATATTCCTCTTGGTGACTAAATGACCAAATCCCTTTTATTCTTTAAAGTCATCCACTGCTGCTTCTCTGAAAAGATAAAGGTGAACCACTGCAAGGAGCTAATGAGCCTAGAAAAAAAGGATACTGAAGGAAGAATCATCTCTTCGTGTCGGACAGGAGTATCTCAGGGAGGACCAGAGTTTGCTTATGGCTCTGTAACTTCGGGTGAATCATGTAATCTTGATTCTTTATTTTTTTTCCCTCTTTGGGGAAGGTATTAATAATACCTTTCCGGTAGAATCGGGGCTCTATTCAGTATTTGCAGCTTGCTTTGAGGTACTCTAGAATATCGCTTAGGTTACTTAAGAGTAAAATAACATGCTGAAAGAATGTCAGAAATTTTTCAGAGAATGTTTTTGTTTCTTACAGCTCTGCCAACCAGTCTACTCCCACTGCATTCAGGTCACTGGTAGGATGAGGGCTGGAAGTCTGACTCTCCTGCTATTAAAATAGCCCGTAGATTTAGGAGATCGCGCCTGACACATGGCCTGGAGAGCATAATTTGACGTGGCAGCTGAGTGAAAAATGCTGGATGCGATTTTTATTTTCAGTGCATGCAGATGCATGAAGTTTTTGGCTTGGGTTTTTTTTTTTTTAAACACAAAGGAAAACAAAACCAAGCCAACCCCCCCCAACCCAACAAGAAAACTATATTAAAATCAACAGGGGTCAAATGGGGATTCAGACAAGACACTGGAAGAGAGGGGGGGATTTCTTTTCCCCGTTCTGTAATTTCTGATGGCCTGAAGAGGTCTTCTCTGCCATTTGGTAATACTCTTAAATTTGAATACCAGGCATCCCTGTAAGACCCAGGGAGTGTCCTTCAGATACATTTAGAGTTGATTAAAACCAAACAGCCTTCACTGCCGCTGGACGGAGTTTTATAGACAACCCTGCAGGCTGCATCAGTGGAGGCTAACAGTTCCTGGCTGGTGTTGTTGCAACTAATTTTCAAGCCACTTTCAACCTAATTTTCAAGGACAGAAGCAGGCATTTCAATTACCTGAATAATTGGAGGGGGAAGAAAACACTTGTGTGGGGAAAGGGGCCTGACGGAGCAGGCTAGGAGCCAGGAGACTTTGTTATTAATATGCACTTCTGCTGCCGATTCCCTCTGTGACCTTGGGGTAAATGCTTTTAATGGTGTACCTTGGTTTTGCTGTCCGTGTGATGGGAAGAGACGACCACAGCGCTGTGAGATCGGGGGGGAAAAAAAAAAAAAAAATCACTTGTGAAACAACTGTTGCTGGTATTCTTCGCTACAGACTTTGCCGTTTGCATCTCAGTTGGCCGAAGAGGGTTTGCTGCCTTGCTAGCTCCGAGGGGTTTTGAGGCTTTATTCCCCGATGTGAATGTGATGCCAGGTATGACTGCGCTACCGCAGAAGTGAGAGGTTTGGACTTTGAGACCTGATCCAGCACGGCTGGTTGCCCATCCGTGCTGTGGCCTGGGTTAGCGGGCAGATCTGGATGAAAGAGCCTCAAGTTTTGACTCTGCCCTCTGTTCCCCAGGCTGGGTAATAGCTGGTGGATGGGTTGAAGGCCATGGCGATGTTCTCGGCAAGTAGAGCGGTTCCTAAGACGGTGTGGTTACGCGGTGGAGGAGAGGGTTAAGCCCAAGACGTTGATCTTTCTCTCCCACCCGGAGGAAGGCGACGGTGGGTTTGCAGGACTGCCCGGGGAATGCCGAGGCTGAAAGGAGATGCTGAGCCAAGCTAAGCTGAAACTTGTGCAACCTCAGGTTTAGTCCTTGACCCCGCAGCATCTAAATGAAACCGGCTGCTGCTGTGGGAGCCGACTCGCCTGTGTCTTCCTTTTCTGAAGGCTGGAAGCACCGAGTGCCCCAGGCAGGGTGCTGTGAGGTCCAAGGCCAGTCCACGGATCCCAAATATTTTACTCCCCTCCGGGGTCACACTTGTGTTCCTGGAAAGGGGCTTTGTTTTGTCTTGTCGAGAGCAAGCAGGCCATTGCAGGGACTTTTTTTCCCCATCCACCCTGAGTCCTCCTACCCTGGGGGTTGCAGAGTTTTGTTGGTTATGCAAGTTATTAACTCACAGGAGATACAAGGGAAACTATTTGCAGAAAGCCGTGAGAAACGTTCAACTAATGTGGTTTTTTTTCCCCCGACGTTTCGGAGTGGCTGTGATATGCCGGCAGCCGGGTACCGCAGCTCAGCTCATGCACAATAACTCATTGGCCATGGTATTTCATTGCCTCGACGGCAGGAGAGGATTGGGATGAGTAATCTTTTGTTTTAAACCCCAAATAATCAAATTGCAATCTGAAATAGCTACAACAGCATAAAACCTGTGCGCCGGTCTCATTTAAACCTGGATCGGGTCTATACGGGAGGTCCAAAGCCTTAACGTGAGGATAAACAGATTATAACTGTACCTGCGTGAAATGTAGGTGCGCGCCGGCTCTGAAAGCGCCAGCGCTCGCAGGAATTGGGCCTGCGAGCACTCCTTGACCTGCTTCAGTCAAAATGAGCTGGCTTAGCAAAGACATGGTATTTAAACCGTCTCGGTTAACGCGGCTTATATTGACTGATGCCGATTAAGGGGTGCTCATGTGAAGAGGAAGGTAATTTCTGGTGCGGGAGGGATGATGCTGGTGGATAGCCGGGAGCGGACTGACAGCCGTAGCTTCTTGCAGGTGATAAAGCGAGGTCCAAGAAAGATGCTGAGCTTGGTGAGCCGAGGCTGTTCCCGTCCCTCTCCTGAAGATGCTACTGCAGGGGAGAGCTCGGGGTTGCTTATTTTTTATTCCTTAGCCTGGAATAAACACAAAGCTGCAGACGTGTGTCCAGGCTCTAGCTCTGTCTGCTAAAGAGCTTAATGTTCCCCGCTGGTTTTTGTACTTGGCTGATCTCAGACGATATCAACAGATGGATAGAGGTGGCAGAGACGATACATTTCTAAACGTCTCATGGAAATCCGCTGGGCGTGGATAAGTAGCTGGATGGGACTGACTGGTACCCTGGAACAGCAAAGAGCCGTTGTCCTTCTTCGTGAGCTGCCTGCTCCATGTACGTGCAGCATCAGGTCACCGCCGTGTCCAGCCAGCACGCCTGGCGTGGGGCGTTGGGACGAGGTATACGGGCTCGAGAGGGACCCAAGAAGTTCTTGGGTCGCATCTATTAAGGTTATTAAATGCCTGATGTTCAGCAGGCTCAGGAGCTCCCCTGTGCTCTTGCTCCTTCCTTGGTGCCCACTTGTGGCTGTTGTTCCCATGGATCCCTATTCCTGTAGGATCAGAGGGGTGTTGGGGAGATAAAGCATAAGAAAATGGGGAGCAAACCCAAGGGTTTTGGGGATGGCAAAGAGGAGTGGATGAGGGCCAAAGAAGTGGGGAACTGGAGGCAGAGAGAGGGCGGCAAGCGTATCTGTGGACTCAAATTAGTTTGGAGACCAAGCTGGCCCACGGGCTCCTTACCAGTCCTGGTGGGAAGGGCTTCCTCAGAAGCATGTTGTGCTTGGGTGGGAAAGAAAGGGATGAAGTGGACATTCTCCTAAGTTAGAAGTGATAGGACAAGAGGAAACGGCCTCAAGCTGCGCCAGGGTAGCTTTAGGTTGGATATTGGGAAAAACTTCTTCACTGGAAGGGTAGTCAAGCACTGGAAGAGGCTGCCCAGGGAAGTGGTTGAGTCCCCATCCCTGGAGGGATTTAAAAGACGGGTAGATGCAGTGCTTGAGGACATGGTTTAGTGGTGGGCTTGGCAGTGCTGGGTTAACAGTTGGACCTGATGATCTTAAGGGTCTTTTCCAACCTAAACGATTCTGTGATTCTAAGTGTGTGTGAGCTCCTAGATGTGTTTCCGAAGAGCGGTTTGGAGGCATGTTGGTGGGATGTCCTGCAGCCTGCTCAGGTGGTGGTGGGGCTCTGAGAAGAAGCTCTTTGGTGCTGCAGAAGGAGAAGTAGCAGGGACTTGGGGCCGGTGCTGGGGTGAGCTCGGTGAGGGCTGTATCAGTGAGAAAGAAAAGGCTGAGGATATCGTATGAGCGGGTTTTTAAGGTGGGAGAGGAAACTTGGAGGCGATGCACTTCTCCAAGGGATGCAGGAGGGAGCTGTGCAATGGGGGGACCCAAGCAGAAGGGGAAAGCATCAATCCATGTTTTTTTTTAAATTTTTTTTTTTTCCTCTAGCTTTCTCCGAGTTTAGAAAGTTTGTTTCTGAGGCAGAACAGGGGAGCAGCGTTCTTCCAGTGTGTAGTGGTGTTAATTGGTTTTTGTTTGAAATATTTACTGGATGGGAACATCAGTGATGATCAGCTCTCCCTCTAAGTGCGCCTGGGGAGCAGGTGTTGACAGGTGACATTCCCCAGCAGCTAAAAGTCTCCGCGGTGCAATCATGGGTGTATTTTAGAAGTGCTGACTTAAAAATAAAAAGGTTTATGTATCGGCCTAAATCTTGTCCAGCTCTTCTGTTTTCTTTTGGTTTTCATGGAAATGTTTCATGTGAACTGTTTAATAATTTTTGATCTTTGCAAGTTTTTCTGGTTAAGGCTAGTTCATCTAAAATACAGTGCAAGGTGTTTTGATATCCGTAAAAGTCCGTTAAAAATATTTTTCCAGCTTATTTGTCGGTTGTGGTGTCAGTGAGTTCCTGGTACCTTGCACACATTTGCAGGAGAGGGGAGATGTCCACCCTAGGCGGTGACGATGAAAGATGGGCTTGATTTGCTTCAAGCTCTTGGGCAACGTTCATCATCATCATGTATCCAAGCCCTTTGCAAGGGCTAAAAATCTTCTCTTAGAATTTAGGGTAATATTCTTTTAATCTGTTAAGTAGGATCTGATGACAGGCGGGATCTCTTTGTTCCAGTATGAGGAGGAGATGGATTTTTAGGGGCCGGCATGTGTTTGGTACGTGTGCCAGCCCTTGCAAACAGCTGAGCGGTACCAGAGGGCAACCGTGACCCCGGAGGTGCTGAACTGCGCACGTGGCTGAACACTAAAACAAATGGATAGGCAAGCCTGCACCTGAAGACACGGAAATATCTTAGAAGGGAGCCTTGAAGGAGACTGTGGTTCTCCCATTTATATTTTTTTCGGTTGCAGGTGGAACTTTTTTTGCCCTGGAGTCCAAAGATTCCCAATTTTCTGAGAACCTGGCTCCGTAACCCTACTGATTGCTCTAACGCAGGGTTGTATTTTACGCAGGTGCCGCAGTGTTCGTGGGGCTGCTTAGAGCAGGCAAACCCCTCGTCAAGAGGCGCTCAAAACTTGGTTTTATCGGTGCTGGGCATTGCAATCTCAACAAGATGGAGTTGACGGAGAGGAATGATGTGCTGGGGGTGATGGGGGCGAGGAGGCAACGCCGCTGCCCGGCCGACACCGGTGAGGAGCGCAGCTTGCGTTGCACCCATCTCCAGTGAGTGCGTGTCCCTTCTCCGGATGGAAGGGGTGCCGAAAGCAGGGGGCCTGGCCAGGGGTGACCTCGGAGCAGACCGGTATCAGGCTCCTTCTTGCGAGTCCCCCGGGGCTTTTCTTGCCTGTGCCATGTGGCCCCGTGCTGTTGCACCGCTCGGGTTGTTTTCGGCGCTGGGAAGCTTGCTGCGTGCATCGAGCACGTTCCTCGGGAATGCGGGAATGCGGTAACCCCATTCCTTGGGAATACAATTTGAGCTATGACATAATCCCTGGAGCAAGTGAGGAGCCGTTAGCAGCTTCTTCCTTACCGCAGTTGGTGGAGCGGAGCTGCGCGTCTTGGGATTCTGCTCATTCCTGGGTATTTTCTCATGCTCCAAACACTAACAGGTGGCACCCTTCACAGCGGAATGGGTGGGGGTGAATTATGTTTTAAATCATTCAACACCTCGGCATGGCTTCCCCTGTTTGTCTGAATTATAGCGTTGACCTCCAGAATTCATTACGAATATGCCCTTAATATCAGCTCAAACTTGAGACCGGAGTGCAACAGGAGAACCCCGTCCCGGAGCATGACATTACCTGCGTCCCATCAGCTGTCCGAAAGGTCTCGTCTTGACTCTCTCGGGAAGGAGAGAATTGGGGTAAATGTGAATGAGAAGGAAAAGGAGCTTGAGATGATCCCAGCTAGAATTACAACTGGGTCGCAAGTGTTTAAAAACATTTATGGAGAAGAAGGACTGGGACCACGTGCGGCGTGCTCTGCGATGATGGGTAGGGTTCAACACGTTTAGGTGCCGGTCTCCAAGCTGTCCTACACCCCGCTACGCGCCTGTTAGGGTGTGGGTCCAAGGATCCATGCTTGCCTGTTCTCTGTGCCCCCGTGGGCGAGCATCACCTCTGTCTGTCTAGCTCTCCCTTTGAAAAATCAGGCTAAAAATGAATTACTTTAATTAGAGATGTTAGCGGAGGATCTCAAAGCACTTCATAGGGAGAGCTGCTGGGTCGAAAGCAAGCAGTGTGGTGAGGCATCAGGAAGGGAGAAGGGCTGCAGGGAGCAACGCTGGCTTTTTCCTTTTTAACTTGGAATTAGGGAACAGTTGGGTTTCCATAGTCAAAATGCTGCTTTTCTCAGCTGTCCCTGCTGCCAGCAAGTCTCTTTCCAGAGGTGGGATTTTCTCCGAATTTCCCTCTCTGAAAGCAAACACACATGGAAACCCTGAGGATCTGTGTGCTCAGTCCTTCACCACCCAGTTCCTGAAGATATTTTGGTGACCTCTTCCACAGCACCAGAGAAGAGGGACAAGATTGAGCTGGTTGTTGTCAAGTTCATCGCTAAACCTCTTGGTCGGTGGGTCCCCGGTCTGTGCCCAGAGAGCAGCAAGTTGCTCGGGAAATGCTCGTGGGAAGTAAAGAGCTTAAATTGAAGGTTAAGGAGAAGAGTAAAAAGAGAGATCCACCCACGGCATGCTGCCTGCCTGGGATTGCTGCCTGCGGGATGCTGCCCGGAGCGGTACCCTGGTAGCAGAGCATCGCTTGGACCCGGCATAGGCAACGGGAGATGGAAAGCAGCAGCACCTCAGCTAATACTCCCTCCCTTGCTATCTCTCGGAGAGCTGCCTCCGTGGGTGAAAGGAGTGGGAATGGATTAAAAAAATATGTAATTAGTGCAGATAGAGCTCTGCTGTAGGCTCCAGCGTGCATTAATTAGTTGTCCTAGCAATTGTTGCATTGTTAGGAGAAAGAAACTCATTAAAAGCTCTTTGTTTTGTCTTTGTTTGGCACCTACCGCCATGGGATCCTGGACAACGACCGCAATTCCTCTGCGCGCTGGCGTTGCAGGCGGAAAGCACCGGTGAAGGAAGGCAGACAGGACTGCTGAGCAGCTGCCCGCAGCCTGGGTGATCCCATCGAAGTAATTCCACCGTAAAGTCGATCTAGAAACCTTGCTGCCAGGGCCAGCATGATTTTTTTTTTTTGCTGTTTGTTCAGTTTTTAGTGTGTAGCAAGGCCTTTTCAAAGCAGGGCGATGCTGAGGATGCTGCCTCCTATTCGTCACCTTTCCCCTTTCCCTGCCTGCATTTCTGGGAAGGATTAGTTTGTAACCTGTGAAGCCTTACGTGGAGCTCTTCTGCCTTCTTTAGAGTTGGGAAATACGTAGGTCTGTGCTCTGATTCAATTCCAGCTCTGAAGACTGTCCTGGGAAGTTTTTCTGTTGCTCCTTAGAGCATCCCCAGCTCCTGCTGTGCTGGTGACAAAGCAGTCTCATGTCGTCACCCCTCTGAACAAGCTGCCTGAATGATGACCGTTGCGGTTTAAGGAGCGATATTAATAGAGCATCTCCCTTTTAATACCTAACCTCTCCCTTATTTTCCTTCTTGTAAATCTGTCCTTGCTTGTGCTGGTCTCTGCGCCGTCCCCGCAGCTTTCCGTGCTGGGTTTTGGTGCCGAGCGGCATGCCGGGCCAGGAGCCTCACCCCTGTCAAATGCACTTCATTATCTTTATTTGCTCCCAGATGCTTTCTGTTCCAGGTCACTGCTCCCTTCCCTCCCCGACACCTCCGGGGGAGCACTCTGCCCCGTGAACAAATGAAACCGTCCGTCGTTCGCTAACTGTTGGGGAATCGTAGGGAAGCAGCCGCTTGCTTGGAAAACTCCGAGTATTTTGCACCTATGGAAAACAATAAACGTTGCTTTCTTGGATCTTGTTTCTGGTGGGATTTCAGGGGATTTTTGTGCAGAGGGGGAACAGAGGTGCTGCTTGGGGGAAGAAGCATTGTCTCTGACTGTGGATGCTCGCTGTGACTCCTTTGGATGCTGCCGGTTGCGTTGCAGCCGAGCTTTGACATCTGTAATATTCTGCACTTGCGTAAATACCTGTATCTGAATTTGGTCCTGTGACCAAAACATGTAAATAATGATCGTGATTTACTTATTACTTATTTCCAAGTGTCAGTTTGGCAAGCCAGGAAACTAAAGGCCTTGCTTACGCATAGGATGGGCAGATGGGGTTGTTTAGTTTGGAGAAGAGGAGGCTGAGGGGAGACCTTATTGCTCTCTACAACTACCTGAAAGGAGGTTGTAGAGAGGTGGGGGTTGGTCTCTTCACCCCAGTAACAAGCGATAGGATGAGAGGGAACGGCCTAAAGCTGCGCCAGGGCAGGGTTAGGTTGGATATTAGGAAAAACTTCTTCACTGAAAGAGTGGTCAGGCCCTGGCCCAGGCTGCCCAGGGCAGGGGCTGAGTCCCCATCCCTGGAGGTATTTAAAAGATGGGTAGATGCAGTGCTCGAGGACATGGTTTAGTGGTGGACTTGGCAGTGGTAGGTTAACGGTTGGACCTGATGATCCTAAGGGTCTTTTCCAACCTTAATGATTCTATGATTCTATGAAAGGAGGCGCAAGCTAGCACACGTCGAGGGTCAGCTCGGGCATCATCCCCTGAAACTCTGATGTGATCTTGGACAAGACGCTTGCTACCAGATTTTGAGGGTATGTTGGTATCTACAAGTGAAACTAGAGAACTTCAGAGATCTGCTGGAGCCTATCAAAGGAGGCAGCAATAAAGATTTAGATAATTACCTAATTAAGACAGTAAGGTAGTATCCTGAAGTGTGTTCAGTGCGCTGAGGTTGCAGATGAGGGCTGTCCTCCTGGAGGGATGTGTTTAAAGGCCGTACATCAGCCCCTGAAACAATCCAAAACCTGCATTTCTTCCAAGAGCTGCTGGCTGGTCATGCTTTTGATCCAAAGGTTTGCTTGCTGAAAGAGGTACACGCATTCAACCTCCGCACGGCTGGAGGGTGCGGGCAGGGAGGTTCCCCGTGGTCACGCATGGACCAGGGACGGAGCCAGAGTTAGAACAGTCATTCCTGCCTCTTGGTCTCTGGTCGGACAGATCTCCTCTCCCTGGCTCCAGCTTTGCCCTTTGGTTGGGGTTTAGACACTGAAATTACAAGTTTTGCAGCAGTTTGAATGACACAGGTAAGACTTGGATGCAATCTGCAGTGGCCATTTCTCTGCATGGTTCGGGCAGTTTGTAGGCAGGGTGGTTCCTGCCCTTTCAGCTTAGGTAAAGTCTGTAGTAAACCAAGCAAAAATATCCGCTACCCTGGAATAAAGAGCCTTTTCTACTTGGTAAACCAACCAAAAATATCCTCCACCCTGGAATAAAGAGCCTTTTCTACCAGGTAGTGTTCAACCAAGTAGCGTATTAGATTTTTATCAGGAATTTTTAGTGCATAACAAATTGAATCGAACCGAGGTTTGCTTTGGCTCAGGATGACTGCAAGGGCCCTTGAAAGCAGTGTGCGCGCAGGCTGGTACTTGCTCGGGGGTTCAATCACTTCAGGGAAACCCCTGATATTTGCTTTGCCTCTTGGTGTTCACTCTGGTCCCTTCCCAAAGCTGTGGTTGTGACCCACATCTCATGGTCCTTGCAGGTCCTTGGTGCTCCCAGGGCTGCTGCCTCCTCTTTGCTTGTTCTAGAACAAAAAGTGGGGTGGTGAAGGGCTGCAGCTGGTGGCCAGAGTGGTCCACCTGCATGGCTGGGATGCTCCAGCAGTTTGTCAGGTTATTCTTCCATCAAATTTTCCTGAATAATACTGCAGCACTAAGCAGAGATGAAGGAAATAGAGCTTGGGCATTTTTTTTCTCTCTTTCATAGAATCGTTAAGGTTGGAAAAGACCCTTAAGATCATCAAGTCCAACCGTTAACCCAGCACTGCCAAGGCCACCACTAACCCATGTCCTCAAGCACCGCATCTCCCCGTCTTTTAAATACCTCCAGGGATGGGGACTCAACCCTTTCCCTGGGCAGCCTGTGCCAGGGCCTGACCACTCTTTCAGTGAAGACGTTTTTCCTAATATCCAACCTAAACCTTCCCTGGCGCAGCTTGAGGCCATTTCCTTTCGTCTTTGAGGATGCTTGAGCATCCATGGGGCAAGAGAGTTGGGAAAGGATAAGGGAGCATTGCGGCTCAAGGTAATTTATTGCGTTGTAATTATTTATATCGCTGAAGCAGTGTCGGTGTTGCAGATACATAACCCAGAGCATCCTCGTCCCAGAGTGTTTGCAGGTTTGAACTGGATGGATGTGGATGTGGCAGGTACAGGAGGGTGTTGTAACTCCTTGTAGGAGAGGACAGGCCTTTCTCTTTGTTCTAGCAGTACTTAAAGTAGTTACAACTCTTGCTAATTAAGACTTAGTCCCCCCTCGTGCTATTTGTTCTATATATTTTTTTCCTATTAAGTTGTTCTACATTAATGGACGATGCTTTCCGTAGCTTATATGCCGCAAACAGTAAAGAACATTTCAAGAGCATCACACACGGATGTTTTTGAGGTGACACTTATGATTCTTACTCTTTTGAGGTGGCCACCACGACCCACTTGTACATCTTTAGCACCGGCCTGGGAGAGCGGCTGTCGGTGCCACCGCTCTGCGTGGGTCTGCTCGTCTCTGATCACCCAACTCTCGTGTTGAATCAGCCCGTGGAAAATGAACAAGGGACGTCCTGAACTGCTCCTTTGCAGGGCTGCGTCTTGGGTTTGACTCCTGGAAGGTGGCTTCTGCGGGCTGTGGAGATGTTTTAGCTGAAATCCTTAGTGAAAGCAACTGCTCCAGCCATCGTCTTTTCCATCTCTTCCCTTTTCTCTCTCTTGTGTCCATATATAACAGCAAATGCTTCCAGCAAGAGTGATGAAAATTACCAATTAACTGCCTGTGAGAAAGCAAGGGAACGCCAGCTGTGAGCAAGCCACTTCTCCCTCCCCAGGCTCACAAGTAACCCTATCCCCTTCCCAACTTGCCTCCCAACACCCCGGAGGATATACCCGACCCAGGTGGGTGTATCGCTGATGGGGGAGACTGGGGAGATGGCACACGAGTAAGAAGGGAGACAGGGAACAAGAGAAACTTCAACTGAAGGTTTATTCTGGTGCGCAAGAGCTATCTTTACCCGTCTTGGCTCGAGACGGCACTTCCATTTGTAAAGTCCCTACAGAAGCATCCAGCTCGGCATCCGACTCATGACAGGCATGTCGGCCTTGGCTTGGCCTTCTTGCCGCAGCTTCAGGAAGCTTCTCGCTCCCTTCCACAGGTGCCTTTCCAATTTTAAGATTTGGTTCGAATGCGTAGAATTGATGGAATTTAGAATTGAAAGCTATAGTCAGATGCAATTACCGTAAATTAAAAAAGCATCCAGGGCCGGCACGGAGAGCTGTTGGCGTTGGGGGCCTGGAGATTGGGGCTCCTGAGGCCAATGGGGAATCGTGTGGTATTAAAAAGGGATTCGATGCCTGACACCTCCCTTGGTAATTTTTGCTGTGATGATCTCACCCCAGTCCTCTTGTTGATTTGCCACTTGGCTCATCTGATTCCTTGTGTCTTGACCCCCCCCCACCCTTATCTGTCAATCTGGGTCGGCTGTGAAGGGTAATTAGTTGCAGGAGCTGATGGAGGGCATGGTGTTATTGCTACGGCCGTGCTCCCTTCTCTCTTTCCCTGGATAAAATCCCGGCTCGCTATCGGGTTGATGGCACTTGCCTTCCTGCAGGTCTCCTTCAAAAATCAGAGCTAGCGGTGGGGAAAATCTCATGAGGTCGCGTCACCAGGGCTGGTTTGGGTGCAGAAGTGTCCCCGCGGTGCTCAGAGCTCCTCTTGGGCTGCTGAGCTTGCGTGTGAGCCTGCTCCGTGCTGAGGAGCTTCTCCTTGGGTTCAGACCTTTATCTGCTCCATGGTGGATGTCTCAAGGGGAGGCCTGAGGGTCTCTGCTCCCTTCCCAGGTGGCTGCTTCTGCCCGTCTCTCAAGTAATCCCTGAAATCAGCTCCTAAATCCTTCCTTTGAGTTAGGAACGGGCTGTTTCCATCCTGCTGTGCCTTCTCTCACCCATAATTTTGCAAGGCTCTCGGCATTTCGGGATGCCTGTGGACTAAGAGTTGGGAACAGAGTTGGGCAACGTGTCCAGGTGTCTCAGCTCTTGGTCCCATCCTACCACATGGATATGGTCCACCATGAGACTGGCCTCACCATCAGAAAGGATGCTCTGGAGAGGCTCCTTTTCCCTTTTTCCACCCTCAGCGTGTCTATCAGTGACCATTCGGAGGCTGAACATGCCAGTCTGATTTGGGTATCCCCTGCTTAAAGCCGGTCCCCCTTGCTCCCTGTAGTAACAAGGGCTGCCCAGGTGCCCTCTCCCAAACGCATGTTACCGAGCTCCAAGAGGGAGCTCTCCCAACACCACCTATACCTGCAAATCTCCACTTTTTTTTTGGAGCCTAATCCAAAGCTCTGAAACAAATGGGAAGCTCTCGGTCAGCGTCCGCAGCTGTCTGCGTGCTAAGCCCTGCAGCTTGTGATGAGCTGCAGCTTGCAGGAGGCAAACAAGTGGTGTGGGGTTTTTTTTTTTTTTTTCTCCTCCCCTTTTGCCCCAGGGAATGCAACAGGGCTGGACAAATCCAGGTGTCTGATTAGCCACGCTTAATTAAGAGCTCGGTATTGTGGAGTAAGCCTGATGGACTCAATGCTGTCTTCAGCAGAAGGGAGCCTGGAAAGGCTCCGCTTGTTCCCCATGGGCACGGTGGATCTGGGCTACCCAGAGGGCTGTGTCCTCGATCTTCCCAATTTGATGTTTCTTTTGGAATAAGCAGCGAGAATCATAGAATCATTAAGGTTGGAAAAGACCCTTAAGATCATCAAGTCCAACCATTAACCTAACACTGCCAAGTCAACCACTAAACCATGTCCCTAAGCACCACATCTACACAGCTTTTAAATACCTCCAGGGATGGGGACTCAGCCCCTGCCCTGGGCAGCCTGTGCCAGGGCCTGACTACTCTTCCCGTGAAGAATTTTTTCCTAATATCCAACCTAAACCTGCCCTGGTGCAACATGAGGCCGTTTCCCCTCATCCTATCACTTGTTACTGGGGAGAGGAGACCGACATCACGAGAGGTTGGCGAAGTGGCAAAGCACAAGTCGTTGTTGCTGCTGGCGGCGGAGCAGAACGTTTCTACGCCCTGTGGAAAGCGTGGCCGTGTTGGCCGTGCCCCAGTTTGTGATTTGGGATAAAACAGGGTTGCCGCGTGTGCAAATAGAGTGAATTTTGGCTCCTCAAATCGCACCAGGAAAACACTCTGCCCCCTGCCATCATCCCCATCCTCAAATGCCCCTCTGGCTCGCTCTCATGTCGGGATATTCCGTTACCGTCCCCGCTTGCTGTAACGCCTCTCCGCGCTGCTGCCGTGCGCCCCGTCCCCTCCCCGGGATGGGAGCCTTCACCTTGGCAGCTCCTTCAGGCAGGAGCAGCCTCTCTGCGTTTTATTTCCCTGCCTCATTGACTCCCCATCTGTTTTTGGTTGCCGCCTGCAAACGTACCTATTCCTTTTGGCTTTTGCCTCTTTTTTTCCCCCCCATTCCAGTTTTTGTTTTAATTGTAGCCGCGTTGTTTAACTCAGCACGTTTCCAGCACCGAAACGCGGAGCAGCGAGGAAAGAGGTTTGCAAAGGGAAGGGTGGTCCGTGAATAACCCCGCTGCGGGGTTTGCTTGCTGGGAGATGGGCTCGGTTGCCCCTGAAGCAAGAATCCATCCTAAAGGCATCATTTTTTGGATGATTTTTAGGAGTACTTGGGCTCAGCCCAGCACCACCAGCTTCTCCGGTCGCTCTGGGGTAGTGAGCTTAACTCCATGTATGTCTCGCTCCGGCGAAAGCAAGAAGGGGTCCTTTCAGTGGGTTCCTTAGTTTGGGATCAAGCCGGGGTTTAATTACACATCTAATTGGAAAGGAAAATTCTGAGCAATATGTAGCTACCCACAGCCTGTTCTGCAAAGTTTTATATTCACATGTGCCTTCCCCCCCACTCTTTTAAAATTCTTTATATATCACGTATTTTATAAAGCATATTCAGGCAGAGGTGTGCAATCTATGGCAGAAAATGGCGCTTTTTTCTCTCTTCTTTTCCCCATTCGGATTTAGAAAAGCAGATCCGAAGCCCACGATGCGCGGACCCTCGCACCGCCGGACCCGCGGCCGTACCCTCTAGGGGGCACGATGCATCCGCGTTCGCACCGCGCGCCACCGGCGAAACCCGTGCCGTTTTTGCAGAGAAGGGTGTTGTGGTTTTTTTTTTTTCCATAGGAAAATGAACTGAGAGTTCCAAGAAACAGCAAAATATCCGTGTGTTCAGCAGGAAAAGCAGCCTGCCCAGAGCTGGTGGGCTTTTACCCGTTAGCGATGCTCTGCTTTAATTTTTGCAGTGATTTAAGACGCGGGGCTTGCAAACCCTCCTGCATTTGGTTTTAATCAGTCCTGGGGAGGTTTAAAAATCACCCAGAAAGCAGCTGCGTTTTGAAGCACGGTTGTTTTAAACCAGCAGAAGTATGAAGGGCAACTTTTAAAAAGCCAAATGCTGCTAAAGAAAGGATGTGGTTGTGCAAAAGCGCTCACGTCCCCGTGAGAGCTTCGGCTGCGGTGCAGCGGGAGAGGGGACAGGCAGCTACATCGCTTGCACGGGAGACCTTGAAAGGCTCTGGGTATCCTATTTTTTTAAGACAGGCAGCACACTTGTGATTTCTGAGCTGGCTTATTGGGACTTTGCATCTGTCTTTTTAAGACAAACCTAATTCAACCCTTCTAGCCCCGATAAAGTGAGTGCTAAACCAGGCAACGCTTGCGACCTCCTCTTTGGTTAAACACCCGTGACCGTCACCGTGCTTCCAGGACAACTCGGGGTCTGTGTCAAGGGGCAAGAATTTAATTTAAACAGCACGCTGTTTTTTTTTTTTAAACTATTACATAGCCTGCATTATTGAGCTGCTAGGCATGAGAGCTTGTAGCATTAATACGCAGAGAAAATGACTCTACGTGCAGGAAAACCCTTTCTGAGTAAATCCTGTTTTCCAGCGCTCCTGTAATTACCTCTTACCTCGCCGTGTGCGATTACTGCGTTAGCGATAGAGCTTGCATTGCTTTTGTGCTGCCTCCGTGATATTTCCTATACAGCGCTGATTGCTGCCCCGTTAATTGATTCCTAATACTCACGTGAGTTGACCGGTCATTTTTATTTGGTCTTATTATTTCAATAAAGCCGGCACCCTGCCTTCCCGTGTGTTTGGGAGTGTCACTTAAACTTGTCACCCTGTCCTCTCTGCTAGGCTGTGATTAATTGTTTGCTGCATTAATTGCTCTACCAGGCAGAAAGGAGATGGCGTGGCATCACCTCCGGACCCTGCGGTCCCGTCTGTACAGGCTCCGTACTTGAACACAAGAGCAGAACAGCGGAGGGAAAGGCTGCGCCGTTTAATTAAACGCATCTTTGCCAATCGGTCGACCTGGATTGCCTCGGATTAAGATGGCAAATAGCTGTCTTCGTGCCAGAGATATTTAGTGACTCTGACCAAGTTAACGGGCTAGCGGAGGGCTGGCAGTTGTTCCTGCTTGTCTAACGCCGCCTGCGATAGCCCAACGCATACGGTTGTGCGCGGTGTAATTCCTCCAGGCAAATCAGTGGCGTACGCGGTGGTGTAGATAAACCTGGGAGCCTGGCCGTTTTGCTTTCTGGGTCTGTAATTACACAGCAGGTAACGATGCTGCTGGAAAGAGCCCGGGTCTTTGTTATCCCCGCGAAGCTTTTGCCGAAGGGTGGCTGCAGGAGTGATGAGATGCACGGGAAGGACAACGAGAGGAGGGGAGGATACGCAGCCCCCTCTTTACAAGGGCAAAAATGTGGGATTTAAAAAAAAAACCCAAACCAAACCATCTTAGTATAATTTTAGTAAGCATGAGCATTCAATTTTTATAGCACAAAATTTCTTCAACTACAAAAAAAAAAAATAGCAGCCCTCAAAACTCCTCCAAACCCTCACTTTTCCGTGAAGCATCCTTTAGCTGGGATTTTTTTTTTTTCCCTTTCTTTCTCTTTTATACTTGCCCGTGAGGATTTTGTTCTGTTGAGGAGCACGGTGAGGCACAAACACCGTGCTGTAACTCTGCTCCAGCCCGACACTGCTGCATCTGCCTCCTCCCCGACTTTTTCTGCTGGTTCAGTTTTTCTCCAGCTAGTAATCGTTTTAGCAGATGGTGGGATAAAGTGATGCTGACCAGGAAATTACCTGTAAGCTGAGAGAAAAAGTGCTTTTATCCATCACAAAACACTGAAAGTCAGGTTTTGGCACTGCTTGGCTTGTCCGAGGAGGGCATGGAGTTATGGAAAGGGGTGGGAAAAGCTCTCCAGGCTCTTTCCTGGGACTCTCTACCAGCACGAGGGTTTCTTGGCTGGATTGGTGATTTAAGACTGCCGTGTTAGTGATTTAAAGTGGTTTTGGTGCAGTGCACATTTCTGCAGGGCAAAACCGGGTGCTGCCGTGGCTTCAGGAGCCGGGTATTTGGTGTGGGAGAGTGGGATCTCCGGGAGCTTCCCGGAGGAGTGGGGCAGAGCCTTTGGGATGCGTTGTCTCTGCAGGGCACGTTTTTCCCGTGATTTTAGCACCCAGAAGGCAGGGAGGTGAAAGATGGGAGTATTGCATGCGATTAATCTCTTCCTCCCTCCTGCCCTGTGCCCCTTTTTAAGGGATATCAGCCGGGGAAATGCTGCTCTGGGGAGATGAGGCTCTGCTCCCATCTCCCCGACGCCTGCCCCGGGCTCGGCAGAGCGCGGCACAGCCGGCTGCGGCATCAGTAACGCGGCGCGGGCGGCGTAGCCGGTAAGTAAGACACTCGCCGGCTCGCTACATTGCGAAGTAATGAAGTGGAAATGAACTCCCTGGCTGGTGAGGAGAGGGGGGGATTAGCTCCCGACAGCGGCACTCGGCTGCGGAGATTGATGGGATGTGCTGACGTCGGGTACCAAACACGACCATCTCACTTTGGCGAGCAATTAATCTAAAGGTTCGGTGATCTGTCATCCTCTCCTGCTTCCTAAGAGCCGGGAAATTTGTTAGGAGAGTTTGAAAAGAGCTTCCACGTTGTGGTTTTTGGCCGGTCGCTCCCTCCCCTCTCTCCTTCACCCCGCGGAGAAAGAGTCGAGGCGGGATGCGAAGGCATCTTCAGCTCTGCTCCGCCGGGGCAGGAGTTTGGGGACAGGTTCAGGGCCCTTTTTCGTGGGACCCCAGGTCTCTGAGCACGTTAATTCAGTGACACACATGAGTCTAAATGTGCTCAAGCACTTGGATGAATCTGCAGGTGTAGGAACTGCTTGATATTTTTAAAAAGTTGTTTTACTACTGATTTTTTTCCTAAAAAGTGGGGCCAGAGTGGAGAACGGGTAAAGAGATATATCATCTCCAACTCTTTACTGTTCCCCTTGTTCCCTTCGAGGTAGCTGTAGGGAGTAATTCAGTTATTCTCTGCCCTTCCCAAAACATTTCACGGACCCCGAAGATGTGCAGGCAACAGGTTGAAACGCTGGGATGAAACATTACTGTGCAAGATCCCCTCCTAAACCCAAACCCAAGCAGCTCCTCGTCCGTGGAGACGCGTTCCTTGCAACTACACGCACGGTTTGACATCTCTTTTTCACTCTGCGCTTGCTTGCAGCCCTTTGCAGGGCATTTTTCCAGGCATTGATTTAAAAATATGCATTTAATCTGAAGGCAGGAAGGTTGGTGACTGCAAAAGTGATGGCTCAACTGTGCTCCCGGTACCAGGCCGGTCTGCAGGGTGAATAGCTAATGCATTAATCCGCTGTGCTGGGGAGACTGGGGAGGATGATTTAAAAGCAACCAGCACGCTGCTCCACTTAAGACAGTCGAAGAAATGTCAAAGCAGCTTTGGAAGGAAGAAAAAGGTTAGTTTGGGGTGGGTTTATTTTTTAGTTTTATCCCTGCTTCTGCTGTTGATCCCTTTGTCTGGTTTAGGAAGAGTCTGTTCATAGGACATGGTTTAGTGGCGGACTTGGCAGTGGTAGGTTAACGGTTGGACCTGATGATCCTAAGGGTCTTTTCCAACCTTAACAATTCTATGATTCTATGATTCATCTTTCCCTAAGCGGGGGGAAAACGCTTCTGGGAGGTTGAGGAACGATGGTAAGAATTTCCTTCGAGGTATCCTAAGGGAAGGACAAAGTATTCTCCGTTGCGCTCATCCCTGAAAGATACAGCGAGAGAAGGTGCCTTGGGACGCTAAAAGCTTTGAAAATAACGTGCAGGTGGGGAAAGATGGCTGAAAACAGGAGAAATAATTAAGGAAGGGGGAAAAAAAAGGAAGAAAAAAGTTGGCCCTTAAGTTCAAACATCACTTTTAAACTGGCTGCGCAGGGTCGGCGCGCAGGCGCTACCCGAGCACACGCGGCTTTTCGACCAGGGGCTTATCGACCATGGGTGGATTTAACGGCACGTAATATGTTGGTGGCTACTAGGTACGGCCGAGGCATTGCCTGCCCGTTTGGTAGTGACCACGGGCAAGCAGGCAGCTGCCGGCACCGAGACGGGTGCTGCAGGTCATCGCTGGCTGGGGCTGCGTGGGTTTTGCCGGCATGCAGAAACGCTGCCCATGAGTTTCTCTCTGTGGGCTGAGATGGATCCTGTGATTTTTTCCATGCTGGAGGAGCCTTCCTCAATTTTTTCGGGGTAGCGCTTGTGTAAAATTAATTTGCTTTCGGGAGGTGTTAGAGGATTATTGATGTGGGATTAATTTGATACATGGGTTTCGGTCCCAAGTTAAATTGACGCTGCCTTTTAATCGACGTCTTGGCTTGGCAGAGGCTAAAGCACCCTTAAACCTCAGCTAGAGGTTTTTCTGCGTGGGTTTGTAGCAGAATTAAACCCAAAGACTAAGGATCCTGATTAACCATGTTTTATGGGCGAATCTCAGGTGGTGGAGGGCAGAGCGGTCCCTAGAGCCTGGGAGCTGGGCTGTGGCAGGGGCTAAAGCACCTTTAAACCTCATCTAGAGGCTTTTCTGCATGGGTTTGCAGCAGAATTAAACCCAAAGACTGAGTAAGGATCCAGATTAACCACGTTTTAAGGGCAAAGCTTGAGCTGCAGAGGGCAGAGCGGTCCCTAGAGCCTGGGAGCTGGGCTGGGGCAGGGGCTAAAGCACCTTTAAACCTCAGCTGGAGGCTTTTCTGCATGGGTCTGCAGCAGAATTAAACCCAAAGACTGCGTAAGGATCCTGATTAACCATGTTTTAAGGGAAAAGCTTGAGATGTGGAGGGCAGAGCGGTCCCGAGAGCCTGGGAGCTGGGCTGGGGCAGGGGCTAAAGCACCTTTAAACCTCAGCTAGAGTTTTTTTTTGCATGGGTTTGTAGCAGAATTAAACCCAAAGACTGCGTAAGGATCCTGATTAACCATGTTTTAGGGGCAAAACTTGAGATGTGGAGGGCAGAGCGGTCCCGAGAGCCTGGGAGCTGGGCTGTGGCAGGGGCTAAAGCACCTTTAAACCTCAGCTGGAGGCTTTTCTGCATGGGTTTGCAGCAGAATTAAACCCAAAGACTGAGTAAGGATCCAGATTAACCGTGTTTTATGAGCGAATCTCAGGCGGTGGAGGGCAGAGCGGTCCCTAGAGCCTGGGACCTGGGCTGGGACTGGTACTGGTATTAAGAAAAGGGCAGCACAGTCGTTAGTCCAGGCTTCCTGCACACAGTTGCTACAAATCCGGAGGCACAACTGGCATGCCATGTTAATGTCCTAGCGTTTAACCCTCCCTCCAGCAGGCGAGGATGCCTCGCAGTATTAATAGTCGTACAGTTTGTGAATTTACACGGCTGTACCGAAACCCGACGCCGGCCGCTTTCCCACATGTCGCCCTGCAGATGGACAGAATTACTTTGGAGAGTCGCCGCGAGCTTGAAAACACAACGCTGCTGTTTCCAGCGCCGGCAGCTCCGGTGGGGAGGGAAAACTGCGGCCCTTTTGTTTACATCCCGCTTTAATCCTCTCTCCTCTGCTTCAGACCGATGTGTGGAGGGGGGAATGGATGTTAAACCGAAGCGAGGGGAGTCCTGGAGATGAGGGTATCAGTGCTGTCCTCTACTCATTTTCCACCATGGCTTGCAGCAAGTTGTCCTGGCCACTCGCTGCCTCAGTTTCCCCATCTGATCAGTGGGGCTATCACCTTAATGCTGCTGAGGATAAAGCCAGTAATGTGCTGTAAGCTGCTGAGATGCTCTGGTTTTGAAGGCAGAGGAGCGTGCCGGGGTGGAAAAGCAGCTGCGTGTGTTGCAAAGCTGTGTGATACTTCGAGGTTGAGCCCTCCCTGCAGCCAGGAGCTTTCTTCCAGCCTTTGCAGCTCTGATTTCTCCTGCCTGCGATGGAAGCACTGCTCTCCCCTTTGCAAACCCTCTTTTCCCGAGTAGGTGCCCCGCTCTCCATCCCTTGCTCTGGGTCGGCTTCTGTTCCCAGAAGCGAGGGAGCAGCAAGCCCTTCTTCCTAAAAACCTGGCTTAATTGCCCGCAGGATGCCCTATGCTGCATGGATCGAGGAATTTCTTCAAGGAAAAGCAGCTTTCTGCAGGGGGCTGGAGCCCTGAGGAACAACTCTACGTTGGAGGTGGCCAAAATGCTCCTTCAAGGTAGCAGATGGGTGGGTTGACACCTCCACGTGGCCCCTTTGCTGGGTGCTCCTTTGCTGGGGGGGTTCCTGCCGCACAACCGTCCCGTGCCGTTGCTCCCCGAGCTGTTCTGGTTGCTTCAGACCTCCTCAAGCTGCGAAGCCCATGAGGTCCTTCAGCGCTCGGCGCTGGGGCTCCGTGGGCTCTGCTGCGGTGTTTTCTGAGATGCCACCATAGCCACGTACTTCGGTGGCCGTTTGGTCCCGTTGTTTAAAAGGAGATCTCAGCCTGCATCTTAGGTAGTTATCATTTATTGATCTCCAGGCAAAGACACCCCTGCATGCAAAGCCAGGGCTTGCTTTGCCTTGAGGGGTTCTCTCCAGATGTTGTCACTGCAAATTCATACTCATTCATACTCTTAGGAAAAACTTCTTTACTGAAAGAGTGGTCAGACGTTGGCACAGGCTGCCCAGGGAAGGGGTTGAGTCCCCATCCCTGGGGGGATTTAAAAGCCGGGGAGATGTGGTGCTTGAGGACATGGTTTAGTGGCGGACTTGGCGGTGGTAGGTTAACGGTTGGACCTGATGATCTTAAGGGTCTTTTCCAACCTTAACAATTCTATGATTCTATGATTCATTCTCCCTTTTTTCCTCATCTGGCTCTGCAAATCGCCGTGTAAATGCCCTGAGAACAAGAACTCAGACCTACCTCACCTTTTATGCCTTTGCTGCTGTACAGTTAACGCTAAACTGTCCGGGCTTTGCTGCTTTAAATATTGTGCGATTGCAACCCCCCCATAATAATTAGACACCATCAAGAAATCGTGTGCGTTTTAGGGTGATTTCAGAGAATATATCACGCCTTTGCAAAAACAACTGAGTTTGAGGAAACCTGCTTCTGCTGCCTCGACCGGAGCGAAGGGTTTTGCTCGTCGGCGCCGCGAACAGTCCTTACCCGCGCGGCACCGACAGGAGGGAAGCGAGAGCCATTTTGCAGCTGGGCAAAAAGCTTATTGCTTGCCCACGATGACAGTAATAGCAGCTGTCAACCCGCCCGTGGCTGCTCTCGAAAGCTGCGATGATAACTTCACGTGGGTTTCCCTTCGACGGGAGCAGGATGAAAGGGGTAAGCCCGCGTGGAGGATTGCATTAGGAAAGCTGGCCGGTGAGGGCTCGCTTGCAGAATGCTCCTTAGGAACCTCGTTTCACGTATTTTCCCTATAAACTTGGCAAACGGAGGGCCGAGCTCTGCTAATTTTTGCTACTTGCTTTGTATTACCTTGCGCCCCGTTCCTCTCTATAGAAATAAATACGCCGGAGGTATATGTTGTCAGTGGTAAGTATTGCCATTGCTTTGCATCAAATGCGGTGCAAATTACTGAACCCTGTATTAATATTGCTTCCCAGGTTGTTATAAATTTCCACGTAGCTAAATATTGATATTCCACTCCAGCTTTATTGATAGGCATCCTCCTGGGCTGCCATATTGTTCCAGGTTTTATGAATACGAAAAATCAAAGGCGGTTTATTATTTTAAATAGCTTTGAGCTGGGCTGTATTGTTTTACGTCTGAAACCACTTGCATTAATCAAGGGGGAGGTTTGGGGTTTATTACTCTGTCAACCAAGGGCTTTCGCTACGTGCCATTACGATACCGAAGGAAGGCGGCAAGCTCTCGTGCTTGAGATAACGGATGGTGTTATCCGTGGGGGGCTGCAGAGCGATGCTGGGAAGCAAGTTAACAAAAAAGTTCTCGAGGTCTGAACAGGGCACAGGATATTTTTGCCCACCTGAGAGCAGCTTTGGCGATTTATCGGGAGCCTGCGGGCGCCGCGTACCGTTTTGTATCATCCTCACCGCGAATCTGGAGGAGCTGCTGGAGGGGTTGGCAGATCCCCGGGTGCAAACGAAGCTCCGCGTGGAAGGTGCTGCTCCCCGGGTACTTCTTCCCCTGTGCCTCGGGGCTTCTTGCTGAAGAGGCTGATGATCCCGCGGGCACCCAGGCGTCCTCCCTTCTCATATCTGCACCCAGCAGGAAGGGAAAAATTAAGAGGCAGAGGATAAGAGGAGGAATCTGCCTTGTGCTGCTCCGCTCGCTCTCCCCAGCCTCTAATTGCTTGAAGACATGGCACCGGTGCTGTCTGTTCCTGGGAGCCACCACCCCGAAGGAAGCACGTCGCTTCCCCAAAGAGCCCGCCGACGTCTGGGGACCTCTCTGCTGCATCTGGGACTTGCACAGGTACATCAAGAGGAGCGAATCGTCCCCGAGAAGCATCTTTGCAAGCTTTTGCTGAGCTTGTAGGAAGATTTTGCTTAATTGATTGTCTTCTGTGATTCTCAAGTATTTAGCCCCCTTTGGAAGATTGGTTTGTTGGACTGAATGGGGAGTTGGGCAGACACCGGGGACAGCACAAATTTAGCTCCTGGAGAAAAACAGTCAGCTGGAACGTGTCATCCCAACGCTGGAGGTACAACGGTGTTGGTCTTGTCCCCTAAGGTGCAGTCTGCAGTTTCTGGGCAGATCTTTCTCCAAATGCTGCCCCTGGGTCTGGCCTAACTGGGCAATTTTGCTTTGATCCAAGGTCAAAACTGCTTGGCAGCCTTTTCCCTCTGGTAGAGCAACAGCGGGCAAAGCCCACACCGGGGTGTTTTGGCTGGCATAGAGTTCATTTTGACCCTGATGTCCATCTACCATCAGGCATGAGTGCCCAAGGAAGGTTTTCAGGTGAGATTGTGTGGCTTTCTGCCTTGAATGCAATAACGCTGGTGCTAAAGTTACCATGTGCTTGGCTATTTTTTCTCAAGCCAACCTTTGCAGTGAGCTAGGCTGCTGTGCATCTGGTTCCCGAGTGCAACAGCGGCTCTTCGAGTTCCTTTTGGAGCCACCGAGTTGTAATTCTCAGCTTTTTTTTTTCCCCTTTTAATTGTTATAATTACTTTTAAAACCTGGCCCGTGATAAGGGGACTAGGTAGACACACTGGCTAGGTTTTATTACAGAACCTGCTCTTGCTAAAGAAGTTATTTTTGCTGAAGGCTTCCATCAAACTGCTGAGTCAAGACAACGGCTTGATGGGATAACATCTTCTCCGCTACCTTCTGTTCAGACCCTTGAGCCTCATTTGCCTGGGTAAAGACATTGTGTTTCTTGGAAGGCAGCTCGTGTTAAAGGAGCCCTCGAGCAAACGTGGCGAGCTCTTGCTGGAGGAGACAGCATGAGCGTCTATAGTCAGAGGGTTTGACCCCGGATCCAAGCGTGACGTACCCCAAAGCTGAGGGTGATGTAACGTTGCCAAAAGTTGGTTCCCCATGTTGACCATTCCTTGGGGTCTACCAAGACCTGCAAGTGGTTTGACTTCTCCACTGGTCTTGGAGCTGGTCAGTGCTTTTCTCCTGGAGATAACAACACCTCGCAGCTCGGTGCCGGTGCTTAGCTGCTCTTAACTTGATTTTTCAAGCCGGGGCTTGACCAAAAGGTTACACCGCTCAACGGACTCATCCACGAAGGGTGCGCAGAGAGGCTTCGAGGGGGGCGCCCGGGGCTTACAACAAAAATAGTTACGCATCAGACTGAAATCATTAATGCCTGTTGCCCGCAGAGACTAATTAAGGAGAGCTGCAGCTGTTTTTGGAAGCACTTTGTGGGGATTACACGGCGAGCGCATGCTGGAGGAGCTCTCAGAGTGTGAAACATTAGGCAAGGCGTTTCGTGCCGCTGCGTGTGCAAGCGTTGCGCCCTGAAGAGCTTGGGGGGGGGGGCTGTGGGGAGAGCGGGACAGAGTTTCCTAAACTGTTTGCTTGGAAACGGTTTGCTTTTGTCCAAACAACAGGCTGTGAGTGGTGACAGCCCGGCTTAGGCACTGACAGATCATGAAGCCTGGGCACCTAATGAAAAAGGCTAATAAGGTTTCCCCCCTGCCTCCCCCTAAAAACCTGCTGCCTTTTCCATTTGCCTCGTGCGGGCAGCGGAGCTGGCAGCCCCACGCGTGCGGTGGGGCGGCTTGGGGCATTGCTGCTTCGCCCTTGGCTGTGAACAGCCCGTGGGAAAGACCTCGTGTTTGCTGTTGCACTTGGTTATCTGCCGATCCGTGTTAGGACAGTGCCAAAATAGCTGCGTGCTCAAAGCCGAGGGTAAACAAATCCATCTGAGCTGGTTTTGCCCCCGCAGCGTCAACGCCTCGTGCCTACGGTGTAATGCCAGGCTGCTCCTCCGCGCCGCTGGCTCCAGCTGCTGTGCGAAGCCTCCGTTGCGTGTCGCTTCTGAAGAGGTATTTCATCCCGTGCAGTTGCATCTCGGCAGGGTTCGGCTGCCATCCCGGGAGGGTCCAGGACCGTGCTCCTGCCTGTCGGTCCTTGCAATCCTCCGACCTTGCGGTTCACATACCAGCAAGTGGTTTTACCTGTCTTAAAAGGCAAAGAAACATTGTGTGCAAAAGCTCCTGAGATCCGTGTCTGAAGAGCACTCTGTGCTGGTACTTGAGGACTAGGAGTATTAAAGCTGCCTGGATAATCAGCGTAGTTTCTAATTTCAGTCACTTTATTTTAGAGCTGGAGTAACGCGAGTGCCCTGCTGTCGTGGTTTAACCCCAGCCGGCAACTCAGCACCACCCAACCGCTCGCTCACTCCCCCCGCAGCGGGATGGGAGGGAGAATCGGAAGGCTAAAAGTCAAAAAAAAACCCCTCGTGGTTGAGATAAAGACAGTTTAATAGGGAAAGCAAAAGCCACACACATAAGCAAAGCAAGGAATTCATTCACTCCTTCCCATCGGTGTTCAGCCCTCCCCAGGAAAGCAGGGCTCCATCCCGCGTAATGGTTCCTTGGGAAGACAAACGCCATCACTCCAAGCGTCCCCCCCTTCCTTCTTCTTCCCCCAGCTCTGTATGCTGAGCATGACGTCATATGGTGTGGGATATCCCTGTGGTCAGCTGGGGTCAGCTGTCCCAGCTGTGTCCCCTCCCAACTCCTTGTGCACCCCCAGCCTCCTCGCTGGTGGGGTGGGGTGAGGAGCAGAAAAGGCCTTGACTCTGTGTAAGCACTGCTCAGCAACGACGGAAACATCCCTGTGTTATCAACACTGTTTCCAGCACAAATCCAAACCATAGCCCCATACCAGCTATTATGAAGAAAATTAACTCTATCCCAGCCAAACCCAGCACACCCGCAGATCCACAGATGGGAGTGTCGATCTGCTGGAGGGTAGGAAGGCCCTGCAGAGGGACCTGGACAGGCTGGATTGTTGGGCTGGGGCCAACTGTATGAGGTTCAACAAGGCCAAGTGCTGGGTCCTGCACTTCGGTCACAACAACCCCAGGCAACGCTACAGGCTTGGGGAGGAGTGGCTGGAGAGCTGCCTGGCTGAAAAGGACCTGGGGGTGATGGTTGACAGCCACCTAAACATGAGCCAGCAGTGTGCCCAGGTGGCCAAGAGGGCCAATGGCATCCTGGCTTGTATCAGGAATGGTGTGGCCAGCAGGACCAGGGAGGTGATGGTGCCCCTGTATTCGGCACTGGTGAGGCCACACCTCGAATCCTGTGTCCAGTTTTGGGCCCCTCACTACAAGAAGGACATGGAGGTGCTGGAGCATGGCCAGAGAAGGGCAACGAGGTTGGTGAAGGGTCTAGAGCACAAGTCTTAGGAGGAGCGGCTGAGGGAGCTGGGGTTGTTTAGTTTGGAGAAGAGGAGGTTGAGGGGAGACCTTATTGCTCTCTCCAACTGCCTGAAAGGAGGTTGTAGAGAGGTGGGGGTCAGTCTCTTCACCCCAGTAACAAGTGACAGAACGAGGGGAAATGGCCTCAAGCTGCGCCAGGGAAAGTGTAGGTTGGATATTAGGAAAAACATCTTCACTGAAAGAGTAGTCAGGCACTGGCAGAGGCTGCCCAGGGAAGTGGTTGAGTCCCCATCCCTGGAGGGATTTAAAAGACGGGGAGATGTGGTGCTTGAGGACATGGTTTAGTGGTGGACTTGGCGGTGGTAGGTTAATGGTTGGACCTGATGATCTTAAGGGTCTTTTCCAACCTTAACAATTCTATGATTCTATGATTCTATGATTCTGTCACTCAGTCCTGCTTTCGAGCGTGCTCTGCCTCCCGGCTCCAGCCTGGCTCCTTGTTGTCATTGCTCAGCTGCTTTGTGGGTCTACAGAGGTCCTTTTCACACATCGTTCATCTCCGCGGCATTGGCAGCACCTGGAGCTTTGCCTGGCCTGAGCTGGCCCCGTTGGCCATCATTCCCCCATCCCCTCTCCCACCGTGCAACTCCCAATGGATTTAGCCAGCCTGCAAGTTGGGACTCAACCTCATTTCAAAGGGTGGCTTATGTTTGCTGGGAACCCTCTACCCCATAAATTGTGTTGTACAAGGTTTCCTTTATTCCGCCTTTTGAATTTTCTGGTTATTTTATCTACTTATGTATCTTGGCTTGCGTAAGATTGTGTTTTCTGCATGTGGGGCATAAAAGTGTAGCATTTAGTTCTCCAAGACCATGGGTCACATTGGATTATTTTAAAAGAAATTATAAGGATGCTTTGTAAAAACGAGTTGCTTGAGACTCTGGAACCTCACCTGAAATCTTTCATTCCCTGATCTTAAACCCTCGCAAAGCAGCACGGAGTTTGTCATACCGGATAGGATCGTAAGGCCATATACTCTGGCCCCGTGCCCGAGCTATAGCCAAGGCACGGTTCTTCTGGGAGCTAACGTGAAAACTTGGGGAGGCGTTAGCGAAGTTGAGAGTCGGGTTCGGAGTCCAGCTATTCACACGCCTTTGGTGAGCTGCCGGTGGCATGCGCAGAATCCCTATAGCGCTGGGGATTACGGTTTTATGGTTTGCACATGGGATTTGCTGTGAGCTCCTGGTTCTTTTTATAGAGAGACTATTCTGGGGGTATTTCAGCGAGGGGATTTCTGACCTTTGAACAAGAAGCCATCGAGTCGTGAAGCGGCGCAGAAAATCCAAAGTAACTTTGCTTGGTGGTCCGTGTTAAAATTCAGTTGTTTTCTGGGCTAGGATGTTGCTCGTTGGGGTGATTTGTTGTTGCCGTCTGTTTTGGTGGGGTGGCCTCTTGGTGTGCTTGCCTTGCATCTTGGCGTTATCAGAGAGGGTGCGAGAGCCCCGACTCCCCTAGGAGTTCCTTCTGGTTTTTGCCAAGAGAAGCGCCTTCAGGTGAACTTAAATTGGTAAAAGCCCTTTGCAGAACAGAGTTATGCTACAGGCCAGGAATTTTTGAGCGTGGATTTGGGTATTGATCCAGCGGGGCTGGTGATAAGTCTAAAAGAGGTAGACAAAGCAGGAAAAAAAAAAGCATGGAGAGGTAAATGCAAATGAGAAGTAACCTAAGCAATGGAGTATTTTATTAACTAATAATACTCAGCACTAATTGTCTTTATGAGACTGTGCAAACATTAATTAAGCTGCTACCACCTGTGAGGTAGGGAAGGAGGAATACTCAGTTTTATGCGCAGGAGAGCCGATGAGGCTGCGCTTTTGCAGGATACTAAAATCTGTGCCTGTTGTAGGGCACCGAGGACTCCCATGGCTTTTGGTTGGGCTCTTTGCCAACGTCCGCACAAGACGCCCCATGCGATGCGTTGCCTTCAGGTTGCCTTCTGCTTTTTAACCAGAAATGGGACTGCTGGTGTAGTTGGGTATTTATGAACTATTCGGAGGTCAGTTTTGAAAACAAAACGACAAATTGTATGGTTTTCTTTTCAATTATAAGCATCCACACTTTGTAGCAGAATGGGATGCTGGCACGACAGCTCAGCAACCCCACAAGGAGTGCCAAGAAGTTATATCTTCTTAAGAAGAAGAAGATATATCTGTGCTCAGCAAGGGAAAGGCTGCCTTATTTTGGGGAGGTGCTGGAGTGAGGGTGTGAAAACTGGCTTCATCGGGGTGGGAATCGGAATATTGTCTGAGCTGAATCAAAGCCACAGGAGCAAGGTGGTCCATAGGGGAATTAGATGAAGAGAAAATAATGGAGGGCTTGTTCAGGACCCTCAGGGCTGTGTGGCCAATGGATAAGAAATTGCAGGTCAACTTTTTCTAGTGGCTCTTTGCAGGAGGAGGATGATGAGGAAAAGAATGGCAGGAAAACGGTTTGGTGTTTCCCATGTTCACCCCAAACTAGAGCTAACACTGATGTTATCAAGAGAACTGTCCTCCTCCCTACGGTATCATCTCTCTGTCCTTTGGTAGGTGGGAGATAAGGAAACAAGGAGTTGGAAGCTTCCTTGAGAGAGGTGGATTAAGGAAAGAAATTAAAGCTTTGGGGGAGATCTCGTGCTGGAAACACGCATGCGTTTGTCCGTATAGCATTCCCATTAAATCTCTCTGGAAGTGGAAGATGTAGGGGAAGTAATTGATATTGCAATAAAATCTTACAGCTGCTGTTTAAATCTCGTGCACGTACCCGTTCTCCTGGGCTATCAGCGAGCGTGACGGGGCTGCGCTGCTTATAATATCGTGTCGGTGCCAAAAGGCTCCAGGTGGGATTTGAAGAGGTGCCGTAAGTGTCTTGGCCAAAGTGAAGACCTGAATGGGCTGTCGTGGTCATCTCGGCCATCGTGGTGTGCGAGTGCTGCACGGGGACACGCTGGGGAGCACCCATCAGCACCGGAGCAGCACATCTTCCACGACCATCCCTCTACATCCCCCGGGCAGGCTGCGAGAGGACCTCCTGGCCCAAAGAGCTCAAACCACCTGTCATGAGCCTGGTGAATGTCAAGAGGCCAAGGATGCAAGTCATATTGTTGGACTGATACACATGAAGGAGAAAGGAGCAGGTTTTCATCGAAAGGTCTGGAGAAGGGGAGACCCGAAATAACTGTGCCGTGAACTGGGACAGTTGTTGTTGCTGGAACAGCTCGGTAATAGTAGGAGGCTGGTCTGGGAATGTGGAGAGCGTCACTCCTGCCACGGTATCGGGTTGTCGTTTGTTAGTATTTGCCTTTGCAGCCAAGTTTCTCTTCTGACTTTTTGGATGAACTTGGTGTTAAAAGTTGGAGGGTGGGATTTTCAAAAGCACATCTCGGGGGGGTTTGCTCACCTGCCTCTCACAAGCTCTTCAGGAAACCATAGCCATGCTCACTAATGGGTTGTCACTGAACGTAAATTGTCCCAGCCTCTGTCTTTAGTCTCCTACCGGACTTCACAGTTAGAAAAAACACAGCTGACAGTTGCAAAATGGCAAAAAAAAACCGCAGCAGAGCTTCAGCTCAGCCCATGCTGGGGAGCAGAGGGCTTTCTTGGATCTGCTGCTTTAGGTGCTGCTGATTGGAGTGATTCCGCACCAGTTTCTCCTTCCAGGCTGTTGTTCCTAAACCAGCTTCTCTCCAAATGCTCAGAAAAAAAAAAACTTGCTAAAAATGATGAAGCTGAACTGGGTTGTGTTACACAAGGCAGGCAGCAGGTTGCAAACACAAACAGTTACGCTCACGCATCTGGTCCAGGTTGGTCATGGCCATGTCCTAATGCTGGTGAGATGCAGCCAGAGCATCCCACCGTGTCCCATGCTGCTGTCCTTGCCACTGAGCAGAGCCCAGGTGCTCCAGAGACCGAAGAGACACTGCTGCTCCAAACTGCCCTGTGGAGGCAGTTTTCTCCCAAAAGGCTGTAGAAAGGCTGGTCCTGCTACCTTTGGTATGGAGGGTGGGTGGTACAAGGCCTTCTGTGGCTTAGGAATTACCCTCCCCTTGTAAATAATTATCAGAGTGAGAGGTCTGAAAACAGTATTTAATGATGAAATGGAGACCTGGCAGTTTTACGTAAGATTCTTACAGTTTTTTCTCATTGGCGCTGTTATCAGTGGTATTTCTGGCCCTACTTTAATTTCTTTTCCTGGATCAAATGTTCTGGGAAGTTGACACCTTGGGCTTCTCTCCGTGTGACCTTTCCCCAAGTGCAGTAATGAAATAGCAAGGAAAGAAGGGCTTTAAGGGAAGACTCCTCTAACTTAAATGATCTTTGTTTATTGATTTAACCAACACGAAGAGAAACTATTTGCCCTGTGCCTGTAAAATGGGTCAGTATTTCTTGACTTGCTTCCCCTCTGCAGGGAAACACTGATAGTGCAGTGAGAACAGAGGGTACCATCATTGCCCTTTGGAAATCCTTTTTTATTTTTCCTTTTTGATAATCCTTCCTCTTTAAATCGTTGATGCTGTTACTCTGCAAGGCGTGGTGGAGCTGGGTACTTTGGGACACGGCGATCAATGGGGCTATCGTGGGCTTAAGTGCACGCTGCGCTGCCTTTGGGAGGGCAGAGGGGCTCGGTATCAGGATAGGCCTCAGACCTATAGAGATTATGGGAGGATGCCTGTTGGTTTTAGCAAGACTTGCCTTCACCCGTCTCTTTGGGCTGGAGCAGAGGTTTTGCTCCGTGTAGTGTGGAGCATTGACTTTTTGGCTGGTGCAGTTGCAAAGAAGTTCTGAGAAGCAGAAGTTGTGCCCGTTCTTTATATATGGTCATGGTTTTGTTCCTTCTGCCTGTCTTGCTTCTGGGGGAAATTTAGCATTGTCCATAGCTGTCCTCTGTGTCCATGGAGGCCCTTACTCCAGCCCTCCTTGTACCTCTTCCTTTAGTGGTGAAGCAGGAGGAGAGAGCTGGTTGGCCTTCATCCCAGGTTCATGTTCCTTCCATCATCAAGATTTGATGGTAGCGCCTGTCCTGGGTCAGGATACGGGCCCTTGTCCCTCGCGGGCAAGCGTTACGCTTGAGGACGAGGGTTGGTGCGACTCCTTGCATGGCCAGGAGCTCGATCCAATGGCCTCACATGGTAGTTTGGGAACCACCACCGAGCTGTGACTCCGGAGGGTATTATTAGAAATGATGTGGTCACACTTAAGCCACAGAAACGTCTCTTGGCATTTGAGTACTAGTCACTGTAAAATTATCCCTCTAAGAGAGAGGGGGAAGCACGGTCGCTTGGGTGGTGAAAGGAGACCCAGAGCTAGCGGTGGTTTCAGCTCTGGATTTGGGCTGGGGAGTTTCCAAGGGCATCGCGTGGTGAACCAGGCTTCCATGCGGCTTGCGTGATGTATGGAGTTACACAGGACTCGTACCCGGAGGATTTATTTGTAGGCGGTGGTGGATAGTAGCTGTTTCTCCATCTGAAATATGTATTTGGTTTAATAACAAGCAAAAGCACATGCCCTTTTCCCTGCGACTACAGAAAACCCCTGTAGCGCTGTCAATAAAAAGATTACCTGACAGCCTCGGAAGGGAAATGAAAATTTATCAAATATTACCACCCCTGTCTAGGATGGCTTGTCAAACTTGGAGGGAGGAGAAGCGAGATTTCTTGTTCTTCTTTCCCTCTCCCACGCTGACATCCCTGGGTGATCCCGAGGATGGTACAAGGGGAGCACTCTGCTTGCCTGTCACTCAGGGTTTAGAAAATTAGGTGTTTATTGGAGGCAGAATCTAGCACTACCGGAGGTTTGTAGTCGCGGAAGAAGATGCCGTTTCCTTCAATGCGTGATGTTGGAGAGACCAAGATGACTGCTCTGGGCTGCAGGGATGGAAAGCTGAACGTATAGCTCTCTCGACTGGAGGGCAGAGATAGGATTATTGACATGTTGGGTAAAACAGTGGGTTTTTTCAACCATAAATGGAAACTTTTCTTTTCCATTTCGCTCCCTTCTTCATTAGCAGCCTTGGATATAGCAAAGATAATTGGGAGCAGGTGACTTGGAGGTCTGAGCTTTCCTTATTGCGATGTCTCTATCATTGACTTCAGGAGCTAAGACACTGCCGACGCCAAAGCTTTCCTCTTTGCTCCCTTTCCTAAAAAGATAGTGTGGGGTTGTCTTTGTGCCTTTATGCTAAGAAATCATGTCTGGGAGGACCTTGAATCAAAATTAATGCACAGTCTTATGTGGTGTGGTGCTTATTTTGGATTTCCTAACGAGGAATGGCTCGCTTGAGCCATCCAGGTAGCCAATGGAAATTTCCTTCTTGTAATCCTCTCTCATGTTTTCAACACCATAAATTTAGATGACCATAAACCCCATGTGGACTTCAACCAAGCAAAGGTCTGGTTGTCGCGTTTCCATGGTTTAAGCTCCCTCTCACTGCCCCCACCCCAAAGAGGGCCATTTATTTGGATCAGACCCATGAGAAGATTTCATCTCTGGTACAGGAACAGTGGTTTTGGCTCGTTGGGTCCCACTGAAGAGCTGGTGGTGTCAGTTCCTGCAGCTCTGACCATGGGATGGGATGGTGGGGTAGGGTTTGGGTGCCTCTCGGTGCCATCTAGCCCCACACTGAGCATCCAGAGCTGCCTGTCGGTGGAGTGCTGGAGGGTCCTTTCTCCTCTAGCGCAGATGAAGCCGTGGTCTTTGGGGAGGTGGAAGAAGTGGATGCGTGCCAAACTCACCCAGCTGTGTCACCCAAATGGGCAATACAAGCAAATAAACCACATGCACTGATGCTTGTGCATAGCTTAGGCTGTGAAAATTCTTATTTATAGTAACTTAATGGATCCTGTAGCTGCTTTAAGCAAATGAGGACATTTCTTTAAAGCAACAGCAATGTTTTTCCTCCTCCCCTCACCCCTCCAAACCCTTTTAAAGTTCTAGCACATGAGCTAGCACGTGCATTTGCTGCTGGCTGTGCGCGTGCGGTGGCAGCCCTGAGTCTGTGGTGGCAAGCCACACGTGTACTACTTCCAAAAACTGATGGTAAGGTGGCCCCAACCTTGGTTTTGAGAGCGGAGCTTCTGAGGAGCAAAATCATTGCTTGCCACGTAAGCTGGATTTGGGAGCAGCATCTATCCCCAACTTTGTCTCGTTGGAAGCAGCTCAGATAAAAGGATTTTTCCCCAATGAAATGAAAACCGTGTTGGAGAGAGGTTGCAAAAATTGGAGAGGCCATGTTATTGGGTCTCTTTGGTGGACATGCAAGTGGAGGTGCTGAGAGAGGCGGGCAGCCGCAACAACAAACTAGGCTTTGTTCCTTGGGAGATAGCTCCTCCTCTTCAACCCAAGTTTCCCTTGGTACAGCTGAATGCCTCCTTGGCCCTTATCTCCTTCCCTTCATGCCTCTTTTTATAGCTCAAAAGTAGCTTCTTATCACCGTTGGACTACGGTTCCCTTCCTTTGAGCCATTGGGAATTCAGTACAACATCCCCAGAGTGCTGAATTCACTCCGGATGGTGCGTTTGTATTCTAGGAGAAGACTTTTCTTTGATGCCAACCCGAAGTTTTGTCCGGTCCTTCTCTGGGAGCGAAACAAAATGAATTGATGGATGGTGGCCAAGAGGGCCAATGGCATCCTGGCTTGTATCAGGAATAGTGTGGCCAGCAGGAGCAGGGCAGGGATCGTCCCCCCGTGCTGGGCACTGGTGAGGCCGCCCCTCGAATCCTGTGCTCAGCGCTGGGCCCCTCACCCCCAGAAGGAGCTGGAGGGGCTGGAGCGTGGGCAGAGCAGGGCAGCGAGGCTGGGGAAGGGTCTGGAGCACAAGGGTGGGGAGGGGCGGCTGGGGGAGCTGGGGGTGCTCAGCCTGGAGAAGAGGAGGCTGAGGGGAGCCCTCATCGCTCTCCGCAACTGCCTGAAAGGAGGCTGGAGCGGGGGGGTCGGTCTCTTCTCCCCAGGAACAAGCGATGGGACGAGAGGGAACGGCCTCAAGCTGCGCCAGGGCAGGGTTAGGTTGGGGATTGGGAAAAATTTCTTGACCAAAAGGGTTATCAAGCCTTGGAAGAGGCTGCCCAGGGAAGTGGTTGAGTCCCCATCCCTGGAGGGATTTAAAAGCCGGGGAGATGTGGTGCTGAGGGACATGGGTTAGTGGTGGGCTGGGCAGTGCTGGGTTAACGCTTGGACCTGATGATCTTAAGGGTCTTTTCCAACCTTAACGATTCTATGATTCTATGATTCTATGATTTTGTGCTGTGTTAGATGGAAACAGGCCCCAGTGTGGTTTGTTGGCTGCCTGCAGCAGCAGACACCTGCGTGGACAGAGATGCTAGCAGTGCTTATGTCTTATCTCCATGTGTTTTTTGGGGGGATGCTGAAAAGCAGTGCAATCTCAATAGCGTTGGGTGGACGTGAATTCTTCCTCTGTTACGACACTGCAGCTGCAGATGCTGGGTTTTCTGCTTCTTTCCCTAAATGCAGAGCTTTGACTGTGAGGAGGAAGGGAAGGAGTTCACACGGATAAACCCTCACCAAGCTGGCAGTCCTGCATGCCAAGGCTACCTTGGGCTGCTACCTGCCTCCAGGATCAGCGTTTGGTGATTTCTTTCCGACATAGAATCCCCTGATCCGTCTACCTGAGCATTTCCATGCAAGGATGTGCCCCTGAAGCATCGTCCTGGCGTTAGATGCTTGTTGGGATGATCTGAGGACAGCTCGTGTGCTAGGAGATGTGCGAGTCGGAGGAGGCAGGTTGGTTTTCCCAACCGGGAAAGCGTCCTGTGAGCGGCAAACTTCCAAAAGTCGCTTTGAAGGTAAAGAGCTGGGATAGAAAAGGCACTTAAGTGAAGGCGCACGCTTTCCTCTTCTTCCTTCCCATCCATTCTAGGCTTTGTAGAGCAATGGATAAAAGGGGAAAAAAAAAAATCCCCAACCCACCCACAATAATCTATAGCAACTGTCACCCAGCAAACTACTCCCATTTCATACGGATAGGTTAGGTGTCAGCGCGCGATCGATGGCTCTCGTACAATAATTATAAAAACTAGCGGGTTGTGTTGCTTGAGTGAGTTTAAGAAGAGTAGGGTCTCAATCTTTCCTCTAATAGGGCTTTGACAGTCCGCAGCGCAGAGGCTTCGTCTTAGTCTGACAGTGTTGTCATTAAACACCAGGTAGCGTGGAACAACAGAGAACACGGGTTCGGAGCGCCAGGGAACACGCGGCTTTGACAGGAGTTATTTGTCATCGAGGAGCTGCCCAAACTCCTCAGCCTGCAATACGGACGGCTGCTTAAAGTGACTTATTGCCCCTGTCTGCGGCTGCAGTTGTGATTTGATAATCGGTAAATGTTTGTCAAAGATGAATTCCCTCCCTGATTCAGTGCTGTGCTGGAAAAGCAAATGAAAAGTGGGGAAAAAAACCATATTGAATGGATTAAAGACTGGGGCAGGATGACGGAAACAACAGGTTTCCCAGCTAACTTGCCCTCCTTCCTTCGGGGAGGTAAAGCGTCAAGGCTCGGGATGCTGCTGCTTCGCTGGCGCGGCGGGATGGAGGCTTGCCGTCAACACGGGCGCTGGGGGACCGGGACACCTGCATCCATTACAAGAGTAGTTTTTTTGCAGGCTTCGAAGCTCCTGGAGCTGCAGGTTGCATTCCTGTGCTTGGTCTCAAGGGATCGCAAACCGGTGGGGAGCGATGGTCGTGTTCTCCTTCGCTTAACCACATCGCGGTGTTTCTGACTTTGGTTCCGTTCTCCTCTGCCGGTCACTGCCCTGGAGATTTCAAGAGTAATTTTTTGGTAAGGAGAGCAAAGTCTTGATTTTTTCATAGAATCATAGAATTGTTAAGGTTGGAAGAGACCCTTAAGATCATTGAGTCCAACCATTAACCTATCACTACCAATTCCTTCCATGGACATGGTGCTCATCAGGCCTTTTTGGAAGATATTTCCTTTGGCATATGTGTGTGCACGTACTCGCTAGTTGCGACTTTTAGTTGAAACCTTTTGTTTCTTGTTTGGATGGATTTGGAGCCCGTCCATTGCCTGCTTTATACAGAATTTTAGAAAGGAGAATTAAAGGACCTTAATAAACCTGCTGCCTGCAAAGTTTTCCTCCATTCTCACAGAGTTTCTACAAGTTTCTCTGCTGATGCCGGAGTCGGGTCAGGGTCTTTTTAAATGGATAGTTAAGAAAGGTAAAAGCTGGGTGGCCTTCAGGTTGATAAATGGCTTTGAGGGTGGGGGAATACCTAACGGATTCAAATTTCCCCTTGTTAAATTAAAAAAAAAAAAATTAAGTCAATCCTAAAGCATGAATGCAAATGGATTTCCAGCCCGACAAGTGCTTCCTGTCATTTCCCGAGGCAGAGCCACCTCTCTCCGTGCCACGGCAAGGCGTTAACACGAGATCCGTGAATCCATTTGATTATAGCTGGGGTTTTTCTAGTGTCTGAAGTGCTGAAAACGATCAAGAGCAGGAAAAGTGGAGTGATTTATTAGACTCATAAAAATTCATACTTTGTTATTCCAGTCGTCTTCCATCTGCAGCTTGTTAGAACGAGAACCCCTGGCAGCTCCCGCCGCGAGGCCGGGGGGAGGAGGGCATTTATCAGCCTTCCTCCTGCCATCCCGTTCTCATTTAGAGAAATGGACCCGGCTCCTGGAAACACATTAATAATCATTCACTGAAGGAAGGGGGGAAAAAAAAAACCCACCACCCTCTTTTGTTATAATAATAAGGGTTGTGTTTGAACAAGGTCCAATGCTCCAGAGACCCATTCAGGCTCTTTAACGTGGGCTGTAGCCGGGAAAAGTGCGTTTAGTGCATTAAGCGTGACCACCTCTCGCCGGTCCCAGCGGAGAGGTGGAGAACGTGGTCTCTCTCCATCCTTAGTGGCCTCATCTGCTCCCACGGCCTTTGGATGGGGCCACCCCCGGGGCCTCTTCGGCAGCGGGGATGGGATGCGGCAGAGCTGGGTACCGGTGGGGGGACCTCAGGGTGGGGATGTTGTGCCTACCCACCAGCTGCTGAGAGTGGGAACGTGGTTTTGGGACCATGCATCTTCTTGGGTCACTGGGAGGTAGGTGAGAGGTGATGTGTCCTCCTGTCCCCAGTAAGACTTGTTGGAGTCCATCCGTCTCTGCCTCTCTCTGTATTTTGTGATCGGAGAGAATAAACCTAGATGTTTGCCAGTGTTTCTGTTGCAGTTTAAATATTGATATTACAATTGTAGAGCTGAGTCAAAGATGCTCTGTTCTGCCCGTTATTCTCCGTGGCTTCCCAAATCACCTGGCTTCAGGTGCTGGCGTTTCTCTGAAGCCTGCCGACCCAGACCTCTTTGGAAAGCGATATAGCTCAGTCTTGCGTGAGTAATGGGGCTGACTCGGGACCACGCAGGCAGCCATCACGGGGATCTATGTTCTTATCACACACTGGGGTGTCCGACAATGCTGTAGCCATCACCCATTTGCTACAGCTCATGCAGCGTTTGCAAACTTGGCTGCAGCCAAAATTCGTTTGAAAATCACTGAGCGTCCCAAGGAGGCAGGGAACCGTGGAAGAAGCACTTGGTGGGTCCAGGTCGGACTCTGGGAAGTGATTTCCATCCCGCTGCACTTTTAGTGCAGTCTTCAGCGTGACGATGGTCCTCGTGGAGCTGCCCTTATCTTTACGGATGGAGGCATGGAGATGCCACAGCCCATGGCTGTGTCCCAGTCATTCCCCGCTGTAGTTCAACTGGAAAAGTTAATCCTTACTACTGCGACTATAAGGGATGGAAAACCTTGCGAGCAACCGGGTGGTTTCCTGCTAGCTGGAGGAAGGGGAGCGCAGCCTGTGATGTATAACGTGCCGATGATCAGTGCGTAATGGGCTACCAATCATCAGTAAAGATCTACAGGTATTAAATCAACGTTAGCCTTTCCAGGACCGGGAGACATACATCATGAATCTTCAACACTATGTGCAAGATCTAAATACCTAATTTAGTATGATACAAAAAAAAACTTCCCCAGCGGTGTGGTCCAGGGGAATGGCACTCACAGAGTCACAAACACAAAGTCTCTCGCTTGTTGGGATTTTGTGCCTTGCTGGTTCGGCGGGCGTAGGGCTCGCGGCGGCTCCTGAAAATGGCCCTGAGGATTCAGTCCGTGCCACTCTGCTTGTTGGCTCTCGCAGCGAGGGGCTGTGTGGCACCTTGTGCTCGGCAGCTCGAGTGAGTCGTTAGCAATTACTTTTCCTAAATGGAGATGCTGACCCTGAGCATCTTTAGTCTGGTGCTGGCAAAAAAAAAAACAAAACCAAAAAACCAAAAGAAACTGGATCCAATAAACCTCTTTATACCCCATGCAATGCTACAGGCTTGGGGAGGAGCGGCTGGAGAGCTGCTTGGTGGAAAAGGACCTGGGGGTGTTGGTCAACAGCCAGCTGAACATGAGCCAGCAGTGTGCCCAGGTGGCCAAGAGGGCCAATGGCACCCTGGCTTGTATCAGGAATGGTGTGGCCAGCAGGAGCAGGGCAGGGATCGTCCCCCCGTGCTGGGCACTGGTGAGGCCGCCCCTCGAATCCTGTGCTCAGCGCTGGGCCCCTCACCCCCAGAAGGAGCTGGAGGGGCTGGAGCGTGGGCAGAGCAGGGCAGCGAGGCTGGGGAAGGGGCTGGAGCACAAGGGTGGGGAGGGGCGGCTGGGGGAGCTGGGGGTGCTCAGCCTGGAGAAGAGGAGGCTGAGGGGAGCCCTCATCGCTCTCTGCAACTGCCTGAAAGGAGGCTGGAGCCGGGGGGGTCGGTCTCTTCTCCCCAGGAACAAGCGATGGGACGAGAGGGAACGGCCTCAAGCTGTGCCAGGGCAGGGTTAGGTTGGGTATTGGGAAAATTTCTTGACTGAAAGGGTTATCAAGCATTGGAAGAGGCTGCCCGGGGAAGTGGTTGAGTCCCCATCCCTGGGGGGATTTAAAAGCCGTGTAGACGTGGTGCTTAGGGCCATGGTTTAGTGGTGGGCTGGGCAGTGCTGGGTTAGCGGTTGGACTCGATGAACTTAAGGGTCTTTTCCAACCTTAACGATTCTATGATTCTATGGTTCTATATGCAGCATCTCATCCACGGATGGCAATGGGGACGGGAGGCTGCAGGCCGTACCCAAGGTGGGAAGGAGGAAACACTCGCTGTGCCGCTTGCAAGTGCCCAGTGTTCCCAGCATGTAGCAATAAAAGTTGACGTTTTTCCCCATTCCCTGTAAAACGCGTGCGTGAGCTCTGAGAGCGTTACACCAGAAGTGGCACGCTCAGGCAGCAAATTGGCAACGGCGCTTTCCATAGGGAGACGCCTGTATCGCGCCGCATCAGTAGACGGGTCGTGGAGGGATGGGTGGAGGAGGTGGCAGAGGAGTTGGGGTCGATGAGCCAGATGGGTGGGTTGATCGGAAGGGTGGGTAGGTTGATCGGAGAGGCAGATGAGCTAAGTTTCTCAGTGCAAACATGCATACAGATGTACACCACGGAGGCAGGAGTCGCAGCTAGCAAGGATGCACGGTGATGGCTTTTCCCCTAATTTTTGCGCAAAGGGGGTATTGCGAACCCGCTCCCTAGTCTCAAGAAGGAATTACCAACCTTGCGCGATGCTGCGTGGTTTCCTTCTCTTGATCTTGTTCAGCATCAGCTGCAGCAGCGGGCTGAAAGGGGAGTGCAGGTCCTCAGCCTTTTGGGAGCCTGATCTTGAGTGTCTCTTGCAGCAGCATTTTTCCAGGGAGTTTCTTGGAGCTCTCCGACTTTCACGTCTGCTGCTTTTCATTCTGCTGCCTCCCCTTCTCTCCTGTCACGCTCGCTGATGATGTTTCCTTGCTGGCAGTATTCTCCTTGCCGTGCCGTCCTCAGCTTCTCCAGATGCTCTCCTCCTCACTCCCCTTCTCTCCGCTCTTCTCAACAGCCAAGGGATCACCTCGTTCCCCCATGCCATCTCCACGCATGGTGGAGCTTTCCTAAACCTTTGGATTATTTCTAAATAGGGAGCAAGAGATGTTGTTTCTTCCTTTGCATTGTGCTGTAAGCTTCGACGCTGTCTAATGGCCTTGATAATCATCGAACCATAGAACAGTTTGGGTTGGAAGGGACCTTTGAAGATCATCCAGTCCAACTCCCCTGGCATGGGCAGGGACACCTTTCACTAGATCAGGATGCTCAAAGCCTCGTCCAACCTGACCTTGAACACTTCCAGTGATGGGGCAGCCACAACTTCTCTGGGCAACATGGTCCAGTGTCTCACTATCCTCAGCATAAAAAATGCCTGCCTTAGATCTAGTCTGAATCTCCCCTCTTTGAGTTTAAAACCATCACCCCTTGTCCTATCACTACAGGCCCTGCTAAAAAGTCTGTCCCCATCTTTCTTATCAGCCCCCTTTAAGTACTGAAAGGCCACAATCAGGTCTCCCTGCAGCCTTCTCTTCTCCAGGCTGCACAACCCCAACTCTCCCAGCCTTTCTCCAGAGCAGAGCTGTTCCAGCCCTTGGACCATTTCCGTGGCCTCCTCTGGCCCCGCTCCAACAGGTCCCTGTCTGTCTGGTGCTGGGGACCCCAGAGCTGGAGGCAGGGCTCCAGGGGGGTCTCAGGACATGGGAGCAGAGGGGCAGAATCCCCTCCCTCGCCCCGCTGGCTGCATCACTCGATTTTTCCCTTGAAGCTGGGCAATGCTTTCCCCGTTGCCTCCACTCCGTATTTCCAGGAAACAAAAGTCCTTTTTGCTTAAAAATAGGAATTTCAGGTGCATACCCCAACACATGCAATTCATGTGAAGAGTATACGAGGATTTTAATACCTTCCCTGCTAAAATGGGTATTTCCTTACAGTTGATCTCTAGCAAGTGCCACCGCACCAAAGCACTGTCGTGCCTGATGGGTTACGTTAACTTCATCTTCGCCTGCGGTCTGTTGAGCGTCAAGGAATTAGCGAAGCAGATTTGGTATTAATTCCCCAAATGTTCCCAGCTGAAAGCGGCTGCCGTGCTAAGCAAATATTGCAATGGATTTGGAGCCCGCTAAAACGTTTCAGCTGCAAAGCCCGTGCTTCTCTTGTCCTCTGCGAATATTACAGCCTGAACAGCAGTCTTGCTTGGGGTCACAGGTAAAGAACTTTTGATCAATTGGATTTATTTCCTATTAAGCAGCAGTTCATGATCATAAACCATCGTTTACATTCTGGCATAAATAGCCGTTGCTCTTGAAAGAGCTCAGAACTGAATGAGTGTGAAAATTAAATTCCCCTCTTAAACCGAAGGATGGTCCTTTTGGAAGCTGATTCTAGTAGCAATATAATTAACCTCTTGCTGTGCCATTCTGTGGGAACATATTGAACGTGCTCTGTGATAATCATCCCGTAATACTGGTGTCTGCTTTCACACTGAATTCGTAACAGTATTACAGTAATCCCAAATCCTTTTGTTAACTCTAGGGACTTGGCCAAGTTGGTAGCCAAAACAAAAAGCGTCGGAGCCGCACGGCTCAGGGCTGGTGTTTTACAGGTGCTTCTGGTGTAATGGGAAACACCAAAACGATTTGCTTTTGCGTGTAGGAGCTGTGATGAGACTTTATTCAGGTTCACCCACAGATTAATCCTCGTTGCAAGGTCATTTGATACATGATCCGTTAATATAACCCTTGAAAGGTCCGTGCAGGAATTGAGTAGGTCTACAACCTCTTCTGGAGCTGCACAGGGTTTTTTTAAGGCTGTTGGAGGCAGAGCTACACTGGCTTTTAATGACTCTTAGCTTTTAACTGCTGGGACCCCTCCTTTTTCTTGCATATTATTCAGCGTAATTGCTATTATACGCTCTCTGCTCCTGTATCCACTCCCCAAACCCAGCTGCTGCCTTTTTGTTTTAGCCCATCTTCTCTCTGCCTTTCTCATTTTTTTCCCTCCATTGGCTGTGTCCTTCCCATCCGCAGTTATTTCTCACCCGGGGAAGCACGGGGTGTTGGGAACGGGGATATCCCCAGGGGCTTTGGGTGCCAGGGTTGTGTTGACACCTTTGCACCCAACGGCGGGCAGAAGTCTCTCCAAGAAAGCAACACTTGGCAAAAGGACAGCGAGTGTTTCTTTCCATCCCTCTGTCTATATCAGGGTAGTTCACCCTCCTGGTTTTAGGGAGGCTGCTGTGGACATGGCTGTTTTATCGGCGGCTGGCATCAGCGTTATTTTTCGTGAGGCTCTCAGTGCATCCTCAGCAGCCCCGAATGTGATGGCCGCAGCATGGGACTGGCAGGTTGTGCAAGCACAACGGCATCCAGACCAGCACGTTACTCTTGAAATGCTGTTTGCAAAATACCCATTGCTGTGCACGAGTCTGATATTGGACCAAGGCGACGCTGGTGCCTGGTTTAACAAAAGAAAACAAAACTCACCCCAAAAGGAGATCCAACCTCCGTTGGGTTGCTGCAGAGCCCCTTGCCGTGGAGATGTGCTGGCAGAGCTGTCTCAGACCTTCCTGGTGGGCTGCAGCCGCTTGTGTCACTGCAAACCCCATGGTTCCTTAACTCAACGCCGCTCTCAGTCTTGATCATAAGTGCTAAAATATTTGAGATTGTGTTATCTTTTAAAAAATACTGGAATCCTTAACATGCTTGAACGGCACGATGTTTTAAAGTTCACTGTGTTTAAGGAAAAAGAAAAACCAACTGCATGGCTCATCCCATCTTCAAAGTGCCTTGCAAAGTTTTGTTGCGGACCCTACAGCAAAGTGGTGCCTTTGTATGTTATTTTGTTTTCCCCTCAAGAAGTTGAGCTTAAGGTGTGCCTCAACTGAACCACCTATTTCACAGTTGGGAAAATAGAGATGGGAGAAGTGGGGTGTAGGCTTTTAAATTCTGGGATTTTTAGCTTTCCTCCTGTTAGCGTGACATCAGTTCTCTTTAGAGATGAATTTTATAGCAGAAATTAAGCTCTCGAGTCCTTCACTAAAGAATAATCACTGAGAAAGTGTTGTCTCTGCCATGGTAGGAAAGCAGGTAGCACGAGGCTCTAGGTTGATAACAAGGGCAATAGTTGGGACCCCAAAACCCCGTAATCCACCTTAATTTTCCACGTGCACCGAGCTGTCGCAGCAGGAGGGGAGCTGGTGCATCCTCACCGTCGGAGCTTCCCACGGTGCTTTTGCTGTTGAGGTCTCTCCTGGCTGCAAACTCCCTTTTCTGCCACCAAATTTGCCCTCATGTCCTGGTGTGGGCTCACCACGGGGGTGATGCAAGGAAAAGGGTGATGCTTGGGATTTTCCCTGTATTTTCCCTCTGTCTCCCCATGCTGTTGTGCTGAGAAGTGGTGGCCTGCGGGGTATTGCAGCTCCAGTGTCTGAAGCTCATCTTCACGGCTGCTCCGCTCCTGGGAGCCGGCTGGATCAACACCTGTCGCCAGCTGTGACCCTGCACCCCTCACCCTCCTGTTGTATTGCGTCTGGTGCGAAACAGCTTCTCGCCCAGTGTATCCAGGGAAGCTACTTGAGATCCCTTCCAAGGCCGTTCTTGATGGGATGGTGAGTTCCTGAGGCTTTTTCAGCCTGCGGAGCCTCTTGTGGGGACATGGAGGGAGGACGCCAGGCTCAGCGAGGCAGTGACAACCTCAGCAAGGCGTACAAGTCACTGGCTTGCAATGCAGATGAGAAAATTTCTCTCTTCCCTGGTGCGCTCTTGTTAAACTGCTCTTTGGTAGCTTGCATGTGTCTCCAGTTTACCCATGTTTCGGCAGTTTTGGGACCGGACTGCTGCAATAGTGGTGTGAATTCACAACTATGGTGTGAATTTTGGGGTTGTCCTATGCAGGGACAGGAGTTGAACTCAATGATCCTTGTGGGTCCCTTCCAACTCAGATCATTCTATGATAACTGGCTCCTTGCATGCTGGAAGAGTTTCTTGCCTCTGTCACACTTGTAAAATTTCCTTTTCTCCTAATAGTCCTTGATAACTTAAGCTGCACCTTTCAATTTCCCACATATTTCAGATATAAAGAGCCAAAGAGTTTGCTGTGAATTTGTGTTATTGCTGCTGTTTGGATTTGTATTTATTGTCCCGGTATTGAGTTGAGTTGAGTTGAGTTGAGTTGAAAGCACACATCACATTTTTGAATAGAATAGAATAGTTCCAGTTGGCAGGGACCTAAAATAATCATCTAGTCCAACTGCCTGATGACTTCAAGGGCTGACCAAAAGTTAAAACATGTTATTAAGGGCATTGTCCAAATGCCTCTTAAACACTGACAGGCTTGGGGCATCGACCACTTCTATAGGAAGCCTGTTCCAGCGTTTGACCACCCTCTCATAATGTCCAGTCTAAACCTCCCCTGGTGCAGCTTTGAACCATTCCCATGTGTCCTATCACTGGATCCCAGGGAGAAATGCTCAGCACCTCCCTCTCCATGTCCCCTCCTCGGGAAGATGCAGAGAACGATGAAGTGGCCCCTCAGCCTCATTTCTCCAAACTAGACAAGCCTGAAGTCCTTACCCACTCCTCACAGGACATGCCTTCCAGCCCTTTCACCAGCTTTGTTGCCCTTCTCTGGACACATTCAAGTACCTTCACATCCTTCTTAAATGGTGGGGCCCAGAACTGCACACAATACTCAAGGTGAGGCTGCACCAGTGCTCAATCTAGTCCAACACTAGTTGGTAGCTGGACTAGATGATCATTGTAGGTCCCTTCCAACTGGAACTCTTCTTCCTTCTTCTTCCTTCTTCTTCCTTCTTCTTCCTTCTTCTTCCTTCTTCTTCCTTCTTCTTTCTCCTCCTTCCTCCTCCTTCCTCCTTCTTCCTTCGTATCAATACAGCAGGATAATCACCTCTTTTGACTGGTTGGTTATGCTGTGTTTGATGCACCCCAGAATGCGGTTTGCCCTCTTGGCTGCCAGGGTGCATGTGTTGAGCCTGCTGCCATCCAGCACCCTCAGGTCCCTTTCTGCAGGGCTGCTCTCCAGCCACCCCTCTCCCAATCCGTGCTTGTGTCCAGAATTGCTCCGTCCTAGGTGCAGGATCCGGCATTTGTTCCTGTTAAATTTCATCCCATTAATCATTGCGCAATACTCCGATCTCTCTAGATCCCTCTGCTAGGCCTCTTGTCCCTCCAGAGCCTCAACAGCACCTCCCAGTTTGGTATCATCAGCAAACTTGCTACTGGTGCAATCAACTCCTGCATCCAGATCACTGGTAAAAGTCTTGAACAGATCTGGCCCTAGGACTGAACCCTGAGGAACCCCACTGGTGACCGGTCGCCAGCCAGATGTAGCCCTGTTCACCGCAACCCTTTGAGCCCTGCCCTTCAGGCAGTTCTTCACCCAGCGCAGCGTGTAGCTGCTCATCTCGCAGTTGGACAACTTGCCCAGAAGGCTGCTGTGAGGGACAGGATCAAAAGCCTTACGAAAATCCAGAAAACCTACATCCACGACCTTCCCTTCATGCACGAGGCGGGTGCCTTTATCATAGAAGGGTATCAAATTAGGACATGGGCTTGCTGGGGCTTTACAAAGGGTTTGGTCCCATGTTGTCCCAGAGCATCACCCCACGTGGGTGATTTCCCTGCTGCCGCAAGCGCCTGCTGCCGCAGCGTGGGTTTGCTTTGGGTAGCAGATGAGCAGCAGCTTTATTCTGGGAGCAGAGGAAGAAATAACGGGGGTTTTTGCTGAATCTTTACTTCCAGACCTGGAGCAAATCCCGCGGCGAGGATGTTTGCGGGATTCATCTTCATGTTAGAAAGTGTTTGCTTTCAGAATACCCTTCGGCAGAGATTTTTAGTTCTTTTTGGAGCTGCTTTTGGTTTCAAATGTGTTTTTTTTAAATCTCTGCTAGCATCAGAGCCTGTATCAGGAGTTAACAGCATGCTGGTGGCATCCTTTGCACATGTACTAATAGTCCTTAGCTCTTTATTTTTCTTCCTAATAACTGTCTTTGAAAAAGCAATTCAGTTTTATCAGAGGTTTTTGGCCTCTGCTTTGCTTTTTTTCTTAGTGGACTTGTTGTGACTGAGTTAAAAGGGCCCCTTAGGGTGGCCCTGCTGCATTCCTTCGCATCCCCGAGGTTTCCTCCGGAGCTGAGGACAATACCGGCGCTGTATCAAAGGTAGAGCTTCTGCTCCCCAATTTGCATTCGTTCCCGCTCTCAGCTCGCTTCCAAGTGCTGGAAGATCAATGTACCTGTCACTCATCGCTTCTCCGGTTTGTCTCAGAGAGGGGTTTAACAGCAGCGGCGGCGGCGGCTCGGCACCGAGCCGCTGGTGGTCCAGCGTGCCCCGGCGGAGGCTCACGCATGGGGAGGCTCGTGATGGTCGATGATGGAGGGCAGTAGACCTGGTAGGGATTCAAGTCATGTCATGGCCCACAGCACTGATGAATTTTTTTCCAATTTCCCTGCAATTCCCATGCCCATATGAGGCGCTTTCTCTGTCCTACATCCTTTTCCAAAAGCAGCATTAACCTCTCGAATTTGGGAATCTGCGCTCCTGAAATTACCCTTGCTTATTTAACTTTTTCCCAGCAGTAGGTGGACAGAATTTACTCCACCAATATTGCAGTTTCCTTAATCCACCCCGAGCATCTTCCTCTTGCTGTATGGACTTGCACACTTGCTCGTTAGGGCTCGGCTGGCTGACGATGCTGGCCCGTCCCTGGAGAGACGCTGTAATGGCACAGCCATGCAGAAATAAATGGCTCAGGGGTGCGGTGTTCCCCACCGCCTGCGTGCCAGCCCCTATGTTATTGTAGGACCGAGATTATAGGACCTGGTTCAATTGAGAAGCAAAATCAGCTGTTATCTGCCTTGCCTCCGCTCATTTTTTGGCAGATGTAGAGGATTCAGATTTGATGAGAGCTTATAGGGATGAAGGATTTGGAGTAAGTAACAGCAGGTCAATGTTCCCCCCGCATTTTTCTTCCCATGGGGATAAAACCATATTTTTACAAAAGGTTTTACTTTTCTTGTTGAAACTTCCTTGCGAGTGATCTTAATTCTCCACTTTGTATCAGGGTTGGGAAAAATCTATTGCTTTTAAATGTTAAAACTTGATTCATTTTGGGGAGGCACAGAATAGAAATAAGAGGCGATTTGGAATGGTTGGAGAATATAAAAGTTTAAAGTGCGGCGGTGCTTATATGTTTTAAGGATGCCAGAAAGCGAGCCGGACCTCGGGTTATTTCCAGCTCTCCCGCAGACATCCCAGGAGCCAGCCCTGGTTTTGCCCTCCCTGCTTCAGCTTCCCCAGGGGGTTGATTCCCGGTACCTCTCGCAGCAAAATAAGAGCAGAAATAAGGATCCTTATAACCGTGTTGCGTTCAGCCCCTTTCCTAAAGGATGCGTGCGTTGGTGGGTCCTCAATCCCATCTTCTCGGAACGCCGTGGCAAGCGGTTTTGGCAGCAAATCGCCCATCTCAAGGTCAGCGTTGGAGTTTGCAGCTGGATTTTTTCCGCGGGCACGGTAGGTGCGAGCGGTGCCCGGGGGATGCACGGCTCCGAAGAAAGCACCAACCTCAGCAGCGTGCGGCCCGTTGCGATGGGCATGGGCTGCGAGCCCTGGCTGATAAATGATGCTCATATCCCATTCAAATATGATGCAAGCAGTTTTTTTGTAGTTTGTCTTCCATTGCGGTAGTAAAGTTTTTAATTAGGAAAGCTAATGAGATCGATTAGTCATTAGAACTGACCTCTGGATCTCTGCGAGGAGTGTGCATGTGTGCGCCGGGCTGATAACGGGGGACGCTGGGGTATTGTTTGTAATAAAAGCGTAAAGTGTTTGATTTGAGTGAAATGTGCCACGGGGAATACATCATGCGGAGAAAAAAAATTACAACCCTGGGAGCCTGTAATGAAGGGAATTAAACCAACATCCTATCTAAATAACATGATTATCTACACAAAACCCCTCAGCTAGCAAGTAATAATAGAAAACTGAGCTCTTCGGAGAGTCTCTTTCAGGAGGTGGTTAATGCTGGAGCTGTGCGCGCAGGCACTTTCAGAAGAGCAGCTCCGGCATGAATACACCATCCAATTACCGCCGGGGAATAGAGTTTACCAGGTGCCAGCCCGTCTCTGCAAGGCGGGGGGGGGGACGCCCGCAAGCCGCAACAATTTGGGACCTCTATTTCTTGTGCGAGCGTGAGGCGGGGGATGATGTCAGGCAGGAGTTTGATGAGGTTCTGGGTTGATTAGTGGCAGCTAGAGCTTGCGTAGGGGCAGAAAGAAAAAAAATGTTAATAATGTATTCAACAAATTCCCAGCTTAATAATTTTGTAAGGTTGGAGCGGCGGAGGGAAAGGGTCAACTCGTGCTGTCGCTGTTCGGGGAGTGGATTTGCGGCTCTCATCCCTTCCCTGGTGCGAAAGAGCTGATTTGGGTACGTGGTTGATGCTATATCCGTGGGGGACTGGATGCGTCCATGCCTCGTGGATGACAAAAGGGTCTTGTAGTCACCGGCCCTCACCGTAGCTGGGATGTCATCGTGTGTGTGCAGCGTTGGGCCATGCAGGGGTTTGCATGTCTGTCCTTTTGTGGTTCCCATTTTGCAATCCTAAATACAGTTCTCTGAAGCAAAACGCTCCAACTTTGCCAGTGCTTGTGAGGAATTATAATTGTTAATTAGAGCTTAAACCTTGCAAAGGGCTTTAAAAACCCAGGCGATGGTGCAGTTGCTGCCCTGAAGAATTTAGTCTGATACAAAAAGTCCCAAGAGAGGGAAACAGCGATGAAAACCCGTTTGCTTTCCGTCTTCTTTCCTTTCTCTTCTTGCCTAACCTTTAAAGCGATGGGTGTCTGCAGCTCCTCTGATCATCGAATCATCGAATGGTTTGGGCTGGAAAGAACCTCTGAAGATCCTCTAGTCCAACCCCCCTGCCATGGGCAGGGCCATCTCCCACTACATCAGGTTGCTCAAAGCCCCGTCCAACCTGGCCTTGAACACTTCCAGTGATGGGGCAGCCGCAGCTTCTCTGGCCAACCTGGTCCAGTGTCTCACCACCCTCAATGTAAAACATTTCTTCCTTATGTCCAGTCTAACTTTACCCTCTGTCAGTTTAAAGCTGTTACCCCTTGTCCTGTCACTACAGGCCTTGGTAAAAAGTCTCTCTCCGTCTTTCTTATCAGCCCCCTTTAAGCACTGAAAGGCCACAATCAGGTCTCCCCGCAGCCTTCTCTTCTCCAGGCTGCACAACCCCAACTCTCCCAGCCTTTCTCCATAGCAGAGCTGTTGCAGCCCTCGGACCATTTCCGTGGCCTCCTCTGGCCCCGCTCCAACAGGTCCATGTCTGTCTGGTGCTGGGGACCCCAGAGCTGGAGGCAGGGCTCCAGGGGGGTCTCAGGACATGGGAGCAGAGGGGCAGAATCCCCTCCCTCGCCCCGCTGGCCACGCTGCTCTGGATGCAGCCCAGGATGCGGTTGGCTTTCTGGGCTGTGAACGCACATTGCCGGCTCATGGCCAATTCTTTGTCCACCAGTATCTCAAAGTTCTTCCCCGCAGGGCTGCTCCCAATCCATTCATCCCCCAGAATGTTCTGATACTGGAGATTGCCCCAACCCAGGTGCAGGGCCTTGTCCTTGGCCTTGTTGAACTTCATGAAGATCGCATGAGCCCACAAAACATCTGGGTTTATTTTAATTTCTTTAATTTTTATTCCAAATCACCAGAAGCTCTTTGAGTTATTGGCGTTAACCTCCTGGCTTTTCACTTTGTTCAACGTTTACCGCTTGACTTAACGCACCCTAACTTGGAGCGTACTTTGTAGCACTGCTGGATTTATGGATGCTCGCAGGTTAACAGCACCGCGCCGGTCTTGAAAGCATCATCAAAGGTGTGCTGCTTACTGCGACGCCGCGGAAAATAATTTGCATGCAGACATTATTTTGATGCATTAATTAAGCAGGGGTCCTACATAGGAGTCGGAGGGATGTAAAAGAGTCTCTCTTAAAATAACGCGTTGGTGTTGGGATGGTGCAAACATGGAAGTCCCATACGCTGCGGCGTGGGCAAGCGCAATGCCCAGTTAGAGCTGGCCCAAACACCTTCCAAATTTTATTGCAGCCATATAAAAGAGATTATTTGCGTAGTGTCGTGAGCGTGCTCAGGCTTTATAAGCGGCGTTGAAGGCTGTGAATCCCTCCATACGCTCCTTGCTTGGTGATCATTTATCTTACACTATAGTATTGAGGAACATCAACCTTATTATGAAAAATTCCAGTGATTTTTCTGTCGTGGCAGAGTTTGCTCTTCTCCTCGCCCCCCAGCAGAAGTTGTAACTCTCTGGCTGAGTTTGGGAGTGGAAATTCATGCTGCGGGTTGCCTGATCCCTCCCGAACCCAACGTGAGATGCTGGCTTGCTTGGGAATGCAGATATTAAATATAAAGCCAGGGATCGCCATTACCACTGCTGCAGGGAGATGGGGAAGCTGCTCCCTCCGCTCTAGGGAACGAGATCGGCTCTAAAATGCATTTCCCTGATTTTCTTGTTTAGACACATCCTGGGATTTCCAGTTTACTGGGGAAGCAACGCTCTTCTCCCTTCTCTCGCAGAGACAAACATGGGGACGGGTATAACATTTTCAGGGGAAATAATGATTCGGCTTTTCCCCTCTCAACCTTGCAATAATTTTAATTAGAGTATCTCCAAGAAAAACAGCCGGCCCTTTAAATCAGTTATAAAACCAGAAGACTTAGTCTCAGCATGTAGTGTCAGCTTTAATTATCTGGGCAGTTATAGCTGTATGTTATAAAAGTCGGGCAATTAGATGCATTCCTTAAAGCCGCAAAAAAAATTGCCAGCTATCAAGTGGAGGAAAACCAGAGTCAAACATATAACTGTTAATTGCATGAAACATTCAGCAGAATAAACCGGTGTGTAGATCATCCTGCAAAATATGATGAAAACGGGAATGATTAAATGCGTAAATGTGTTTTCCGATGCTGGGGATCAAGGTGTTATTGGTGAATGCGTGATTCACCTGGTAGAGTTTTGCTGCTGGGCTGGAGAAACCAAACACCCTCAAGCCCATCAGAGCCTTTCTGTTATCATCAACCACGGTGGTCCTACGCCTGATGCATCCCAGGGGTCTTCTGCCCCTTTTGCAGGTGCAGAAGAGTTGGCTGTAGGACCTACGTTGGTGAGGTCCCTTCTGTCCCGTGCACACCTGAATTTCAAGCCCTTTTTTCCATTTGCTTTCTCGTAGGAGCCAACTTGCACTTCGTAAGGAGCCCCCCAGCCAACAAGGTGATAAAGACGCGCTACAGGATAGTGAAGAAGAACGTGGCGTCTCCAGCCTTATCGTCCTTCAGCAGCCCCATTCCCAACTGGAAGACGAGGCGCCCCGTGACATCCAGGTAATTCTTCCATCCCTTGAATGCAGCTGGTTGGGACACGGGAGCTGAGGGAGCTCCCACGTTGGCCCCGTGTTATTACCGTTCCATGTTCATCGCTTAATTTCTCTATTTGTTTAGCCACTTCTACGCACATTTTATTGACTTAAAGTGTAAAATTGTATTAGTAATCACGTTAGCCTGAGTCGGCGGCCAACAGCTTACTGCAGTCTGTGGCTTCGTATTTATTCCCTGTTTGAATTAATTGTTTCCATGAAGCAGTTAAATAAGCTGTAAGGAAGATGAATAAATGCACACAGCTTTTTACATCAGACCTAAGTAAACTTGCTGATTCTTTTGGAGATAGACGTGGCCTGTTAATTAGGGATGGTCAAGCCTATAACGAGGCCAGACCTTCCCTCTGCTTTATAACATTATTGTGTACATTGGCGCTACGGAGGAGCTTGTTGAAAGTGTGTTGGAGGCAGATGCCCCAAACCTACACCAGGAGGTAGGAGCAGGCACAAACTTGCTTCTTGCCGGGTTATCTGGATGGGTGGAGCATCACCCCGGCCCTGTGGCAAATAATTTGGCGTGACAACACCTGTCTGAAGAAGAGTGTCGCCAAAGGATGGTGCCGTACCCTTGAGGCTGAGTCTTCTTAAATCAGCTGAGCTGACGTCCGTATTTCAGCTACGAGCGAGCTGCAGCCACGTTAGCTGGTGGAGATGTTACCAAGGAACATCTCAGAGGCCAAGACAAAGTCTGGAAGTTGTGTATAAGCAGAAAGGTTGTTACGGTAATTGATACTCTAAAAATAAAGGCGCTATTAGAACTGGTGGTTTTGGTTATAACCCAGATTCAGGCTATTCTTAGGTTGAGAATGACTTCTCCTCCCCCTGAAATGCTGGTTTGCCGCTGTCACAGGCAATATTTTGGGCAAAGAGAGCCCATGGGCTTGTTCATTTTATTATTCATTCCAGCATAGCAAACCCACGGGCTGTCCCCCACCATCAGCTCCTCCGACGGAGCAGCAACACGGGTCGGCATCAACGCCCTGCTCCAAGTGGTTTCTTCCAAAAGTTATTTCCCCCAGCAATGCCCCAAGGGTTGATGGCTTTTATAGTGGGTGCTGCGGAGAGACAAAGATTGCGGTGATTGTTTTTAAAGCCTAATTTTGCCTGATTTTTCCCTATACTAAGTGAATTTGGCTTTGAGTGTCACAAATATTGGTATCTGAAGGGAGGGTTCATTTTGGAAGACTTCAGGGTGATGAGGCAAAGTTCCAGGTAAACAGAGAGATTAAGAAAAAAGGTGTTTATTTTCAAACTATTTTTGAAAATATAAAATTAGGTCTATTATTTTGTTGTGTTTTTTCAAGCTCTTAGTTGAGAAACTCCTCATCTCGTGTACTCTACCGGCCTCGGTTTCAAAGTGCTTCTTCTCGTATCGAAACTGTGGGATCCTTTTGGGCTAACAGCTGATTTCCACCCAAATTTTCTGCGGTCAATCTTACCTGCACCTCCTCCTCCTTTTTCTTCACCTTTGACTTTTCCCTTTGATATCTTCCCACCTGCACATTGTGCCCTTTTATCCAGTCCTGAGAGCCACACGTCTCCTCTTACTGGCCCCCAAAAGCAGCTGGTTTGCCTCCTCCAGTCCAATTGCTGCTCTGTTTGTAGGTGCCACCTCCATTTGCACGTCCTTGGGGCCAACTTATTACATTTCCCTTGCCTCAAACAACCCACATATTCTTTTTCTTGCTCCCTCATCCTACATTTTTGCTGAATCAAGGCAGCACGTGTGCACACCTTACCTGCCAGTGAGAGTTCTTGCTTGCTCACCACTCTCAGGCTACGACAGAAACCCAGACCATCAAATAAGTAATTGTTGTGTTTCTTCTTTGGCCCCAAAAGCAGCTTTTTAAAAATATTATTATTGATTTTTCGAAGTGTGGCTTTTGCATTGTGAACGTACAAGTATGTTATGGTAAAATCTTAAATTGTATTGCTTCTTAGAGGTTCATAATTTGCTGCCAGTAATTATGGCACCTGGTATTTTCAATGCAAATGAAGATTTGTTTCTCGTGGCTTTCAATCTCCTGTTTCCTCCTGCAGTGCTGGTGTAATGCTGACTCTGGTTTTGGTCACTCCTGTAGCTACAGTCACTGATGTGCTACTCAAATTGCCCCTAATGAGCGCATTTACATCCGTATTGACATGCGTCTTGCCCTTTCCCATCCCCAAGTTTGCTGCTTTTTTGGTTCTGAACCAGCTGTTTTGAGCAAATCCTCCTTTTATTTAGGTGGAAAGAGCTGCTGCTTTCTGTTCCTGGTAGAGGCAGTCCCATTGAAACAACCCTTCTTGCTCCATCACTGCCCTCGCTGCAAATCCTGCCCATTTATTGGAGAAAAGATTGGGTTTTGTTTCTAGTTTTTGTGACCGTGAAATGTTCTGCAACGGATCTGTGCAAAACTGATGCTTTAGTGTCTCTGCTGTTAATGTGCCTCAACTGGGACCTTGAAAGAGAAAATGTGAGCCAGGCAAGGCTCACCCTGCTCCGTAATCCTCCCAGTTTTGTTCCTGGGAGGGGAATTTGCATCTTGTACCTTCTGTCGGTGGATTCGGTTCTGCAATGGCTTTCCCAGCTGGTGAAACATGATGATGTGTTTGCGACTTGATGCTCTTTATAGCCAGAATCATCGTGTTGTACTGTGACATGACATTGCCCAAAACTATTACCCCGTTGATGTACGAGTCCGACTCGCGAAACTCTTTCAGATATCAGTGGAAAGGGAGGGAGAGGCTTCTCGTAGCTGTGTCAAATTTAATCCGTTGCCCCTTGACGACGTGCGGATGCATGTGTTTAATCCAGTGCTGTGAGATGACTGACTTGGTTGCCCAGAGTGGGGGTAGATGCCCCATCCCTGGAAACATTCAAGGTGAGGTTGGACGGGGCTGTGAGCAACCTGATCTGGTTGAAGATGTCCCTGCCTATGGCAGGGGGGTTGGAGTAGATGACCTTGAAAGGTCCCTTCCAACCCAAACCCTTCTATGATTCTATGAACTTCAGCCTTAGTTGATAGAAAACAACTCGTGCTCCCACTATTTGGCTCAGGTTCTTCCCTTGTAGCTTGCTACTCCAGACTTGGATGGTTGGTGGATGGAGGACCTGTGGTGAGAGCCGAGGAGGGCAGGAGCTTCAGGCAGGGTTAGAGCAGGAGTCTCCAGCTGCTGGGTGGTGGGTCTTGCTCAGCCGAGCAGTGATTTTGCAGAGGAGCGACCTGGTTTTGCCGCTGCGATTGGCTGAGCGCTTCCCCTTGTAGAATAATTTTATCCGTATTAATCTTGACTTCATTAAATGATGCAGTTTAGATCTTACGACTGTTTCAGACAAATCTTGATAAAATGCCATCAGCAAATTAAAACAATTATATTTTAAAGAAGCAATAAATCTCTTACTCGGTCTCCCTATTACCTTCCTTGTGTGTGATCAGTCATCTGGACTGTCTGGAGGAAGCACATGGCAAATGTTTCTATAGTTTTTACATTTTTTTTTTGCTCCATCCTTCGTAGCATCCTCTTGGACCTGTAACAAGGAACGAGCCGGGAGCTGCTTTCTCATTGCTTTGCTGTGCTTTTGCCAAAACAACGGGCAGCATCGGCGGCGGTGGGACACGCTGTGCACGCCTGCAGCACTGGTTTAGTCACCTCCTCATTTTTAATCTCTCGGTGTGCGTCATACCGAATGGTCAACTATTTATTTTTAATATCCTTTTCACCGTAAGCCAGGAGGGTGATGTTAAAAGGCCAGCGGTGCTGCAGTCAAGTGCTACTCCCAAATTGGTTTCTAGCTGACGCTGAGTTCCTACTATGAAATCCAGGTTTTGGGGGGTCCAAAAGTGATGTGGAAGGGTTTTACGCGGGCACCGATCTTCTCAGTTTTAATACGCTGCCTTAATAAACTTCAGGCAGGAGCCGTGTTCTTGTCCATCTTGTCAACTTGTTGTCGCTCAAGATGTTTTATGGGATTCCCCCTCTCTTTTTGGCTATCTGCGCTGCAGTTTGCAGCAAGAAACCTTGCTGGGGCAGCCGGGACGTTGCCCTCATTGCCAACGAACTCCCCCAAATCAGCAGAGTAAGATGAAGAGGGACATGTCTTTGGGACGTGAGTGATGGGGAGAGTCGCTGCAGGTCCGGAGGTACCCGGTGCTAATCCCTCGGTGATGAGTTGCCTTCTCCCCTTATTGCTAGGTTGCATTAAACTTCACCCTGCTGCTGACTTTTCTTAGAGGCGATAGATGGGAGTATATTTTAAATTAATTTTACTACACTTTTTGTAATATTTTTGTTTTAAATAGATTTATAAGCAACTTGGGGGCTATTTCTCCAAATTTATGAAGATAATTTTCACTCTCTTGATAAGGTTAAATTTACACCTGCTATTTCCATATTAATTCACATTGCTAAGTGGATCTAATTTTCTTCCGTTCTTCTATCTAGTGAGTGTGGCCTTTCCTAATGCAATTTCCCCCTCACTAAATCACTGTGATCGGGAGTCATGATCGAGTTAAATTAACTTAAATTAATTTACTTAATAAGAGCTCCAGATCATTGTGAATGAGGTTAAGATTTATTGATTCTCCTTTTCACTCCTCCCCCTTATCTCTCTCTGCTTTGCAGGAGCGCAGCTCAGAAGGGCTGTGATTTGCTTGCCTTAAATTTCATTTGCTCCTATTGACATTGCGGTTGGTCACCGCTTAGAAATCGCGGGGGGATGCCCTCTCCCCGCGCAGCCTCTCGCCGCCGGGAGAGGGCTGAGCGAGTTGCTATGGAGGAGTTGCGACGGGCGAAGCGGCACGCTGAGCGACGGTGGCGATGCTGCTCCTGCTTCCAGCCTCTTTCCGCGGTTCACGTGGTGTCAGCAGATGTGGCCACCAGTAAACCAGGATGTCCAGGTTTCATAGATCCTACCCAAAGGCAGCAGAAGCCTTCCGGGGTTGAGGGTGCTGTAGGACTGTGGACACTGCTAGAAAGGTAGGTAGGGCGTCTGCCGTTGTGGCTGGGGTCTTCTACCCCAACGCACCTTGGCTGGAAGGAGCAGATGAGGATAACGGCAGGAGGGTGCTCCTGGCCATTGCAGATACCCACCTCTGCAAAGCCACGTGCTCCACCGAAGGGACAGTCGTCTTGCAAGCGGAGCAGGGCAAACGGGACAAACCCAAATGCCATTGAGCATCCATCCCACGGCAGCAGTGGGAAATGTCCGTGCCCCCCGTATGGGGGATGATATTCCTCAGCCAGGAACTGTGCCAAGAGCAACAGAGAGCATTGGCCGGGAGAAGGAGGGTGCCCCAACGCCTGCGGGAGACCCCAGCTCACCCTCTCATGGAGAGACAGAGCTGCTTTAAGACACGTTTTTGGGAGCAGGGAGACCTATGCGTAGCAGCTGATGTGTTTATAGACCCCCGATGGGCGAGTTAAACGCTGACCCACTTTGAAGAGTTTTCTTCTAAAATACTGATGCATGTGTTTAAAAGAAAAGTAACCTGTCTGCAAATATAGTCTGGCACTGATGGAGAAGCTCAGATATTTCCTTCAGAAAACTTAGCAACACCTCTTGAGGGACAGTCCTACCCCTCCAGCACTATAAATAAGTAAAGAACAAGATGATATAACATTTGTCAGAGAAATGCCTGCTCAGTAGAAAAGACTTGTCAGCAGAGGATACACTTGTGTGGTTTAGTTTTGTTTTCTTCTTTTCTTTCTGTTCCTTGGCCTGGAGCACGTTGAAACGAGAGCCTCCTGGGCTTGACTTGGGTCCTCGCCACCCATTGCCCTGCAAAAGCCTTTAGGGTTTTGCGCTGAAAGGTAAAGTGGGTGATGCAGGCTGTGAAATGGGCTGGTGCTCAACCAAAGTGATAGGTGCAAGTGCCACCTCCCCAGGGCAAAGGGACATACGGCTGAGCGCCCAAGAGGAGGAGAAACCACTGTCTCTGCCAGTCGCCGGCATTTCAGGAGGTTGAGATGCTGTGTGCTGGGTGGCTTGGACACACCAACCTCCCTGTCTCATCCCTTCCTTTCCTTCACGGTGGGTGAGTTTTTGGTTTCCAATTTCTCTTTACTCTATTACCAATGGTTTTCAGATATCCATTTCCAACCGGTCAACGCAACTCATCACCCAGTTCATAGAATCATAGAATGGTTTGGGTTGGAAGGGACCTTTGAAGAACATCTAGTCTAACCCCCCTGCCATGGGCAGGGACATCTTTCACTAGATCAGGTTGCTGAAAGCCCCGTCCAACCTGACCTTGAACACTTCCAATGATAGGGCCATCCGATGCTGCCTCTTTAGCTTCTGCTGACCAGCGAAGGTATCTGCTGAGGGTGTGTGGAGGCCACCATTCTCCAGCGCTATCCCCACGCTTGGTCTCCTCTCTCATGCAGCATCATCATCGGTTTTTCCCCCCAAGTCCCATGCTGGGGTGCTGAGCTAATTTCATGCAGCTCCTCCTGGGGAAGCCTTTCAGATTTTTCTTGCTACGTGATCCCATTTTGCTGACAGGTCTTGAGTCCTGTTACATGTTTCCTTGCAGAAGTGAAATAGTAGTTTCACCTCCTTGAGACAACAGTATCGTGTGGTCAGGAAGGGCACTCGGTTTCCCCCACTGCGGTGGAGTATTTTCCATGTCTGACCGGGGCGAGGGGAGCCGCAGGCGCCGGTCTTGGTGTGCTGTCAGCGTATAAGTTAACTCTTTCTATGTAAACTCTTTGGGAAAGGAGACACGGATGAACTAAAGTCTTGGGTTTCAAGACAGAGGCGTGCGGACCCCGTTGGGTGCATGCCAGCACGGCTTTCCCAGATCAGTTGCTCGATGTAATTCCTGCAGAATGCAGAACTATGGTTGGCTTGCCGTGAATACTAGTTGCATGGCATGAACATGAAAACTCAATATATCCTCTTTTTTTGGGGGGGGGGAGAGCATATCCTTGTGACTTTCCGGCGAAGCTGTCTTCTCCTCTCTGCGTACCTGCTGTTGCGTTGCATATCACGGCGATGCAGAGTGGCCGAGCCCTCGTGGCACAGCACCTTAAACCCAAGTGTTTCAGTCTTCATCGAGTCATTTTGGTTGACTCCGCTACACCGGACACGTTTAAGACTCAGCTGGACAGGGTGCTGGGCCATCTCATCTAGACTGTGCTCTTTCCTAGAAAGGTTGGACCAGGTGATCCTTGAGGTCCCTTCCAACCTGGTGTTCTATGATTCTATGATTTACCATAATCGAAGCTGATGGGCAGTAATGTGTTAAGCCATGGTCATTCAATGGCTTCTGAGCTTTTTGATTGCACTCTGAGGCTCCCCGGGAAGTCCATCTGTTTCTGGAAAACGGATGGGTTCACCCAACTTTTGTGACATCTCTGGAAACCGTGGAAAAGTGTTTGAGATACATTGGTGCGTGTTGCTTGTCCTACAACCCAACATTGAGTAGCTTTGCCCGCGCTGGCAATTACAGAGGCAGAGTGACTCCTGCGGGGAGTTTATTCGGGTCCGTTTGGGCATGATTTAGCCCTCATCTCACCTGTCAGTGTTAGGGGAAATCCCTTCTCCGGTCGGTTTGCTTTGCTGGCATGGAGTTACGATCACCAGCACGGCTTGGGGCTCGCTGGGGAATTATTTCCAGCACTTGGGGAAGATACTGCTGTATAGGGTGAACACCGTGGGGCATATTTCTGGAGACTCAAGCGGTGGAGAACGCCCTTCTTCTGCTTAAAAAACCCAACTTTGGGGAGGAAATGAAGACGCCCTTTAAAAATTATCGATAGGCCAAGAACTGGAGAGAGCAGGGGAATGGGCAGCCCCAGTTGTGCCTGCTGTGCTTTGGGGGCTCTGAGGAGGATGATCCCCTAAATTACCTATATGTTGACAGCTTCTTCTGAAAAGGGCCTTGGGGACAGCAGCAAATGTCCTAAAAGCCTAATTCCCCTAACAAGACCCAGCGATCATTAGAAGGATAATGCTTTATTAGAAGGATAAAGCATCCCGTGGGAGAACCACCTCGGTAAGGCACCACCGCAAGATGTTTAGTTTGCAGGATTTTAAGATACGAGGTTTAGAGAGCAAAATCTACTAAGAATTATGTTAAATATATACATTTGTAAGAGACATTTCCCTGACTGTCATTCTGCAGTTTCCTATTTGAGGGATTCACACCTCTTCTCCAAAAGCATCTGGACTTGGTGGCTGTAGAAACCAGATTAGTCCATGAACCATTAGTTTGAGCTGGAGAGGACTTTTTTATTTACTCCTGATATAGCTGTGAAAATACAAAATCCAGCAGCGACGCTATGGGATGGAGACCAAAAGGCGCATCGGTTTAACAACGGGTGGTGGAAGTTGGTAGAAGTGGGTTGGCAAAGCGGTTTTCAGTGCCCGTGGCGCGCTCTGTGCCGGTAGGATCCTTCTCTCTCCATCCCTAACCACCGTCTCAAAAATCTCAAGCAGAAAGAGCCGGAGGCAAATAAATGACACCTGATTATTTCTCTGTGTTGCTAAGCAGACACTGCTCTCCTGTATTTACTCAACGCACCTCCAGAAGTCATCAAGCAGTTTTGGAGAGCGAAGACGCTGCTTTCCATGCGTCTTCGAGATGATGCAGGGTCTGGAGATGTTTGTGCGGTTCTCCAAGAGGAAGGCGCGTTAAATCACGGCGTGTTCCTCATCCCAGGGGGTCGGTGGTTAGAGTTGAGAGCTAAGAGTGGGGTTCGGGGCCGTAATGCACGATGGATGGAGCAAATCCATATTTCTCCAGTGCTGGGGCATCATCTTGAAAGTGGCAGAGAAGATGCAGAAAACTGTTAATGTAGGCTTCTACCGCTGATAATTGCTGAGTGCTCTGATGGGGGAAGCTTTAATCGAAGTTATCGTATATTGTGAGCAGACAGGGATGGGTTTTTTTTAAAGATCTCAGCAAAAGCTGTCTTTGCTCCTTGGTCCATTTATTTTTTTCCGCCGGTCGGTACCTTTGCTGTAGCAGGGAGAAGGGATCCAAGAGGTGGGATCCTGACCTCCCATGGACCAGTTTAGAGCACAAACTGGACTGGTGCTGTGGTTGAGATGCTGCTCTTCAAGCTGGGGGGAGCCTGCAAGGACCAGACTGCAATCTCCCATTTTTTGGGGGGTTTCAAGCACAGCTTTATAAGTTATTTGTCTCGTTTGGATGATGCTCCGGTGGGATTTTGCCTCCTCTGCTCCCGGCGCCGATTGCTCCTGGATCTCCTCGCACGTTGGCGAAGGATCATGAGCATCGTAACCCTACGGGCAGAGGTTGGGGCACCAGGAGTTAATTTTATTTTATCAAGATGATAAAATGCACCTCCGCCTGCCCGGCTTTTGATGCGTTAATCTGAAAAAGGAGTCGAAATGTGACTAATGTCCTTAAAGTTCCTGTCAATTTTTTTCTTCCCAAATTCATTTGACATGAAAGTGAGAAGTAAACAGAAAGCCTGTGTTTAAGCAGATAACTTGGAAAGCCTTTTCCATCACATTTAAAAACGGCCGTGTCATGGATTCTGCGAATTGGCGGGTTCTATTTTGTTTTATTTTATTTTGTCTGTGTGGTAAATTTTCTTTTAATAATCTCGACGTGGTTTTACGAGGTTTAGGGCTAAGATTTTTTTTGAAGGGATGTTAAACCATTCTCCAAAATGACATCTCATTAAAGTGAAATTCATCTGCCGGGATTGGAGACATTACAGGCAGGAGGAAACTGTGGCTCCCATTTGAAAATACATATTTTTTTTTTTTCTATAGGAAGTACTTTTAATCTTTTTAATGAGGGTGGTATGAGATACACAACCCCGTATTGTTTCTGAGAAGCCCTGACATCTGGCCTAGCATAATCCAGTTTCTGTTAGGGACTGGTTTAGAGGCTTTAAAAAACAATGTCGCCTCTTTTGGGCAAAGCTCGGGATTAATCTCTCATACGCTCAACGCTCCCCCCCTTGCAGAAAGACAGACACTTTATAACACTCAGTCTTCCCTTTTCTCTTTTTTTTTTTTAATTTCTTTTTTTCTTTTTTCTATTTCTTCTTTCCCCTCTTTCCCCCTCTTTCCTCTTTTTCTTTTTCTTTTTCTTTTTCTTTTTCTTTTTCTTTTTCTTTTTCTTTTTCTTTTTCTTTTTCTTTTTCTTTTTCTTTTTCTTTTTCTTTTTCTTTTTCTTTTTCTTTTCTTTTCTTTTTCTTTTTCTTTTTCTTTTTCTTTTTCCTTTTTCTTTTTCCTTTTCTTTTTCCTTTTCTTTTTCCTTTTCCTTCTTTTTCCTTTTTCCTTTTCCTTTTTTCCTTTTTCTTTTCTTTTTTCTTTTTCCCTTTTCCTTTTCCCCTCTCCCCCCTTTTTTCTCTTTTTCCTTTTTTCCTTTTTACCTTTTTTCCCTTTTTTCCTTTTTGCCTTTCCCCCTTTTTTCTTTTCCCCCCTTTTTTCCTTCCCCCCTTTTTCCTTTCCCCCTTTTTCCTTTCCCCCCTTTTTCCTTTTTCCCCCTTTTTTTCCTTTTTCCCCCTTTTCTCCTTTTCCCCCCTTTTCTCCTTTGTCCTCATTTTTTTCCTTTTTTCTTCCTTTTCCCCCTTTTTTCCCTTTATTTCCCTTTTTTTCCCCTTCCCCTCTCCCCTTTTTTTCCTTTTTTCCCCTCTTTTCTCCCCTCCTGCTTTCCCCCAAACCAGAGCTGACAGCTGGGTGCTTTCCCAGCCGACAGCCTGAGCAGCAGATCCACAACAGGCAGCTTTGCTCCCGCCCGCTGTCCCCCCCAGTCCTCCCAGTCCCCCCAGTCCTGTCCTATGCTGGGGCAACCTCGTGCCAGGAGGTTGTATTTTGTGCTGCTTTTGCATGAATTCGGGGCTGCCGGCGTTGCGGGGAGCGCTCCGCTTTCCTCCTCGAAGGGTCGGCCGCAGTAATCGAGCTCTACTTTGGAGGAACTAATGAAAACAAAATAAAAACAGGACTCAGAGGTTAACTACCAGCTTTAAATGCATATGAAAATACTTAAGAATAATGGGATTTTCTTTTTTTAATTTTGGTTAATGGAGTAGTCGAGTTTCGAATGGGTTCTATTAAAAATAAAACTGTCACATCCAAACCTGGGGAGGCAATGATGGGTTATTTACTTGGCAGGGCGTTGTGTTGATCTTGGATCAGCCCTTCCCCGGAGCCTGGAGCATCTTGCTTCGGGGAGCCCACCGTTCCCTAAACCCGGATCTTTTCTTGCTGGGAGATCTCACAGCTTCATCACGTGTTGGATCTGTGTTGGTCGTGAGCAGAAAAAGGAGACGCTTGACTAGTTAGGCTGAAAAAATTGAGAATTTCTGCTTTTTTTCCTCCCTTTCCGAATTAGTGGGGTATAGCTGATAGCCCTTGCCTTACGTTATTTGGGGGAAGTGTCTTGCATTTCCAGCAGAGGTATGGAAAATAACCATTTTTCTATGGGTGTAAGGCACCTCGGGATAATCTGGCTTCTTAATTGGCTGCTGAAACGTGGCTTTAGATCTGTAGCTCAGCAAATGTCTTGCTCTCTGGATTTAGGGGAAGAAATGCAGAAATTTGGGTTTTGGCCGTAGGGAGATCGTACGGACACGGAAACGGTGAGCGTAGTTGAGAATAAAAGTGGTGTCTTCTCCTTTAGCATCATTGGGGCATAGTTTTGCTTTTTTAATACTTAAACCCAGCCAAGCACAGATGTCTCCTGTAAATTAAAGATAGGTAAGAGGTGGTTTCCACCACCAGGCTCTTTCCCAGCGTCCCATCCTCCCGGCAAACTCCTAGCCTGGCACCAACTTTCTGCCGCATGAGATGTTGAACTCACCGCACCCTCTTGGTCTGAGATGCCCACGATGGATGGAAATGAGCTGGAAGCCAACCAGTCCATAGCCTGGATAACGTGTAAATAGAAGGTCTTCCTTCTCTTTAATTTTTTTTATCTTTGAAAGCAAGGTTTGGTGGTGTGAAACCACTGGAGAAGAGCACGATACTGCCCCTCATGGCAGCCATCAGCTGCATCCCCAGCAGGATTTTCGGCTGGGTCAGGACAATGTTTTGAAGTTGGTCTCCTGAGCAGAGCATCTCCAGTTATTGGGCTTCAGGTGGCTTCACAGACCAGTCTTGGAGGCTCAAAGTCAACCCCTCATAGATGCAACCAGTCCCAAGGATGCTCTTCAGCTGCTGGTGGGCACTGGCTCATCAAGGCCAGGCAGGAACAAAGCAAAGGACATGTTTTTGCTGAAATGAGTTTAATTTGTAGTGTGGATGTTGGGTCCTCAGCATCAGGTTGCCTCTACAGATCTGCTCTGAAGGGTCCACGCTACTTGCTAGAAGAGATACAACCAGCGTGGGTCAACAGCGTGGGCACCAGCCTGCTACCAGGAGATTTTGGATCCATGCTGGCGTCTGTAAACCCCTGTTTGATTCAACAACCTCTTTCTGTTTCCAGCCTGCCACTTTTATCTCCCCATGAGAATGAATCCTTCATGCTGTGTCCTCTTGCAGGGCAGAGAGAAGAGAAGGTTCCCTGGGCCAAGTGGTTTCAACTGTAAATATTCACCCAAATGCCAATTCCTCGAGAGCTGAGCAGGCTTGCGAGCAAGGCAGCGTTGGGCACAGAGAGCTATATTGCACCCGTGGCGCTTGCTTGACCAAAGGGTGCTGTAGAAAAGGAGAAAGCAAAACGATAACCGAGCTAAAAAAAAAAAGTAAGGCTGCAAGAAATGCTTGTTTTGAGGGGTGTAGGGGAGTAACGGGGAGCTTGGGGCTTTGCACACCAAATCCACCATATCCCAGTTGCATCGTGGTGCTGCATGAACGTTACCAGCTCCCAGGGCTGGACAAGCCAAGTGGAAAGATCTCTTAGGGACTAAAACCAGCACGGAGGGCATCGCCTACGTTGTATAACAGCGTAGACGTGCTCGCAAGTGGTTGCGTGGCTTCTCAACGAGCTACCGCTCATCAGCAACGTCTTGCTGACTGGCTGCTCCCACCCCGTGGCATATTAAGCTAATATGTTTTACTTACTGTTCATAATAGGCAGAGCGCACACGCACAGTCGGTTAGTAGAGGATTTGCTGATGAGTGGTAATTCATTAGCTGGGATTTTTTTTCCCCTCTTTTGTGACCGCCTCTCCTTGCTTTCAGAGCACAGCGGCTATCAAAGAAAAGCAGAACATCCTTAGCGAGGAGGTTTATACAGATTAAAAGTTGGGAGTTTTCAGCTGCAGATCAGCAGTTTTGAGTCGGGGTTGGATCATCTGGTGCAGGAACTCAGATGGGAGACGGGAAAGTTTGCGCCCAGGCAACGGGAGAAGACGTCTCCAGCGTTGGGGAACCCATCTTCAGGTGCTGGGCCACCAGATTTGAGATGGTCCTCGCCGTGCCATGGCTTTGCAGAGGGTTTGCCCCCCCTCTGCATGGTCGGGTCTACATGTTGTCTCCTGGAGCCTCAGCCCAACAACTCTTGCGACGATGCGTTGGGGTGGCAGCGGTCTTTGCATGGTGAAGGCAGCAATCGCTCCCTTCCTCTAGGTTATATCCAAAATACCCTAAATGTGATGGCACGTGGAGGAGCTGGGAGGTCAGGGCTTGGCCTTGCTCTTCATTTACTTGGAGTCCACGTTTGAGCGTGGAGGTGGAAAAAGCACTTTGAACTCAAATCATTAACTCCAACAAAAGCAGAGGGAAAGCTTTAGTGGAAAAATGTTAATTAGGGATGTTATAATGTTATTTATGGGTTAGTGCGCGGGTTCTAGGATGGACCCCGGGCAGCCAGGGCAGCTGCCACGTGGAAGAAAGCAAAGGGTTGATGTCCTCCTCATCCAGTCTTGGGGACACGTCTGCTTGAGGTCACGCAGGGACTGAGCATGGTGATATTGGGAATCGAAGAAGGTCTCCAAAACCCTTTAACCTCTCCGATGCTGTTAACTCTCTCCCGGGGCATCTATTTCTTCCTGCCTGAATGCTCCAGGATAAAATATCTGGTGGGACCATGAGTTTTCAGGTACTGCTGTTCCTTTTGTCCATCCAGATGTCCCAGATGCTAGCTGTAGCTTTAAAAAAAAAAATTATATGATAGCATTCACCCTTTCTAACCCAGGTTTCAGCAAAAATATATATTTTATATGATAATATTCACCCTTTGTAACCCAGGCTTCAGCAGCAACTGAGTAGTCTGGCCAGATGAAATCTGCTTGGGGATATAGTTTTCCAGATTGCACACAGGCCGTATTTAAAACTCATTTTGAAGCGGGTTTTAACCTTTGGAAGTGGTTTTTCTAAGGCTAATAATCCCTCCTAACAGCATCCTATTTTGAGAATATTTTTTCCAGCGCTGGGTATTTACACAGTCACCGATTTTTCACCTGACAGTGACAGCTGTGCGAGTGAGCGATGTATTTAATTTCTAAATTTCTACCCTACTAAGAGATTAGTAATGGCAGAGCTGCTTTTTTTTTGCACCCCTTTCCCCAAATGGTTTTTACTACGAAGGGTCGTAACTTCTCCAGCCTTTTAGCAAATCGCTCCCAGAAGTTTTCCTGTGCCGATTCCGGTGTGAAAGTCGGTATTTAAAAACCAAAAAAACACCAAAAAAAAAGAGAGGGGGGGGGGTGAGGAATGGCTCAACGGCAGCTTTGGGCTGCAGAAATGACCCGAATCACTTCTTAGCAGTTCCTGGTGATGGGAAAATTGTGATATCTTTGTTTAAACCTCACCACGAGCTGTTGCGCTGAGCTGAGTCCAACTGCTGCCGGCATCTGGGCTGCCCGCGCCGGGCTGCGCCCGGGCAGGTCTCCGGGCTCGGGAAGGAGCGAACCGGTTTGCGAGGGGCAGAGAGGTCGCTTGGCAAGTGCTCGAGCATCGTTTTCAACTGATTAATTCTTTCCAGGCTAAGTAAACATTTCGTCGTCTTTCAGGCTGAAGGATGGATCCATCTGTTTCTTCCTGGCGTGAGAAAAAAAGATAAAAATAAAATCCTCTAAAAAGGCTGGATGGAAGAAACTCCTGGATTAGCGAACGCGGAGGGATGCGCGCGTCGTGGGTGCTGCTCCCGCTCTGAGCAAACCCTTGGCTGGCAGCGATCGGGCTGCGGAAAGCAAAAACCGAGCGGGCATCTCGCTCTGCCGCTTCGTTAATCAGCCGTCCGTTAAAAGCTCGGTTATTTCCATGTCCTTATAGGTGACAGCTAAAAATGGTTTAATAGGGTATGAAGGTCAAGTTTGGAGGATGGCGCGGGGCCGGCTCGCGAGCGGGACGGACCCTTCGTATATAAGATATCGGAGAGCTTTGCCGGGCAGCAGCAGCCCTTCTTCGGGGGCTGGCAAATGCTTCATGTATTCATTGCCCCTGTATTCGGCACTGGTGAGGCCGCACCTCGAATCCTGTGTCCAGTTTTGGGCCTCTCACTCCAAGAAGGACATGGAGGTGCTGGAGCGTGGCCAGAGAAGGGCAACGAGGTTGGTGAAGGGTCTAGAGCACAAGTCTTAGGAGGAGCGGCTGAGGGAGCTGGGGTTGTTTAGTTTGGAGAAGAGGAGGCTGAGGGGAGACCTTATTGCTCTCTACAACTGCCTGAAAGGAGGCTGTAGAGAGGTGGGGGTCGGTCTCTTCACCCCAGTAACAAGTGATAGAACGAGAGGAAATGGCCTCAAGCTGCGCCAGGGAAGGTTTAGGTTGGATATTAGGAAAAACTTCTTTACTGAAAGAGTAGTCAGGCACTGGAACAGGCTGCCCAGGGAAGGGGCTGAGTCCCCATCCCTGGAGGTATTTAAAAGCCGGGGAGATGTGGTGCTTGAGGACATGGTTTAGTGGCGGACTTGGCGGTGGTAGGTTAACAGTTGGACCTGATGATCCTGGGGGTCTTTTCGAACCTTAAGAATTCTATGGTTCTATGATTCTATGATTCACGCAATCATAGCGGAGCGGAGGAGGGAGATGCTGCGGTACCCACGGCAGCCGGCTTGCGCGTCTCTCCCGGGGTAGGTCAGGCGTGTTTTACCCTTGGGCTGAGACAATGAATATTTCCAGTTGAGTTTAAGTGTATGTTATACTCGATACAGAGACAAATACCTAAATAATAAGTTATATTCATACCTTGCTGTACACCCAAGACCTATGTAATCAGCTTTCTCGATCCCTGGGCATTTATTTCCTTCTGCTGCCTTCGAAATAATCAGAATTAGCTTGTTTAGTACTGAGTAATACCGCCCCTGCCAGATTTAATCTCTCCCCAGCAGAGCACCGCTGTTTTCTCCTTCTACACCCAAATTCTCTGTCTGATGGAGGTTGCTCTGGGACGAAGGCGTGGTGTTTCCTCCAAACCTCATTTTTTTTCGTTAGGGGGTGTGTGGTTTTCATATTGGATGATCTTTACTGAGCCGAAGTAATGCGAGGACTTGTAAGAGGTGCTTTGGATGTCTCTAACCGCTGCGAGGAACTTCTCAATTAATTTCTTTTACCTTGCCTACCTGCCGTAACATCGAGTTGGGGAAATAATTTGCGGATTTATCCTCTGCTTGTGTTAGCGTCTTGCTTCTAGGTGAAGCCAGAAGTGCTGCTTACGGCTTAGGCTTTGCAAAGCCTCTTGCCCGCTGCCAGGCAGGAGCATCCTCTCCTTGGCTCTCCCCTGGGCCCGATCCTGGCACCCCTGCGTGCGGCAGAGCCGGGTTTCAGCGCGAGGCCGGATCCGTGCCCGCCCTTGGCACGGGTGCCTCTTTGGTGGGGCTCGCGGTGAAGCCGACCATCTGCGCCCGGCAGCTTCCCGGCTCCCTGTCCGTCCATCCGTCCATCCCCGGGCGCCGACTGGGCTCCGTAGCATCTGCGGCTCGCGCTGCCCGCCGGGCTCGCCTGGAAGGAGGATTTGCAGAAGGATACGGGGAGGTCTGAGAGGTCACAGCTGTTAAAGCTGGGAAAGTGGGAAAAAGAGGGCAGAGGGGTTCCCGAACTTGGCACGAGTGCCGCAGCCACCTGTCCGCGAGCATCAACGATTTTCCAAGCTGAAATATGTTTTGATTGCAAATAATTTCCTTTAATCCCCCTCCCCCCAACAAATCTGGATTTAATAATTGCTGCTTGAATTATTGGTAGCAAATTCAGAGCGGTGCTGCCGCAGGCATTCCTGTCGTCCTCCGGCATGGAAAGGAGCGTGTGAACGGAGGTGGTGAGGGCTGGATCTCCGGAGAAATCCCAAAACCGTTCCGGTTCGGGATATTTTATACGGAAAAAGATTTTATGACTTGGTAAGGAGGAGCAAGGGGTGCAGAAGGCAGCATCTCTGCTTGCTTTAAATTCCTTTTTAAATGCAAGAATAAAAGGGGGCAAAGGGGAAATGTTATTTTTGGCACGGGAAGGAACTTTCTTTGTGGGAGTTGTGTTCACGAGTGAGACAGCGGGGACGTTTTCCTGTTCCCTCCTAACAAATTCCCAGTCTCTTCTGCACCTAAAATATCCCTGTTTCAACCCGAAACAGGGCTCAACACCGCTGCAGCGGGGATCGGGGCGCGGGCACGTGCCCTTGGGCGGGTGGAAGAGATGGGAAGATGCTGGGAAGCTCCAACATGGAAGTCCAAAGACACGAGTGGGTTGTTTTTTTTTTTTTCCATCCATGTAAAAAAACTGCGTGGGACAGGGCGATGGCTTTGACGAAGCGAGCTAAAAAGTCGCGTTGCTATTTTTATAATTTATATTAGGTAAAAATCTCCTTCTGCTGTTTTTGTTAATACTTGGCAAGCCTGAAATTTCCTTTTAAGCGTGAACAAGAAGGATGGGAATTCAGGCAAGCAGCTGAAGGTGCTTCAAAAAAGGAGCACAGCCTTGAGGGGTAAAGAAAAAGCTGCTTGAAAAAATAAAATACAAAAGCAATGTGCGTCCAGGTTGCTTCTGAGCACTTAACCACCCCCATCTTGGATCTTTCTACAGGAGGGGATATTTTTGCATCTTTTCGGCACGTGAGCATTGCTCTGAACAGGTTTTGGTGATGGAGGTGGTGGTGGGAAGCCAGGGCTCTCGTCTGCTGCGACCAGTGGGATCCACCACTTAAACGTTCTTCAGGAACTTAGAATCATCAAATCATAGAAGGGTTTGGGTTGGAAGGGACCTTTGAAGATCATTTAGACCAAGCCATGGGCAGGAATGTCTCCCACTACGTCAGGTTGCTCAAAGGCCCGGCCAACCTGACCTTGGTTCTCCACAACAGAAGATGGGTGGATGGTTTTCTCCTTGGTGGAAGTGTTGAAACTTTGCATTTGTACCTGGATCTGAGTGTCCTGTATCAAAGGTGCTATAGAAATGTCTTTTCTTTTTATTACACTTTTGGCCATGGTGCTGTTCTGAACTCCCAGGGCTTTAAGAATAAAAAGCCTGATGAATAAGAGGGGAGGAAGAAAGACCTTCTTGGACAACGCATGAAGCCGTGTGGTTGGGACCACCGAGGTGCACTGTCGCTGCTTGTCGTCACGGAGATTAATCCTTTATTATCAATGGGTTTGTGTTTGGGCAGGGTGAGTGTTAGGCAGCGCTGCCCTTACCCCCGGACCTGCTCCTCGGTCCCAGGGCGTCGCGACGGGTGCCTGCCCGCAGGTCTCCATCGCTCCCACCTCTGCTGGGGTCTGGCTGGGAGGGTTTCTCGGCAGAGCCTCCGCGTGAAATCGCGGAGGAAGCGCTTCGGCGAGCAGCTGAGAGCGCGCTGCCCGCCCGGGGGAGCGGGGCTTTGGGCTGCTGGGAGACTTTTTGCCTGCGTTTGTGAAACTCTCGGCTCCTATTTTGCTTTTTTTTTTTCTGTTGGCAATGCTGAAGCAAGGCTTCCTCCGGCAGGTTTTTTAAAATTTTATTTTATGAGAACAGTCGGTTATGACTCCCCAAGTGCCGTAAAAGTTAATGTGATAGTCGCTCTGCGCCTGTGCTCATTTTTATAATTTTTTATTTTATGAAACAGGACAGGGAGCTTAGTGACTTATTACTATTCATTTCGTTTCAATGCGGTAAATATTGATTCAGTTGGGGGTTTTCAATTTAAACCACTCGGCGATTATATAAAATATTACTAGCCTCTGAAATTATGCTTACCGATCCCTTCGGCTGCTCATTAATGAAGGAGTGCAATTTTTAGATCCCTTTGCTTTCATCATTCTAATAAATGGGCTAAGCTCCCTTTTCGCACGGAAGGTGCTGTAGACTCAGCTAGCAGGGGCTTGACAGCCTCGATGCAGCTCTTAATTTGGAGCTGGTTTCAAAGGATTTTGTATTTTTTTTTTTTTATTTTATTTTGAGACATGGAGGTCTCTTCTTCTGATTCTTCAGCCGTGACGGAGCTGGGGAACGACAGCCGGGATAGATGGAGCTGGTTCATCCCTGCAGCGTTCAAAGCGACATGTCCTGGGCTTCTCCCACTGTTGGGTCCTTGGGTGTTGCCTGACCTCAAAGGACGCGTTTACATGTGTCGCGAGGAACGAGAAAAGAGATGTGGGAAGAGGGAGAGGGGAAACAAAGCCTGACTGCTGTAATTAGCAATGGTAGAAGGGTCTCATTAGCTGTGGAGAAGCTGGTCGCTTGGGGCCTCCTACGGACGATGGGTATTCTCATGGCAAAGCTCTATGTGTAACCAGCTCAGTCAACTCACAAAGTGTTGCTTCAACATTGCATGGAGATGTTGAAGTGTAGCCTCGTAGGGATGGGGTTAAATAAGCCTTTGGAAAATTTCTTAGGTGCCATTGGGGGCTTGGTTGTGAGCTGGCGGTGGTTGGGCTGTGGGCTGGGGATGTTACCCGTCCATAGATGAGCCCATTTCATTTTGCAAGGGCTTTCCCTTCCCATTCTTGGACCTTTCCATCCCCACAGTCTCCTGTTGAGCCCTTTGGAGTGTGAGCTTCTTGCCGTGCTCCTCCTGGCATCTCCCCACTAGAAGGACGTGAGATTGTGATGTCCATATGCCACTTGCCCTGAAAAATCAGGGCAGGCTTCTTCTCCAGCTTGCCTGTCCTGAGGCCATGGAGAGCGGGACGAGGGCAGATGCAGGATGTCCCGATGGGACTTGAAAGAAGCTAAAAAATTCAGACCTAGGGGATCATCCCCACATGCAAGAGTTGAGTGTTGTCAAATTTTGGGGTTAAGCAGCTGGGCAGGAAAGATAAAAAGTGTTAATTGGTGGGGAAGAAACCAGCTGCTTGTTGCAAAGTGCCATCAAGATGAGAAGAGGTGAAAGCTCAGATTGGCCTCAAGTTCTCTGCTCCTTTTAAATGCAACAAGAATACACGATGGCCAGGAGGAAGCTCAGAAATCATCTGGTTTAGCAAGAGCTGCATTAATTGGATCAATGCTAATATGTGATTTAAAATACATTGTCAATGGAGCAGAGTATTTGGCTGAGAACCTGGTGTGACGGGTGAGTTACGATGTTGTATCCCTTGGGGCAGAGACGTTCGCGTTGTGCTTTGCACAGCACTTAACCCTTGGTGGATTTCCCCGAAAACAAGTGATGATGTGGCCAAAAAGAACCTGGATGAGACTTCAAATCGGAAAAGAAAGAGCTAAAACTCCACTGCTGTGCACACTGCCATGTAGCCAACTTACATAATTAAACACTGTTTTAAATACCACTTCTAGGCCAGTTTTAAGGGTGGTAGTAAACTACCTTTACAATAATCAATAGATTTTTAGACTGCTTGCATATTTCAAACTTGCCAGCCCGATCTCCCGGAGTTTTTAATAGCTAATCTTACCAATTTGTTGCAGCACGATTGAGACCGTTGCAGTGAAGGTGACCGCAGATGGCTTTGCCAGAATGCCTTTGTGTGAGTGGATTTTTGTCTGCTAAACTCAAATAATTCATCCTTTTTTATGCAAGCTCTTAGACTAATATGCTCATCAGGTTGTTGGGTAGCCGTTGCTGAAGATAAAGGCGTATTACTTTAATACTAAGATTGAAAAGGAGTTTCTGAAGTCCTGCTTGAAGTATTCGTTGTTGACATTTGAGGACTTAATTTGTGTGTAATGATAGGACAATCACGCGATGTGGCAGCACGTGGCACGTACTTGGAGTTTTGGAGCGAGGTGGACAGCTTCCACCAGAGACCGACAGAAGTTGGGTACCACCTTCCCCAGATCCCTTTGAAGTCTCCTCTGTGAGCTTCAAACACTTTAGGATTTTTGATTGCTTTGTAAAATCATAGAATCATTGAATCATGGAATGGTTTGGGTCAGAAGGGACCTTCAAAGATCACCTGGTCCAACCCCCCTGCCATGGGCAGGGACATCTTTCACTCGATCAGGTTGCTCAGAGCCCCGTCCAGCCTGACCTTAAACACTTCCAATGATGGAGCATCCACAACCTCCCTGGGCAACATGGTCCAGTGTCTCACCACGCTCAACGGAAAACGTGTCTTATGTCCAAACCTACCCTCTTTAAAACCATCACCCCTTGTCCTGTCACTACAGGCCTTGGTAAAAAGTCTCTCTCCGTCTTTCTTATCAGCCCCCTTTAAGTACTGAAAGGCCGCACTCAGGTCTCCCCGCAGCCTCCTCTTCTCCAGGCTGCACAACCCCAACTCTCCCAGCCTTTCTCCAGAGCAGAGCTGTTGCAGCCCTCGGACCATTTCCGTGGCCTCCTCTGGCCCCGCTCCAACAGGTCCATGTCTGTCTGGTGCTGGGGACCCCAGAGCTGGAGGCAGGGCTCCAGGGGGGTCTCAGGACATGGGAGCAGAGGGGCAGAATCCCCTCCCTCGCCCCGCTGGCCACGCTGCTCTGGATGCAGCCCAGGAGACGGTTGGCTTTCTGGGCTGCCAGCGCACGTTGCCAAATGTTTCGGTCTCTTGCAGCGATGGTAAATAACGGACCAGTCAGTTTGCGTTCTGCTGGCGTGGTTTATCTCACACGCCAGGGAACCGATTTGGGCTTCCCAAAGCAACGCAGCAAGCAGGAGATTTTCCTTTAACATTGCAAAGCCAGGCAGTCGCTCTCGTTTGTGCCACCCAGGAACACGATCCTTTTATTGCGATGGAGGCTTGCGAAGTCATTTGTCCTTGTTGATTGAGTATTTATGATGGGAGCTCTGGATGGTGTTTCCCTTAGATTGAATTTCAGCAGCTGGCAAGAATTGCTCCAGTCCTCCCCATAGGTCGCTTTTCGCCTGTCAGGACACATTGCAGCATCTTACCTGTTTATTCTTGTCCTTTGATTTAACTCCCGGCCATAGTTACAGCCCGAGCATCGGGATCTTTGGAATTTCTATACTGCTCTATATGTATGCATTGGCTTTCTCCTTCCCTTTTGTTTTTTATTTTTTTTAATGCCTGCTCAATATTCAAGGAACATAAAAACGCTCACCACTTATCATGAGCTGTTATCACAACAACTCTTCACAATTATTAATAATAGCGCTTAGTTTCGTGTATTGCTTTTCATTATAGCTCTCGAGGCAAATAATAGATGCAGGGAAGTATTGCTAATGGTCGGGTCGCAGGCTGGGAAGCAGCAAAGCTGTTGTTGCCTCTTCGTGAGAGCAGGAGAGCAGGTTTTGAGCCATTTCTATGGTTCCTGGTGGTCACCTACCAAAGGGAACCTCTTGGACATGCTCCTCTGCACCGTGCTGTGTCCTCCTTACAGACCGTGACTGCGTTTGGACGCTGATGAAGATGCTCTAGGGTCTGCAATGGGCATTTTGGTGCCCCCCTTGCATGGGGAGCTGTGTTTTGGGGGAAGAACGGGGTAAATTTGAGCAGGTGATGATGTGTCCTGGTGCAGCCAAGCCCTGGGCAGGTGATATAGGCCAGCCAGTCCCACCAAGGTGCTGGGGAGCCCTAGAACCTCCCAAACCTTTGGGGTGTGAGTCTTCCTCCTTCGAGATACTAAAAAAATCCATCTAGACACAGTCCTGGGCTACCAGCTCTGGGTGGCTTGAGCAGGGGGTCGGACCACATGACGTCCAGAGGTTCCTTCCAAGCTCAACCATTCTGTGGTTATATGATCTCTCCTCAAGACCTCTGGACATTGCTGTTGCCGATCATGGCACATCATATCTTGAGGCACCAGGATATTCAGGGGTATTTGAGATTTCACATCAAAAATTAGCCCCGGGCAGGTGGTTGGACTCGCCTGCTGCAAGCCCGAGATGACTTGGTCTTGCATGAACCCTGGGAGACCTGGAGTTGCTGGTGGGTCAGAGAGCTCCTGCTCCCATCTTTGCTCTGTAAAATAGCTGTTTCCAAACCCACCCTTGAATTCTCCATCCCGTGCTCCTCTCTGCTGCCTAGTTTTCAGTGCTGGGTGATGGTTGTCTTGAGCTTGAATCCAGAAAGCAGCAGGCACCCAAGGTTTGGGTGATGAGCACCATGCTGCTGGAGAAGGCGACTTGTTTCTTTTCTTCTGCAAGTTAGTGGTAGGGTTTTTTTCCCTTTGTTTTGGGGGTTGTTTTTATTTTCTCTTTTCCCAGCTCAGCAAGGTTCAGCAGTTTGGCCTTGCACACCGCAAGGCGTAAGAAACACCCAGTTTAATTTGCGGTTAGATATCTGTTAAGATTGCATCCACTTCCCCAGTCAGCACTTAATTGGCAAGTCGCTTGATTTAACAGCGTGGGAGCCGGCACCGGAAAAATGGCTTGAATAAATCACTGCCTGACGCCAGAAAATAGATATAATCTCAACATTAACTACATTAATAGTAGCAGGAGCCGAATTAAGAAAGCCATAAAGTATAGGCAGGAGAGTATAAATTATAGCCATCTCACTGTCGTCTTCTCCACGCTCTGCTTTCCTTCCTCCCCCGGACCCTCGCCCAGCCGGTGGCATGCGGTCATGCCGATGTTGGCTCTCGTTGGGGACAGGTTGTGGTTGTCTCCGTTGGGGACAGGGAGGGAAGCGATGCCCCCAGCCCACACCTTTCCCAATTCGTGTCGCCTCTTCGGGGGCACCACCAGGCTTGGCCTGATCAGTTTTAGTGGCTTAATATTGATTTCGAAAGGATCCAAAATGGGAGGTAATTGCTCTGCTGTTGCAATCATGCATTTCATTTCTTCCCTCCTTCGCCCTGGCCGCGGCCATGTGGTCTTTTATGGTCCTCTGATCACATATATTTTTAACGTGATTACTTTGGGCTGGGCAAGGGGAGGCAAAACACTTTCTAGTGATGTGGAAGGAAATCTTCCTTAGGGTACCGGCTTTGCGCATCTGCACGTGGTGAAGTGGCCATCCCCCCAGGTCCTAGGGAACCCATGGCAGATCCCTCAGCTCTTTCCTCTTGGGTGTCCGGGCTTTGCGCATCTGCACGTGGTGAAGTGGCCATCCCCCCAGGTCCTAGGGAACCCATGGCAGATCCCTCAGCTCTTTCCTCTTGGGTGTCCGTGCCCTTGTTCCCAGGCTGTTTTGGGGAAAGCTCTGCCTTCATTTCCCATCTGTGAAAACAAGGGAAAGCAGCTCAGGGAAGAGCCATGAGGACTTGCTTTTTGCTGTCCCTGTGGGAGAAGGTGGCCTTCACAACTTCTCCTGCTCTTCAGGAAAGCCTGGTGAGACCCAGGGAAGGTGTCCCTCCAGCATTTGCATGCCGTGGGGTGCGAAAAAACATCTCAGCTCTTCCAGCTGTTGCTTTTTCCATTTGTGCTGGTGTCAGCGCTTTATAAAGTTGGAAGCGCATCAGGTTGGTTGTTTCTTTCTCCTTTCAGGCAGGCGTTAGGTCCACCTTTGCTTCGAAAGATGACGTTTTTAGGTTTTGCTGTAAACATAGTGGAGATATTTGGCAGTCCTGGGATGGGGGTGGTGGCTGAGCATCCTTGTGAGGACCAAACCCTGAGCGGGAAAATGAGCTAGAGGTGCTGAATTGGTGCCTGCCTGCTTGCGAGCCTGTGCCTTAGAGCATCACTAAAATCCTTTTTCATCACTTTTGCAGAGAGGGGGGTGATGTCGAGAGGGGGATGACGATGCCATGGAAGTGACCCTAAGTGCGAGTTACGTCCCACCTTAATGCGTCTGTGGAGGGTGGTGTCAGTGCCGTGAGCCGGACGCTGGTTTGGGGGTTATTTAGGAAGTTTTCCCCATTTTTTTTTTGTTCTGGAGCCATGAGTTGCTCTGGGTCTGGTGCCAGCAGAGGGAGACAGCTCTGTACGACAGCACGGGGAAGGCTGACGGCTAATTTAGTTTTAATGAGAGAGCAACAGTGAATTTTTTTGGTCTTTGCATACACATTGAACACACATCGCTTCGCAGGACTGCCGTGCTGAAATTGGGGACTGGATTTTACACCTCGGAGCCGTCAAATTCCTATATAACAGAGTGACCTCATTAGAGATATCTCTGCGTCCTGCGTCAGGAACCAGTGTAGGTTCACAGCCCATACTTCCCAACAAATGCAACAAACATTTTGCACATCATTTTGCTTCTGTGCTGGACCCCTCTTTGCTTAATTTCACTGCACAGTCCTGATTAAGGGCATCTCTGTGCTGTTTGGAAGCACGCAGACGATGCTTTTACTGCTGGGGCTTTATCTAGAAGCCGTGCATGAGCGACGGCTTTGGTAGACGATCATCCAAACACCTCGGAAACATATTGAACGCCTGCCCTGCCTACCTGACCAACGTAGGTGCTTTTTTCCTAGGTACCTGATAAATCGGTCCGAGAGATGCGCAGAAACGATGCGGCTGTCTCGGCACCTATGGAGTTGTCACCGCGCTGAGATTTAGCGTGCTGACAGCTCGGCGCGGATGAGGTTCCCCAGCAGGCTGGTAGATGACCGGCGTGGCTGAAATGTGCCACGTGGCCATGGTTTTTTCTGCAGGAGGTCTCTTTTAAGCGCTCTAACTAGCAGAGCCAACTCAGAGTTAGTAGAAATGCTCGGAAACTCCTCTGAGCCTAACGGTGAGGTTTGCTCAGGATGATGCCATCAAACAGTTGATTTTAGAAGCTGGATCCTGAGCCCAAGTGGGCGATTTTCATGCTAATTGGTATCGGTTTTACTATTTCTCTGGCCTGATCTAAGGGGAGCGTGTTTGTAAATGGCGAGCAAGCACATAGAGATGCTGAGCATTGTCAGCAAGATGCTGTTACACGATTCCGTACAGATGCTTTTTCCTTATGTCTGCCGTGAAAGCTGGGAACGGCACTTCCCAAGGTAGGGGAAGCTCTAGGAAACATCCACGTTGATTTAGGCACGGCTGGACTCTGGCTTATTGCCACTCTGGTGTATGAGGCAGCCGGTGCTGGGGCGCATCCCGGCGTTCACCGTGCTTTGCTTGCCCGGTGCTGGGCTTTTCACTGCTGGAGGAGCCTTTCCCTTGCGTGGGCCTCTGCACAGCACATGGCAATGAGCCACTGGTCTATACTGGTAGGCATATAGTAAATATTAAAATTTATGCCGCGTTTCTGATCACAGGAGGATTGTTGGGAACCCCAAAAGTTGTTTTTCTTAATGGGGTGGAGACCATTTCCTCTGCCCTGCTGTGTTTGGAGCATGGTCCCGTGCTCGAGGAGAATCATAGAACCATCGAATGGTTTGGGTGGGAAGGGACCTTTGAAGGTCATCCAGTCCAACCCCCCTGCCATGGGCAGGGACATCTTCAACCAGATCAGGTTGCTCACAGCCCTGTCCAACCTGGGCTTGAATGTTTCCAGGGATGGGGCATCTACCACCTCTCTGGGCAACCTGGGCCAGCGTTTCACCACCTTCAGCGTAAAACATTTCTTCCTTAGATCCAGTCTGAATCTCCCCTCTTTTAATTTAAAACCATCACCCCTTGTCCTATCGCTCCAGGCCCTGCTAAAAAGTCTGCCCCCATCTTTCTTATCAGCCCCCTTTAAGTACTGAAAGGCCACAATCAGGTCTCCCCGCAGCCTTCTCTTCTCCAGGCTGCACAACCCCAACTCTCTCAGCCTTTCTCCAGAGCAGAGCTGTTCCAGCCCTCGGACCATTTCCGTGGCCTCCTCTGGCCCCGCTCCAACAGGTCCCTGTCTGTCTGGTGCTGGGGACCCCAGAGCTGGAGGCAGGGCTCCAGGGGGGTCTCAGGACATGGGAGCAGAGGGGCAGAATCCCCTCCCTCGCCCTGCTGGCCACGCTGCTCTGGATGTGGCCCAGGAGACGGTTGGCTTTCTGGGCTGCCAGCGCACATTGCCCAATCATGGCCAATTCTTCATCCCCCAGTACCCCCCGGTCCTTCTCCGCAGGGCTAACACGACCTTCTCAACTTCTTAATTTCCAGCCTTTCGGTTCGGTTGCAACCTGCTTTACAAAGTCCCGATAGCTCCCCTTGAAATGGATTTTTAAAAGCGTCATCTTACGGTGAATTTTCCTTTCCATCTTGTTGTTTATTAGGCTCTTAAAGGGAAAGCTTGTAATGCATCCATTGATCGAAATACCAATTGAATAGATGTGAGCACATAAAATAGTCCCGACCCTTTAATAATGGAGTAATATCATTTGTAATGTAGGCAATGCAATTAGTATTGCTAACCAATACACTGCCCCTTGATGGGTGCCTTTGAATCATTTTTATACATTACAGTATATACCGAGTCCGAGCAGACTTCCTTTAAGTGTCTGCCCGGTGAGTATCTTATATACTGACGCTCTCAGAAGTGTTGGGCCTTTTTTTCTTTCATTTGGAAGTAGATCTAAATTCTTTATACACAGGTATTTATTTATAAAATATACATGTATACCTTTATAAAATATATATGTGTATATACATAAGTATATATACTTATCCAGGCATACGCAACGCTTGTATTAATATATTTACTGCCTGGATCGTTCGATTACGGGGAAGCCAAGAGTTCAGGCTAAGGAATGAGAAGCTGACAACACTGCTTCAGGTGTTTTGTGGGTCAGCTTTAAGAGATGCCCAAAAGCCACGATACGGGGTATATATATGGATACGTAACAACCGCCTGCTTTAAATTTAGAGAAATAAGCCTACAGTAGAAACATAAGCTTGTTATTTGTTCTTTAGGATAATATAAAGGCAGCAAAACCAACTCTCTAGGGAAAAAAAAAAACAGAAGAAGCGTTTATACACTGTTTTCTATGCCTTAGTAGGTAAATTAAATTTAATTTAAAATATTGCATTACCATGGATATGTATCTATCCCTAGCCAAAGCCCCTCTAGCCGTGGGCACGCGGCTTTCCGGAGCTGGCCAGGAGTTGGTGTTGTCTCAGCGGCTAATTCCCTTAAGCGCAACCCCGCTGAACTTCTTTAACCTCTTCCACGCTGAGTCAGTGCCTGATGCAAGGTTTTCCATTGAGCCCTGCTGCCTGACCGAGACAGTAGTTTGCTTTAATTAAAATATATCAGCTGTTCTTGCTCTTCTTAATATTATTACTATTTCCTGCGTGAGAAAAAGAGCATTTAAAAAGAAGCCGTCTCTGGAAAAAACAATTATGGCAGGTATTTTTGGAAAGCAGGCAGGAGGGAAAGCCTCCAGTGGGATTTGGCTATATGGCTGGCTGATTATTTTGGAAAATATTTGAAGTTGAGGCTGCTTTGGGTTTGACGGCGATGCGGATGGCTCCGGCCGCTTTCGAATGAGCAGGCAGTACCACCGGCGTAGCGTTGTGGGTACGGATACAGCGTCGAAATGGGTTTGATCCTCAGCAATTAGCCTTGTGGCTTGAGCTCGCTGTTTGGGATTTCCAAAATCAGCTTATGCTTCGCACAGCATGGATATAACTCGATCATCGATCTACTCGGTAATGCAAAATGTAGGAAACGCCTGCTGCATGGAAATGCACGGTGTTTCGATCCGAGCCGCGACGGGACTTGGCGTTTGCACGATGCTTCGTACAGATTTGTGCATTAGAAAAGCAAGCGGGAAGGTGCGATATTGCCGCGCTCGGAGCACATCCAGAGATCTGAAATACGGTTTACTACGCTCCGGTATGAGCAGATGACGGAGTATCACTTCTGTGCCAGGATGGAAGAATGTCTATGACCCGCTCTCGCTTTCCTTCTCATTTTAGAGGGCTCTGTAGCCCATCACTGAGGGTGGTAGGACGCTGCCTCGGAGGGATTAAGCATTAATGTCCTATCCCACGTGGATGTGGGACCTGGTGCTGCCCAAACTGTGTTGCTCTCAGCGTGGGCGCCCGGCTGGAGCACGGCTTAGGTGCTAAAGCCGGTAACACCTGCCTGTCTCGTATGCTGAGAGAGATCCATTTCAGCTAATCAGAATTAAACCATAATGAACTTTGTCCAATCGTCTGAGCTAATGGGGGTAAAAGGAATCTAATTAATGGGACAATGGTCCCCGGTCTTCCTGGTATAATTGCTGATCTGCTGCAGCATTAGAGCGGCGGGTTGGAAAGCTGTGTATTAGGGGTTGTCAGCATTTCCATTCTCAATCTTAGCTTAAGCGGTTTAACGGGACGCTGTCGGGTTTTAGGCTGAAAGTTGACCTACCTTGAAAACAGCTTCATCTGGGCAATCACGTCTTCTAGAACGAGTCTTTTGTCTTTTGTCCAGGCCAATGTTGCAGTGGAGAAGTTTCTGTAGTGGAAACTTTGCTGGAGAACTTGAGTAACTTTGAAACGTTTCGGATCCTTCCATGGCTCTCAATGGGTGGGATTGGAGCCCTTGCTGCAGAGAAGCCAAGCTTTGGTTTTGAGTTTTGAGTTTGAGTTTTGAGTTGGGCTCCCAGATGAGCCAGGAGGGAGCAGAGCTGCTTTGGGCTGGGGTTGGTCTTCTGAAAGATGGGGAGGAGGTATCTAACCACCTGGAAGCTCTGGAGAAGAGGCATGCAAGAGCCTAAGCACGAGGAACTGAAAGAGGCAGGGAGACGTAGGATGAAGGGGGAACTGAAGCTGTGATTATTTAGGCAGCATTTCAGAAATTGTGAAGAAAGGGATGGTGCAGAGGTAGGGGGAGCAATGAAATGGGAGTGAGTAGCCAGCAGAGCAGGAGACCTCAGCCAAAGCCGCTTAGTCCCTACCTGAACAGAAGAGTCGACGGAGTCATTGGAGTAGACACGGTCTTGGCCAGAAGCACTGTGTAGAAATCCCTATGAAACTAAAATCCTGGCAAATAGTCTGAACGCAGTCATCTTGGCCGAGACCCTCTGGTCATGAGGTGGTAAAATAACCGAGCTGTTGTGGACCACGGGAGAAGGTTGTAGATGAAGACAGAAAATAAGAGGCTGGTGTAATGCCAGCCACCCTTTAGGAAAGCGAGAGCCACAAGAAGATGAGTGATTGAGACCGCAGCAGCTGTTTGCTTTCAGGAACGATGATGAAACATTAATTACAGGCAGAAGCGGCATCCTGCCGAGAGTAATATTGTCCTACTGGCAGCTCAGCAAAGATGCATTTAGCTGGCGGAGCCGGGCACCTTCGCACGGGTGAGGCTGATGTGATGGGGGTGCGGAAAATGCAGAAGGATAAACCATACTGGAGCCTGGTCTAGAAGGTTTATGGCAAGAAATGAGATGGGTGGCATATCTCTCACAGGGTACGTATAATGTGGACGGACAGCCAGGACATTGGGGTGGCTTTGGCTGGTTTCTGGTGCTTCGGATGTCTTGCAAATTAGAAGACTCATAGGAGTGATCAGAAATGATTTTAAAAGACTGCTTAATTTGGATGTATGCCTGCATTCCTCTAGCGCTGGCAGATCTCGTAGTGAGCGGATGGAGAACCCCATCAGGGTGATGATCTTAGCAGGGCATGTCCTCCAGCCAAAAAGCCCCAAGGGAAAGGGTTGGCATTTTAGGGACAGGGGTTTTGATGCATCCAGTAACAAGTATGATCTTAAACTAGTTCTGTATCAACCGATGGCTCTTCGTTTGTCCCTCTGTCACCAGCGTCTGGTTACTCAATTTCAGTTGCGTTAGAAAAGGAGATGCCAATTAAACTCGTGGCATTAGCAACACTTTCAAATTTAACAGGAAAACTCTCTTGTTATCCCCAAGTAATTAAACCCTGAGTCAGTATCAATCTTCAATAATCCTCTCCGGCTGCACCAGGGGTTCTTCCTCCATGATCCTCCAGCGTTTCCTCCATGGATCGGCTCTGAGCCGCTCCGCTTGTCTTGGGTCAGCAGCCGGGTGATGTCATAGAATCACAGAATGCTTTGGGATGGAAGGGACTTTTGAAGCTCATCCAGTCCAACCCCCCTGCAATTGGCAGGGACATCTCCAACCAGATCAGGTTGCAGAAAGCCCCATCCAACCTGGCCTTGAATGTTTCCAGGGATGGGGCATCTACCACCGCTCTGGGCAACCTGGGCCAGTGTTTCACCACCCTCAGCGTAAAAAAATTCTTCCTTAGACCTAGTCTGAATCTCACCTCTTTTAGTTTAAAACCATCACCCCTTGTCCTGTCGCTATTGGCCCTGCTAAAAAGTCTGTCCCCATCTTTCTTATCAGCCCCCTTTAAGTATTGAAAGGTCGCAAGGTCTCCCCGCAGCCTTCTCTTCTCCAGGCTGCACAACCCCAACTCTCTCAGCCTTTCTCCATAGCAGAGCTGTTCCAGCCCTCGGACCATTTCCGTGGCCTCCTCTGGCCCCGCTCCAACAGGTCCATGTCTGTCTGGTGCTGGGGACCCCAGAGCTGGAGGCAGGGCTCCAGGGGGGTCTCAGGACATGGGAGCAGAGGGGCAGAATCCCCTCCCTCGCCCCGCTGGCCACGCTGCTCTGGATGTGGCCCAGGATGCGGTTGGCTTTCTGGGCTGCGAGCGCACATTGCTGGCTTGTGTCCAGCTTTTCATCCCCCAGTACCCCCAAGTCCTTCTCCTCAGGGCTGCTCTCAATCCCTTCATCCCCCAGCCTGTGCTGATACCGGGGATTGCCCTGACCCAGGTGCAGGACCTTGCACTTGTCCTTGTTGAACCTCATGAGGTTCACACAGGCACACTTCTCCAGCTTGTCCAGGTCCCTCTGGATGGCATCCTGTCCCTCAGGCGTGTCAACCTCACCGCTCAGCTTGGTGTCACCTGCAAACTTGCTGAGGGTGCACTCAGTCCCGCTATGTTCTTGATGAAGATATTGAACAGTACTGTCCTGCAATAGCTTCTTAAATATCCCACCACCTCTGGGTGTTGGCACTCGCTGAACCTTTCCAGCATCGTTAGCTCGCCCTCTTTTAACATCCCCTTATCTGATGCTCTCCTGCATTTGCCGAGGATGGTAGGAAGCTGCCATGCTTGGACCATCTTCCATCATCATTCTCACTGGTATCAGTGGGTCTTTCTTCTTCTCATCTTGCTATCTCGTCCCACCCTTCAGTTGCGAGCTCGTTTAGGCAATATGTCTTTTTTCTAGCTAGCAAAGAGAAGAAATAAAACTAATGATTGCTGATCTCCAAAGCTGGGAGGATGGGGATGAGGCAGGCACAGAGGTGGAAGCAGACACAGTGCCCTGAGCTTTTTTATAGCCTTTTATCTCTCCTTTGCATGGGGGAAATGTAAAAAATTGTGTTAAATAACTAACCTGGAGTCCCTCCCAGTCTGTAAACCTATCTCCCAGCCTGCCAGCGTTGGGAAGGGGAGGGCTGCTGGGTTAAAATGTCTTCCAAGAATTTTGAAGCATTTATAAATGTAAAAGGCCCAGTCCTAAAGGCAGATTTGTAACATTACCATAAATTGCCTAAATAGACACTTCAGGCTGTATGTGACACGGCCGGGAGTGGGAATAACAGCAGGAAGGTTGCAGATTATTCGCTCCTTTCAATTTGTTGTTGCGGCTCAAGCCATTAACCTCTTCTGTGTTCTTTGGTGGTCGTTGACCAACAAGTGATACCGTTGACCAACAAGTGATACCATAAGCAGATACAGCTGCAGGGTAGATGTTGGTGCTCAGAGTACCAGCTCCTTTCTTTGATCTTCCCTGGAAAAAGGGGTTGAGACATCAGGTGAGGCTTAGCCTATGGTTGGATACGACTCACTGCCAAATCACCCACCTGAGGTTGGGCTACATGGGCAGTTGGGCCAATTCAACCAAAGCTGGGATCTTTACACCTATTTAAATGGAGAGGAGACATCCTAAGTGACTTGAAACCCAGCCTGCATTGCAGTTCTTTCTCTATGTAAAATCTATGCAAATTATTTCAGCTAGCTGAATGAAATTGGTGAGTGTACCTGTACCAATGGGTTTGGAGTAGCTGTGTTAGTTCACACGGCGTGGTGTGTTGTCTAAGAAGGCTCTTGGTGCTTTGGCTTTGTCAATCTAAAAGGATTTTTTGCAGCCTGCTGCTTGAATAGGCACCAGGTGAATGCATCGCTTTCATGGTGTGGGGCTTAAAACCCTGAAAGCACAAATCCATCTGCCTTTGGTTTTATTGTGGTCTTGTGTGCTTCCTTGCAGTGTCTCCCACCGGTCTCTGAAAGCAATCTAGGGTTGATGGCAAGGATGCAGAATGCTCTCATTTGGTTTCCTTGGTTAATTAGGTAGCAAACATTTGCCTTATGTTTATTAAAATCTTCCGTCCCCTGGGTTTCATCTAGTTCATAGAGAACTTCATCGCTTGCTCTTACAGGAAGATGTTTGTAAAAGAAGATGGCCATGCCTGCTACCCACTCCTGATCCAGCTCATTTTTTGGTCGCTCTCTGCTGTCAGGCACGTAACTCAAATGAAGCCACAGGAGCAAACTTTCTCATGAGAACTTTTGCCGCCCTTCTTGGTGCTGTGACCCCTCACTTTCACGCTCCTCTGAACGAGCATCCCACCACGCTGCTTGCCTAGGGGAGTGACGGAACAGCAAATAGTTTGGATAACTAGAAGATGGATAAAAAGGGAGGGAGGACTCAGACCACTGGGATGACAAAGAGACTCTTGAAGTCTCCTGTAGGTGAAACAGGCTGTGTGGTTGCACCATTTTCCGTGCTTTCCAGACTGCCCTCCTGACAGTCCAGCTCCCACCCTCTCCGACTGCTACCGAAGCGCGGTGAGCTGCTCTGGAAGGGCCTGATCCCTCCCTGCCCTCCCCACCTGGCCATGATGGTCCTTCAATGCAGCAGGACATGAGGAAGAGGCTTTTCTTGGTTCTCTGTGCGTGGCACATGGAGCTGCTTTTGCGGCCAGGCTCTTCTCGCTCGCAGGAATGAATGGGGTTGCAAACAATAATAGTGATTTAGCAACAGGAGTGATTTTGGGCAGGGAGAAGAGCTCTCCTCTGTAACACTGCTGTAAGCTTGAGGCGATAACTGTATCTCCTCTGCATTTTGTAAAGTCCTGGTGTGATTTAAGCACTTTACCTGGCACATGGGTTCACCCTCACCAAGCGACTGAGACCACGAACCCAGTGCTGCAGGGCTGCCAAGTGCAGCGTGAAGCCTTCGCTGTCACTTTTCTTGGAGGCAAGGGAGAAATGAAAGGGAAGGCCAGCATGGGGCTGAAGTGCCTTCAAGAGAGAAATGGCAATAAATCCAGTGGGAGGAAATAATGATACACCAGAGGGAAGGGATGGCAACCAGAGGGACCTTAACAGGCTGGAGGAGTGGGCCAGTGCAAGCCTCATGAAGTTCAAGGAGGCCAAGTGCAAGGTCCTGCACCTGGGTCAGGGCAATCCCCAGTATCAGCACAGGCTGGGGATGGATGGATTGAGAGCAGCCCTGCCGAGAAGGACTTGGGGGTGCTGGGGGATGAAGAATTGGCCATGATTGGGCAATGTGCACTGGCAGCCCAGAAAGCCAACCGCATCCTGGGCTGCATCCAGAGCAGCGTGGCCAGCGGGGCGAGGGAGGGGATTCTGCCCCTCTGCTCCCATGTCCTGAGACCCCCCTGGAGCCCTGCCTCCAGCTCTGGGGTCCCCAGCACCAGACAGACATGGACCTGTTGGAGCGGGGCCAGAGGAGGCCACGGAAATGGTCCGAGGGCTGGAACAGCTCTGCTCTGGAGAAAGGCTGGGAGAGTTGGGGTTGTGCAGCCTGGAGAAGAGAAGGCTGCGGGGAGACCTGAGTGCGGCCTTTCAGTACTTAAAGGGGGCTGATAAGAAAGATGGGGATGGACTTTTTAGTAGGGCCTGGACCAGTAGGACAAAGGGCAATGGTTTTAAGTTGAAAGAGGGGAGATTTAGATTGGACATAAGGAAGAATTTTTTTTCCTTTGAAGGTGGTGAGACACTGGACCAGGTTGCCCAGTTGTGAATGCCCCATCCCTGGAAACATTCAAGGTCAGGTTGGATGGGGCTTTCCGCAACCTGATGTAGTGGGAGACGTCCCTGCTCATGGCAGCGGGGTTGGACTGGATGATCTTTGAAGGTCGCTTCCAACGCAAACCATTTGATGGTTCTATGAAAGCCACTTGGTTGCAGTGTTTGGCCAGTGAAGCCCCTCGTGTGAGGGCAGCACAGTGCTTCCCCCCGTCTTGTGCTCCTGGTTGGGGCTCTGGGGGAAAGGAAGACATGAGCTGGCTCCTGGCTTGCTTATGAACCTTGTGTAGCCCAAACTGTGTCTTTTTCTGCAGGCTTGATTAAGCCTTTTTACAGACCTAATGCTCCTGTTTTTAATCCCTGGCTCTGGGGACATTTCTGTCTCTGACTCTTCTCCCAGGCTGTGTGGGTGGTGAAGAAGGATCAATGTGGTTCTTACACAGAGCGAAAATATGACATATTTAAAACCGTGGTTAAAATAGGGGGTGTTGAATGAGTCTTGTAGCCCAGATGGAGCCAGTGCTGGGGAGGTTTGGGGGCAGGTGTAGAGGGAGCACGTGTTGGCTGCCCTTCAGGGTCCAGAACTGTCCCCAAACCAGCTGTGGGTGAGCCGATGGACTTGGCTGTGCACCAGCATCTCAGCGTGCACCAAAGGGTGACCCCCTGCCTTGGAGAGCTGGCACTGACAGTGGGGTGAAAAGCTTGAAGCCTGTGGAGACCTGTCAAATCTCACCTGTCAAAACCCAAAGATGTGGCTTACGGAGGCGCATCCTTCTGCGTCTTGGACACAAGGACTCTGCGTGGATCTCGTCCCTTCCTGGGACGAAAATGGAGGGAAATGATCCAGAGAAAAGGATGAGAAAAACTGGGGAAAAGCAGAGCAGAGGCTGATTCTAGAAACGGGTCAGGAACTCCAAAGAATTTCTGCTGATTCTTCCCTTCTGTCAGCTGTTACCAACCCACGGCAAAGGCTTCCTTGGTTCACACCATCATCATCTCTACCTGGAGCTGCTCTCATCCGGGCCGGTTACTGGCTGGCTCCTGAGGACGGGGGCTTTGGGGCTTGTATTTGCCCCCAAACACTTACAGAGCTGCTCGGGCAAAGCAGAGGTACCCCGTGACCATAGCCTGGGGGTGTCAAGCTTACGTTAGCTCATTTTGGGGTTCACCACCACTGTAATTCCCCCTTGCTGAGCTGCCAAGCCTGGGCTTTTCCCAGAGGTGTCCCATCTCCTTTCTCAAACCTCGTAATGTTTGAAGCATTGGATATTGCCGTTGCTGCCTCAGTGCCTGCACTCTGGCAGCTGGCTCAGAAACGTCATTGTCTTCCCATGGCCTGGTCTGGTCCTTTGCGATGAGGATCAACACAGTTGCTCTGGTCTCAACTTCATTTTGGGTGAACAACTGAAAAAGATTGAAGTCTTACAAAGACACTGGACCAGGTTGCCCAGAGAAGCTGTGGACACCCCATCATTGGAAGTGTTCAAAGTCAGGTTGGATGGGCTTTGAGCAACCTGATGTAGTGGGAGATGTCCCCATCCATGGTGTGTGTGTGGTTGGTCTAGATCATAGAATTGTTAAGGTTGGAAAAGACCCTTAAGATCATCAGGTCCAACCGTTAACCTACCACCGCCAAGTCCACCACTAAACCATGTCCTCAAGCACCACATCTCCCCGGCTTTTAAATCCCTCCAGGGATGGGGACTCAACCACTTCCCTGGGCAGCCTGTGCCAGGGCCTGACCACTCTTTCAGTAAAGAAGTTTTTCCTAATATCCAACCTAAACTCACCCTGGCGCAGCTTGAGGCCATTTCCTCTTGTCCTATTGCTTGTTACTGGGGTGAAGAGACCAACCCCCACCTCTCTACAGCCTCCTTTCAGGCAGTTGTAGAGAGCAATAAGGTCTCCCCTCAGCCTCCTCTTCTCCAAACTAAACAACCCCAGCTCCCTCAGCCGCTCCTCATAAGACTTGTGCTCTAGACCCTTCACCAACCTCGTTGCCCTTCTCTGGCCACGCTCCAGCACCTCGATGTCCTTCTTGGAGTGAGAGGCCCCAAACTGGACACAGAATTCGAGGTGTGGCCTCACCAGTGCTGAATACAGGGGCACTATCACCTCCCTGGTCCTGCTGGCCACACCATTCCTGATACAAGCCAGGATGCCATTGGCCCTCTTGGCCACCTGGGCACACTGCTGGCTCATGTTCAGCCGGCTGTCAGCCATCACCCCCAGGTCCTTTTCAGCCAGGCCACTTTCCAGCCACTCCTCCCCAAGCTTGTAGCGTTGCCTGGGGTTGTTGTGACTGAAGTGCAGGACAATGATGATCTTTAAAGGTCTCTTCCAACCCAAACCATTCAATGATTGTATGAAATGTTCCCCATCAGTTTAGCACAAGGTTGGCTGTAAGTTTTACAGCCCTTTGAGAAGGCGCTGCAAGAAGACTGGGATACTGTTTTCATACCTGGGTCTTTCTGAGTGTAATTATTTAAGGAGAGAACTTCTCCAGTCTGTGCGAGGACTGGGAAGAGGTGTCATGCCTATGGGATGCAGACATTGGGGGAAACCACTAAAAAACCCTGAACAACCCTGCATTGCAGGTATAATCAAATGTTTCTTATACAACATGCAGCCATAAAAGCCACTGCGATGGTTTTGATTGCAGGATGAAGTAATGGGTTGAACTGTGAAGAAGAAATCCATTTAGATAGCTTTGGCATTTTAATAGCATTGGCAACAGCGTACCGGAGAAGCCAAAAGCTTTTAAATAGATGGAGAAAATATTAAACATTTCAAAGGCAGTTTGTATTGTTTGCCGATGTTCCTGGTGGCTTTGCTGTTGGTGTTACAGCTTCTATGGTGACGAGCGTGGCACGTGGAGCGATGCTCGGGGCCAGGGGAGGAGAGGGGCCCGTGCCGCCGCGGCTGCCGAGGGAGGTCAGCGGCTCAGTCTTGCCAAAAATGGCACAAATTGACTGCGTCGCGGTGGCTGGTCATCTGCTCCTCCACTGTATCACCATCTCACATCAGCACTACCACCAAGAGAGCGCTCCCATCCCCATTATCTCAGCCCTTTCCGTGTGGCCGCGTGGCACCATCTTAGCTCACTCTGATTTAATTGCTGAGGTTAATTAGGATTTAAATCCATGAGATGGAAACCCTTGCTTTCAATCATCAGGTCTAGTCTTGTTCCCCGTCTTTTTTCACCAGCTGTTTTTCTGGAGGAATCTTTATTCTTGTTGGTTGATAACCATAAACTTGCAACTATTTTTCTTTCGCAAGTCAGGAGGATTTATTAGGTAGGTACGTCTTTATTTAGGCAATTAGGTAGCTTAATAGGTATTCATTGAGGTTGATAATTTTTCCCAGGTTTTGAAAATGGTCAATGAGATCTGTGCTGGGTTATTTTTTTGTCTTGAGATTAACATTAAGCTGCGTTTGAATGGAAATTCAGATTCAATGGAACCAAATTAAAATAGTTTTTTAAAGTGTTTGTTTCATAAGTAGAACAAATTATTGAAAGTAGAGAATGGTTTATGGATAAATTAACAGGTTGTTGCTGGTCACTGTGTATTTAAAACAAATGGATCCCCTGTATTGATGTTTGTATATTGGATGAAGACACGTGCTTTTCTATTTTTCAAGTTCCGATCACTTTTTCAACCTCAAATATCATAGTCAGTGAACTAAATTATCTGAATAATCAAAATCACGTTCTTTAAATAAATTAGGTCTTAAAGTAGAAAGTGTTTTTTTGAGATTCGACCTTTTTATTTTTAAGAAAACAATAATGTTGATATAGATTCCATAAATCAAACATTTAAATGAAATTACTTGGGTTTTTTTCTGTGGGTTTGGGGTCCTCGAGCAACTGGCGGGTGGGGATAGAGATGTTACGGGAGATGGGAGCGGCTTCCAAGGGGAGCCGGTGCTGGAGCTCGGAGGACTGCTGGCATGCTTGAGGAGCACCTTTAAGCCCAAATCCTGTGTTTTGTTCTGCTGTGTGCTAAGGAACAAGAATATTGTGATTTTTTTTTTTACTATTTCTCTCAAATCAGGGTTTTGCATTGCCACCGGGGAGGCTTGGGGTGGACGAGGTCTCTCCTGCCTCGCTGCTCCCTGATGCTGTCCATAACCGTTGCCCTGGTTATGATCTGCTCTTTCCTCAGGAATCAAATGCCAGCATGCAAATGTGATTTCTTACTATGTAAGGATTACTTTAAAAAAAAATAAGCTAAGCCTAAAGAAGATATCCAGTAGTAAAAGAAAACCATCCTTTAAGAGCCACTTGTATTGCCGTCAGCGCCAAGAAATCCTCTCCGTTTCAGCTGGCTGAAACGCCGTTGGGATGCTCTTGCTCTGCTCTTGGTTTTGTGTTTAATTTATATACATCAGATACTCTAATATTTCAAATAGAGGTGCATTTATGCAGGTGTTTATGTGGGGTTTTTGGATCAGGTGGTCTCGTGTGTGGAGTGCGCACTCAGGTGCATAGCTTGAGGGTGTTAAATCTGAGCATCTCCTACAGCTCTTGCAGTGCGCCGGGGAGAGTTGTCCTTGTTGCTAACCCTCACTTTCCACAGTGGCTTGGAAGTTTCCCCTTTTTTTTTGCTTTTTTTGATCTATTTAAGAGGGGAGCATGTTTCAGTAGCAGCGCTTGCTGGCTCCTGGCCGATGTTTTGGTGGTTTTCTTCCATTTTGAGCAGCTTTGCTGGGTTTGGAGGCAAGGAAGGCGCATTGTTGGGCATCAACGGACTGTTGACTCCATGTTGTCTTGCTGAGCCCTTTTCTTCCTCTTGGTCCAGTTTTTGCTTTGGGTTTACCAGTCTGTTGGAAGAAACATTTCCATTTCCCAAGCAATGTGAAGTTGGTCTTGCAGAGAAGACTGGAGGAAATTTTGTATCAGGAATAGTGTGGCCAGCAGGACCAGGGAGGTGACAGTGCCCCTGTACTGGGCACTGGTGAGGCCACACCTTGAGTACTGTGTCCAGTTTGGGGCCTCTCACTACAAGAAAGACATTGAGGTGCTGGAGCGTGTCCAAAGAAGAGCAATGACGTTGATGAAGGGTCTAGAGAACAAGTTGTTTGAGCAGCGGCTGAAGGAATGAAAGTTGTTCAGCCTGGAGAAAAGGAGGCTGTAGCTGGGGAGGGTCGGTCTCTTGTTCCAAGTAACAAGCGATGGGACAAGAGGAAATGGCCTCAGATTGCACGAGGGGACACTTAGATTGGCTATTAGAAAAAATTTCTTCACCAAAAGGGTTGTCAAGTACTGGAAAGGGCTGCCCAGGGCAGTGGTTGAGTCCCCATCCCTGGGGGGATTTAAAAGCCAGGTAGATGTGGTGCTTGAGGACATGGTTTAGTGGTGGCCTTGGTAGTGTTAGGTTAACGGTTGGACTCAATGATCTTAAGGGTCTTTTCCAACCTTAACGATTCTATGATTCTACGAAGGACATAGCAGCTCAATGTTTAATCATGGGAAAGAGAATAAGAAAAATCAGACTTGGTCAACACGAGCATCTGCGAAGCATCAGCATGAAACGGCCGGACTCAGGCAAAATTGCTGCTGCTTTGAGGGATGCAAGGGAAGAACCCAGATCTCAACCTACAGAGTGTTTTATCAGCCCAGGACCTCCACCAGTAACGTTTTTAGGGCAAGACACTGCTATTTTCCCATCGCGGTCAGCCCCGGCGTTGGCGGTGGACTCCGACAGCTACGATGCTGTATTTAAACATTTTTATAGCGTTCTTCTACCCCCTTTTCATTAAAAATTTTTCTTCCCCTGTCCACCCCGGGGGTGGGGAAAGACAACCCTCAACCTTGTGTAGTCAAGGTTATGGCGATAAATTCTGTAGCATTGTCACTTCTATTCGGAGTAAATTGGCTGGCCGCTTTCGGGCTGAAGGGAAGATAATTTGCTGTAGTATTTCAAATGGATTAGAAATGGATTTGAAGGGAAAGTTCATGCCTCCCATTACAAAGGCTAGAAAGAAGACTATCTTAAGGCACTGTTCACACTCTGGCCTTCATTATCCACGCTTAATACCTTTCCTATTTTCCAGCGTTAATGAAATTTCCTGCCGGAGCGGGCCTTCTGGACGGACGGGAGGACTCTTTAGATCCGTGGGCTTGTGCGGCAGAAAGGGAATTACAAGCCCCTCGTGTCGAGGGGCCGGTGTATTCTTCAGGTCCTTGGCCCGGCTATTATCTCATTAATTTTATCCTCTTTTCTCAGTACAGTTCATTTCCAAAGGCCGTCCTTTCCATTAGGGTAACAATTCAACGGAGAGCTGTGACACCGCCGCCGATGAAAAGCGACGGGGCATTTGACGCGGCTCCTTGCCCTCCGTTACAGCCGTCCTTCCCCTCGCCCACCTCGCCGGTGGCTTTTCCCTGCCGCCGCCGGGTTGGATGTCGCTAACGGGGAGGGGGACAGACACCGGCGGTTGTGTTGGGGCTACACAACCGCTTGGGAGCAAAAACTTGGCTTAAGAGGAAAACAGAGGTTTCCTATGGGTGAAGGTTGGGAAATTTTGGTTGGGCAGGTTTCCCCCCTGCTCTTCTGTATGAGCTCAGGCTCCACCGTGATTTTTCAATATAAAACATATTTTACCTTCAATTTTAAATCTCTCATGGCTCCTATAATATACATAAGTATAATAAATATTCTAATGAACATAATAAATAATAAAGATAAATATTCTAATAAATAATACTCTATAAATAACAGATGTGGCCAAAGCTGAACCCAACGCGTGCGTTCAGCTGCCGAAATCCCCCGCGAAGCATCGCCAGTGTTTCCCGGTGAGCGGCATCTCCTCTCCTGTTGCGTTCGCATTGGGACCCGCCACGATGGCGTGAACATCTATGGGCAGGGGGTCCCACCAGCCCCAGGCTACATCGCCCGGGCTCACCCCACTGCAGAGTTGCACCTCCAATTTCTGGGGAGCGAAGAGTGGAAGAGGAGGTTAAAGGGGAATAAATACAAATACAAATAGCGAAGCCCCGTGGTGAGGTGTTTAAAGTGGGTTGTTGGGGCCCATCGTACCCCATGGTGGGAATAACCCCCATTAACGTTGACTTTTTCGATAGGAGGGTGTCCAGGTGAGGAGCTGGGCTGGTGCAGAGCCTCCATGGAGGCTGAGGGTGCTGGGGACATCCCTGCTCGGACACTTCCACCACCCAGAAAGTGGAAAGGGAGGTGGTCAAGCCCCCAGCGAGCTCAAGCTGAGCCCCTGGCTGGGACTTCAGTCCGGCGGCACTTGGGGCTTCGGCAGCCTGAGCTGATGCTCTGCAGAAGCTTTGCTTGGAGACCAACCTAGTTGGTCATTCTTCTACCTCAAAACTGCAAGGATTACAAATTGGAGAAGGTTCAGCCCCACTCCCTTTGCAGGGTGAGATGTTTTTCAACGCTCTCTGCCAAAATCCTGGAAAAATCCCAGCGGGAACGTCCCTAACGGGAGATAGGGTGCCTGTGGTCCCACGCGTTTGGGGCTTGACCATCCCTAAGGACTGCCGAAGAGGAGAGCACGCCGTTGCGCACATCGCCGCTCCGCTCCTCTTATACTGGCTTTTTCTTTTTTTATTAATATTGCTTTATAAAAGTATAAAATGTTTTATAATCTGTTACGATTTGCTTGGCAGCTGCTACCTGCTTGCTCTCTGCTCACATACCAGGGGTCAGATGCCAGCGGGTAATAACTCTTGATAAATGGTGACTTTCGAACAAGGAGCGCCGGAAAGTGCAGCCACTTCAGCGGGTTGAGTGTAGCAAAGCGAGAAAATAAATATCCCGAGGATTTGGGGGATTCAAAAAGCTGGGCTCTTAAACCGGTGCTTAAACCAGCGCTGTTTAGGCTCAGCCGGCATGAGCGACCCCCGGGGCTGCGCACGACTTGGGTTTGGTTGGATTTTATTGATATTACAGCCACAAGAGGGGTTTTTTCCCCTATATTTTTTATTTTGCACTCTGTCTCTATACATCTAGATAGATATTATCTATAGATAATATATATTTCAATATGTATTGAATATACCTCTTTATAGATATTGATAGTATGTATAATATATAGATATATCTATATAGATATAATCTCGATATAGATCTATATATATGATATAGGTATATATGATATATATATAGATCTATATATATGTTGAATATATATAGTGAATATCTCTAGATATTATTGAATATATATATAATTCAGTATATGCATTTAGTATATATATTCAATAATATCTAGAGATAATTGATAGGTAATAATAGATAGATTTATATATATAAGGACTATATGTTATTATATATAATCTATAGGTAATATATTTCAAGATAGGTATTGAGTATATATTCAACAATACGCATATATATGTATAGATATAACTATATAGAGATATATTATCCACAGATTATATATATAGAACATATATAATTATATATATTCAATAATATCTTTATATTTTTATATTAAAATATATTTAAAATACATAATCTATATTGCATATACGAAACAGATATATGTATTATGCACATATACACGTATATATGAGATAATATCCAGGCCTCATATCTCGATCGGTAACGTTTTACAGGCGTTCTTCCGTGTTTTCTATGTCAGAATCCAAGTGAATACATCCCCGGTCGCTAACCATTCCCCTGACGCAGCGTGCGTCCGGGGCTTACGGATACGGCAAGCAAATGCTCCGTCTCTGGCTCTTATTTCCTTCGCTCTCAGCAGTTCTGGCGGTTTCTGTCCTGCAGACTTGGGAGCTTTCAGCCTTTTTTCCAGCTGGGTTGTCTGAAGAAGACTTTACGGTGCCTCCTTGAAGGGGCTGATGCTTATAGCTCAGCGCTGGGCAAAACAGGAGCCCAGGAGCCATCGGCACTGCAGACCCCGTGGATGGTGGGGTGGAGCATCCCCGTGCCCTCCTGGAGCTGCTTCACGGGGAGGAAGAGGAGGAGGAGAGCTGGAGCTGGGATGGGTCTTCTTGTCACAGCCGCAGTGGTGCTTTGCTGTATTACGATACATTTATTGGAATCACAGAAGGGTTTGGGTTGGAAGGGACCTTTCAAGCTCATCCAGTCCAACCCCCCTGCCATGGGCAGGGACATCTACAACCAGATCAGGTTGCTCACAGCCCCGTCCAACCTGACCTTGAATGTTTCCAGGGATGGGGCATCTACCACCTCTCTGGGCAACCTGGGCCAGTGTTTCACCACCCTCAGTGTAAAACATTTCTTCCTTAGATCCAGTCTGGATCTCCCCTCTTTCAGTTTAAAACCATCACCCCTTGTCCTGTTGCTCCAGGCCCTACTAAAAAGTCTGTCCCCATCTTTCTTATCAGCCCCCTTTAAGTACTGAAAGGCCGCACTCAGGTCTCCCCGCAGCCTTCTCTTCTCCAGGCTGCACAACCCCAACTCTCCCAGCCTTTCTCCATGGCAGAGCTGTTCCAGCCCTCGGACCATTTCCGTGGCCTCCTCTGGCCCCGCTCCAACAGGTCCCTGTCTGTCTGGTGCTGGGGACCCCAGAGCTGGAGGCAGGGCTCCAGGGGGGTCTCAGGACATGGGAGCAGAGGGGCAGAATCCCCTCCCTCGCCCTGCCTGCCATTACAGCCATGAGACCTTTCTCCAGGTCCTCCAGCCAACTCTAGCTGCAACCTTGGGCTTGCAGAGGTTTGCTGTGAGCTGCTGGGTGGCCCACGGGTGGCCCTAGTGTCCCTCCTGCCATTGGTACCTTCAGCCAACGATGCCACCGCTAGGGCTCTTTGCAAGTAACCTGGTTTTGTACAAATTTAAGACTTGATGCTTCTCTCTGGAGCAGTTTTATGAGGACCAAGCCCTTGGGGAAATGGGAACCGGGGCAGCAGCTTCTTTGTGCATTCCCCATCCCCTCCGCAAAAACCAGGCAGCAATTCTCCGAGCTCGGTAGCCAGTGGCAACAGCCCGATGAAATGAATAGGCTGTCACGCTAAGCACTAAGAAATGTAACTATTACATTTTACAATTCTCTTTTTCTTTGCAGCACATGTTCATTTAAGGGTAATGCTCTCCGGGGTTTGCATTCTGCTGATAGGATAGCGGGATCTTAATTTACAGATATTCTCCAGTAATGCGCGGTTTATATACGTTCCGTTAATAGCATTATGAGCATAGTTTGGACTAATACAAAATTAGAGCTCTAATTTGCATAAACAAATTACTGTTTGGATTAGCGCTAAATGGGGAAGACGACTGATATTTGAAGAGATTTGATTTGGCTGCAACGGCTCTGTTTGTATAACGACGTACGTAGGAAAATGAGCTGGGTGGCTCCATGCGGGTTGGGAGGGAGGTGGGATGGCGCAGGAGATGCCAGGTCATGAACTGGGGCGGTTTTGGGGGGCAGATGAGCCCCTCTGCGACATATTTGTCCCCAGGGTGTCACTTCAGAGCTTACTGATCCTTCGGTATGGGCAGCACTGATGGGATCGCAGCTCCCGACCCATCGCCGTCCCGCTGCCTCGCTGCAGGGTTTGTGGGTGTAGGGGGGAGATGAGGAGGTGGAGAAGGGTCCCCAGTGCTGCCCACTCAACCCCACGTGGGTCCCAGCATCTGCTCCAGGTGATAGAGGGGGGACGGCAGCGGTCTTGGGCAACTCATCCCATGCATGGATGTAGCAAAACCCTTGCAAGAGCCAGACTTGGGGGCGGAAATAATAATATCAAAGTTATAGTACTTAATAATAATAATAATAATTGTGATACCAAAAATATTAGAGCTTGTAGAGCTCCGTAAAACTTGGCTAAGCTCAGAGGAGGTCCCACGTTGCCGATTTCCTCGTGGGGTTGCATCCGCATTCCTTTCTCTGTTTGTGGCTGGGGTTGGAGCTCAAGCCAAGGGTGTGAGATGGGGCATCAGCCCCGACAGCGGGGGCTCACCTGGATCCCGTTTGGGATGCACCAGGCTGCCTGTTAAGAAGCCACATTCCAGCAGCGCGGATCGAAGCCGTGCCGTGCGCGAGGCATTGGGGTTGATGGCAAATATCTGCGGAGTTTAGGGACAAAGACCTTCGCTGCGTCCTAGCAGGTTGGGTGGGGACCTGACCTTCAGCGTGTGGTCTCTTCTCCTGCGGCATTGCCGTGGGCGAGCTGGGGGAAAGGAATGGCTTTTTGTTGCATGGAGGAGGCGGTACCAGGGGGAGAGTCCTTGAAGGTTGCTTTTTTAGGTGTAAAACACAAGGAATCAGAGCTTCTCCTCTGTCCGTGGCAAGAGCATCCCTGGTTCTTCCCTGCATCACCTCCATCCTCAGGCAGCCGAGGGTTTGCTCGCGAAGCAGCAGCTCCTTGCGATATCTTCCCTACTTTGGGCTGACCTTGACTTTATCGTTTTCTTGCAGATCCCCGCTATTAAACCAAATGCGCCTGTCGCCTCAAGGTGCCAAGTCCCAGCACGTGCAACAGAGATGGAGGAGCAAAGGCTATCGCTGCATCGGCGGGGTGATGTACCGAGTGTCGGCGAATAAACTCTCCAAGACTTCCAGCACCCCCGGCCGGGGCAGGGACCTGAGCACCAAGAGCCCTGGTAGAGCAGGTGAGCAGCAAGAATTTGTCCCAGTCTGCATCCAAAATCCGTTGATGTCCCAGGTTCAGCGTTGAGGTCAGCTTTTAGCTCCTTATTCCCAGCCCGCGTGTTGCAACTCATCCTCTGGCCTTGCAGGAGCCCAGACGCAAAGGTGATGGGCAGACCATCGTTGCCAAAGTGCATCCCGCGGCTCTTCTTGCTTTACAGTGGCACTGAAGGGAAAATAATGTAGAAGAAATGAAAGGTTTAAGAAAATCGAGGTTTTTCTTAACTCGGGCTTAGTTCAAGCTTGTGGAGACACGCCGTTAAACTTGTTCCTTTTTTTAACCTGAGCAAAGTCTTGGGCAGCTTCAAACGGCACCGCAAGGTTAAACATATTTGAGATGATCCTCAAATTACATTCAATATTGACCTAAGATGGGAGGATCATTCTGCAGATAACTATGAAACGGGCATTTCGACGCAGTTACTGGCTTTCCATTTAGCTTCAATTAAATTTGTGTTTCAGCTCCTCTTGTACTTGACGCCTCGAGTGTGGCTCTTAGGCAAGACCAGGTTTTTACCTGTGCTTAAAGTATTTTTTTGAGTTTCTGCTTGGGGTTAAATATTTTTGCTCCCTAACTGCTTTATTGACAAATTTTGGGGACAGTTAAGCTGGAAAAGGCAAAGCCAATGGCTTTGTGCTATTGTTTTTCTTTGCTGGAAGGATGAAGGGTGCAGAGACGAGTATGTTCATGGATGATGCTATAAATGAGGCAATTTAATGCCAAAGTCATTTTATATACAGTGGGAAAGTGGCTGAGGAGAGGCAATAAATAGCGCAGTGTCGTTGAGAGGTGCAGCCTCTGAAACTGCCTGCACCCCGATTCGGGCGAGCGTTCTGGGGCCTCCTGGGTCGTTTTAATCCCACAAAGAAGAGGGATTAGGGAGGGCAGGAGCTTTGTGCAGGCACAAAAATCCCATCAGCAGGAGAGCTGAGCAGCGCCGAGAAGTTTGAAAAGCATGAGGAAAATTAGGAGCAAACAGCATCATCTCAATAAAGAGTAAATAACCCCTTCCGACGCTCGCACGCAGCTAAGTGGTGTCGGAGAGGAAACGGAGAGGGGAAGACGAGGGGCAGGCAGAAGAGGGACAGCCGGTGATGATAAATCCTTACTGCACATCATTGCCGGCGGGGAGGAGGGCAGAGATTTAGCTTAAACCGCGGATTAGCTGCCTGGGCACCCGGGGATGGGAAGCGAAGACGCCTGCAGATGATGACAGAGATGAGGATGCTGCGGTGGCCGAGGGGGCGCGGAGCCGATGGAGCATCGCTTTCAGGTGATCTCCCTTCTGAGAGCATTAAAGGGATGCTCGGCAGCAGTTTGGGGACGGTTTGCTGGGGTTTTTGCAACTCAGCTCTGCTCAGGACAGATTTTCGGTGGCTGACGAGCCTGCAATGTCCTCCTCGCTGCTGGCTCTGCAAATAGGTACGTGCGCGCTCGTGAGCACCCATCCGTACGGCTTGTTTTGAAGTCTGCGATCCTACCTGCGAGCTGTTAAATCCTTGGCTTTGGTGCTGTGTCTGGAAGAGGATGGACAAGGATCAGCCTTTGGGAGCATGGAAAAAAGGCCATAAAGTGAGCTGTGGGGTCTGTAGACCAAGCAAATCCTGGCGTCAGTGACGTCGTATTTTTTCAAGAGCTTTGCTAACGGCGATGGGATTTTCCAAAGTGTCTGAATCAGGGTAATCAGCTGCACAAAACCGACTCGAGGGTGGTTCTGCCATAAGCACCATCCCCGGGAGTTGAAGCTGTCACCGAAGGCAGCAAACATCTTGCTGGAGTGCAAGAAAAGGGGTGAAACCCCCAAAACGTGGGCAGGGAAGGTGTTGGATGGAGCAGGTCTGGTTTTGGGGCCAAGTTCCAGGACAGAGTTAGACCACTGCGAAGGCTCCAGGGGAGAAGTGATGGCTGGAAGGACTGGAAAAGTGGAGGACCTGGGTCTGTGCAATCTGAAGAGGAGGAGATGGAGGGGCTGCAGGTCCCCAAGTTCATGAAGAGCTGCCAAGCAAAGGAAGGATGTCTTCTCCATGGCCAAGTGGAGCAGCCAAAAACCAAGGGCCTTAAACTGTTGCAAGAAGGATTCAGGGAGAGCTTTCAAAGGATGAGGATTATGAAGTGCTGGAGTAAGTTGGCTGGGTTGACTCTGAAATCTCCATTATTGGGATTTTTTAAAGAACAGGTTGCATGCATTGCTTTTTGGGAAGGACACAGGTTGAGTAGGTCCTGCCTTGCAGCAAGGGCTTAATGATCTTAAAGGTCTTTTCTGATGAAAATCACCCAAAAATTCTGTGGTTCTGTGAAGGAGGTGGACTTGACTCAAGCTTCTGCCTAATTACCAGTCAATGCATTGGTGGCTTGAATTTAGGTGCTGGGAGATGGTGGGAGGACTTCACTGTCCACCACCGTGCTGAAATCACTATTTCTGCTGCTGTTTGGAGCACCGGCGTTTCCGAGGCAGCTTTTCCCAAGCCCAGATCTTCCACATGCCATATTTAAAATGCTTGTTCCAGACTATTTTTTTTTTTTTTCATTTATCTAAGTGCAAGAAAGTCTCTAAATTTGTCTGGCCGCCGGGAAACAGCAAAGTCGTGCATAGGCAGCTCAGCAAAGGCTGATGGATTGAGCCTGTCCATGAATATCCACCACTGGGCTGGGACCAAGCGGAGAAACACCAGCCCAGACTGCAATTTCTGGGAGAGGGATTGAGCCAAAGGTTCGACGGGAGGATTTTTGGAAATTCAGGCGTCGGCATTGCTCTTGCGGTTTTGCTGGTGGGGATTTTGGGAATGGGGAAGGAAACAGAAATGATTTTCAAAGGATTTTGGCTCAGTATTGGGGCCGGTTCTGTTCAATATCGATGATCTGGATGAGGGGATCGAGGGAAGTCTCAGTAAGTTTGAAGATGACACCAAGTTGGGTGGGAGTGTCGATCTGCTGGAGGGTAGGAAGGCCCTGCAGAGGGATCTGGCCAGGCTGGATCGATGGGCCCAGGCCACTGTGTGAGGGGCAACAAGGCTCAGTGCTGGGTTCTGCACGTGGGCCACAACAACTCCAGGCAACGCTGCAGGCGTGGGGAGGAGCGGCTGGGAGCTGCCCAGTGGAAAAGGACCTGGAGGTGTTGGTTGACAGCTGGCTGAACATGAGCCAGCAGTGTGCCCAGGTGGCCAAGAGGGCCAATGGCATCCTGGCTTGTATCAGGAACGGTGTGGCCAGCAGGAGCAGGGCAGGGATCGTCCCCCCTGCTGGGTACTGGTGAGGCCGCCCCTCGAATCCTGTGCTCAGCGCTGGGCCCCTCACCCCCAGAAGGAGCTGGAGGGGCTGGAGCGTGGGCAGAGCAGGGCAGCGAGGCTGGGGAAGGGGCTGGAGCACAAGGGTGGGGAGGGGCGGCGATGGGACGAGAGGGAACGGCCTCAAGCTGCGCCAGGGCAGGGTTAGGTTGGGTATTGGGGACAGTTCCTTCCCCAAAGGGCTGTCAGGGCCTGGCACAGGCTGCCCAGGGCAGTGGTGCAATCACAGTCCCTGGAAGTGTTCAAAAACCGTGTGGATGTGGTGCTGAGGGACATGGTTTAGAGGCGGACCAGGCAGTTGGGTTAATGGTTGGACTCGATGATCTCAGAGGTCTCTTCCAACCTTAACGATTCTATGATTCTAAAGCAGCTTTAAAAAGCAAAGAACCGGTAAAAGACACAGGGTGAGCGCGCACCAGCGAGCACTGGAGCGCTGCAAATACTTTTCCCCCTTTTTGATCTTGGTTTTAAAATAATGAGATTTTCATGGGGATGTGCAACTGTCTCGGGGTCAGCAGGTCGGACCTGCTGGCCGGAGATGGGGAGGGAGCTGCTCCCCATCGTGGCTTTATCGGCGGTGATGGGGCTCAGAGGAGATGCAACCCCCCCATCTTTCTTTCCCCACTGGTACCATGTCCTTTAGCAAGGTCTCGTTTAGAGAAACAGGTTTAATTAGTCCCACTTTGGGACAGAAGAACCCTTCCAGGGTTATTTCCTATAAAATACAACCCCATCTAGTCATGTTTTTTAAGCTATTTCTTATTTTGCTGTAGCCTCCTTCCCCCTGCCACGCAGCACACTGGGTCCATAAAGCCCTAGTAACTGGTGTGCGTCGGTATTTTCATGTCAGCTTTCAGCTCTCACCAGAATTCATCCTCCTTCGCAAGGATGAATTCAACAGATACCGGCGTCTCTTGCTTTACGATAACTGGGACTGGCAGGGCGGAAGATTTGTGTGAGCTTATCAGGTACGAGCCTTCACACGTTTACTCAATGCTCTGTGTTTTCAACACTTGACAAAGTTTATTTAAAAGACGAAAAAAACAGCTTTTCCTTTCCCTTCCAGTGCCAGACGCTGTGTGTTTGGGGTAGCGGAGAGATGGGAAACGCTCCTGACAGTTTAATAGCTTGGAGTTTACTTATGGTGGGTTATAATTCTGCTGTTTGCCTGAATTTATTGGGTTGGTATTTTGTCTTTTCGTGGCCCGACTACAATAAGCAACACGATGCCGGTTGTTGCGACCGATCCATCAGTGCCGTTGTACCAGGCGAGCAGGATGGGCAATCGTTTTGATGCTGGGGGTAAGTTAAAATTTGGTCCTAGGGATGCACCGCCTGCAACCCTGTGCTGTATCAGCGTCAATCCTGGGGGTACCAGGAGCGATAAAGCAACTTGCCCATGTCCCGGAGCAAGGAGGAGAGCAGGGGTTTTGCCGCGGCTTATCCGCAACCCGCTTCATTACCGGTGGCACAGCGTGGGGGACGTCCAGCTTGGGGACAGGGACAGAAGAACCCTTCCAGGGTTATTTTCTATAAAATCATCATTGCAAACCCAGAAAAAGTTTCTGAAGGTGTTTTCAGCAGAAGGAAGCTGCCTGGGAGTGATTTGTGGGTTTGGGCGTCGCTGCTGAGAACTGCGCTCTCATCGCACGTCTGGCTCTGCTCCCAAAGGGCTCGCTGCAAGTTCTGGCGCTTGTCTCCTGAACACTACAGATGAATTATAGAAATAAAAAAGACTTTTTGCTTTCCCAGCCAGCTGGTGAGCTCAGATGTACCCTAACTCAACCGCTTGAGCAAGAGGCTCAGAAGAAAACATCTAGCTGCAAACGCAGGGCTCGGACACCCGCTCCTCGTCCCCGTGCAGGATGAAGGTGCAATATCAGACATGGAAAAGCCCTTTACCCCTAGGATGGTGTTGGCAGTAACTAGTATTTCTGCAACGATGTATTTTTCGCTTTGCAGAAGTATTAGAAAATAGGCAGCGGATGGTGTGGAAAGCATTCGATATGTTGCGATTAATTAAGAAAGCGTAATAATTGGGTTTCTCCGCTCACAACGAACCTCTCCTTCATTTCTTTCTACAGCTGCTAAGACGTTATTCAGACACTTGAGGAATTTCCATGAAATTGGGGAAAGAAGCAAAAGGTCCTGGCAACATAGCATTTCACAAAGAAATTTGAAAGGGAAAATAAAAAAAAAAAAACCCTCACAGCCCTGTACAAGATTGAAAGCAGCAGAAAGCAAATTAAGGTTTGACATTGTCCGGAAAGCAGCCCTGACCCCAATCTAGGCACGAGCCGCCGCCGCCGTGGTGAGAGGTATTGCGCACCGTGAGCTGGGGCTGGCTCCGGTGGTGTTCTGCTGCTGTCCAGGCTGCTTTCCATGGACAAAGCCTCACCTGCATGGCTTCCTTGGATGAGGTTTTGCCTCCTGTGAAGCATCCCCGGTGTGACAAAAGGCTGGTGGCTTTGGGGACAGTAGCGTGGCTGGGCTTTGCCCGCCGAAGGGATGCTCGTGGGTGGCAGCCAGCCCCTTGAGCAGCGTGATTTTATTGATGGTTTTCAGTTTTTTTCCACAACGGTGGGACCCAGAAGCCTTGGAGATACCCGTATTCTCCCATGATTGCCGAGCTCCCAAAGGTGGAGGTTTAAGAAGAGCTCTAAGTTCTCCCAAGCTGCTGCGACGTGTCTCCTAATACAGCTGTGACGGTGGCATGGCCACGGCTTTGACCGCAGAGGAGCAAATTATTTCTAAACACATGGCTGAGTTCAACCCTCCAGGGCTGAAGGTCTTTCCCTGCATCTAGACGCGCTCCCTCCCTCCACCCTGCTGCGTGACGTCCCCTCCTGCCTCAGTTTCCCCACAGCATCTTAGTGCACAGCTGAGGAGGCTGAAGATGCGAGCTTCTCCACTTCATCACGCTGAAGATGGATGACTGATGCTCATGAACACGATTTCGGATGCGGTGGGAGAACTCCACGCTCGCCGAAAGGAGGAGGAAGATAACCATGGCGCAGGGAGCCGTGCGCTGAAAGAAAGTGCGCTCTCGGCTGTTGTTTACCAACTAATTTTAGAAGTGCTGAGCACTGCAGAAACGCGCTTTCTGCATTTGCAAGGATGATAAAGTGCTCAGCGCCGCTGTTGGGCCGGCTGAGGGCTTGCGTGAACGATACTCTCTCCTCTGAGCCGCTTGGCTTTTTTAAAAAAAAGAAGGGAAAGCTTTAAGACTGGACAGCTTGAACACGTTGGGACTGAGTAGTGGAGGGGTAAGGAAGACGTTGGTGGAGGAGAGGTCAACCCAATGCACCAAGGTGTGAGAACAGCAAAAACTGGAGCGTTGCTTTCCTCAGGTTTCAGCTGGTTTTGGTGTTGCTTGTGCTGGGGCCCACTTCTGCTCAGCCCCTTCGAGCTCAGTCCCTTGGCTTTGGGATTGCTTAGTCCCTTGCCCATCTTGAGCTCAATCCTTTGGCCCCTTTGAGCTCAATCCCTTGTTTTTTGGATTGCTCAATCCCTTGGCCCCTTTGGAGCTCAACCCTTCGTTTTGGGGATTGCTCAATCCCTTGGCCCCTTCACGCTCAATCCCCTGGCTTTGAGATTGCTCAATCCCTTACCCATCTTGAGCTCAATCCTTTGGCCCCTTTGAGCTCAATCCCTTGTCTTTGGGATTACTCAGTCCTTTACCCTTTTTGAGTTTAATCCTTTGGCCCCTTCAAGACCAATCCCTTGTCTTTGAGATTACTCAATCTCTTACCCCTTTTGAGCTCAATCCCTTGGCCCCTTTTGAGCTCAATTCTTCGTTTTGGGGATTGCTCAATCCCTTGGCCCCTTCACGCTCAATCCCCTGGCTTTGAGATTGCTCAATCCCTTACCCATCTTGAGCTCAATCCTTTGGCCCCTTTGAGCTCAATCCCTTGTCTTTGGGATTGCTCAACCCCTTACCCCTTTTGAGCTCAGTCCCTTGTTTTTGGGATCACTCAATCCCTTGGCCCCTTCATGCTCAATCCCCTGGCTTTGGGATTGCTCAATCCCTTACCCCTTTTGAGCTCAATTCCATGGCCCCTTCAATCTCAGTCCCTTGGTTTTGGGATTACTCAATCCCTTACCCCTTTTGAGCTCAATCCCTTGGTTTTGGGATCCCTCAATCCCTTGATCCCTTTTGAGCTCAACCCCTCGACTCTGGGATTGCAGGCGCTGGTGGGCAGGGACCTGGTCTCCTCGAGGAACACCGCTAGATCCAGCACTGGTGTAGACCAGACCTTGCAGAGCTCGGGAGATGTTCCGCCGCAGCCGCGCTGGGCTGTACAACAACATCGAACCCGGGACGTGCTTCGTTAATTGAGGTTGCTTCACTAATAAAACACTCGTGACCGCCTGACCCAGGGACGTGCGTGGTCCTGGTAGGAGCTGGGGTGCAACCAGGCGGGAGAGCGCAAAGAACTGCGGTCGTGTAGTGGCAGCTCATCCCTTGTTTTGCTCTTACCTTCTGGAGAGTGAGGGCTTCTGCTGTCCGGTGAGTAAAATAAATTACCCCCAGCAGCTGCTAGTGCTGATCATCTGAAACAGTGGAACCCACTTAAATGAATAATAATTAAAGAAATAAATTTCCCCGTGTGCCAGCCTCAAAACTTTTTGTTCAGCAATAAAGCGAAGGAGAGCCTCGCAAAATGAATCGCTTGGCTGTTTCCGAAGTAGGCTGCCTGCGTCGCAGCGGGCGAAGCGGGGTTATAATGGGACTTATTAAAAGAGCCGGCGTGGCTCGAGGAAGCCTTTTCCTGGTTGCCAAGGTCATGCGTGAAACAGGGTGAGCAGAAGCAAGTGTGGCTAACAGCAAAACGCCTTCCCTTGAGGAGTAAAAAATAACGGGAAGCTGGGATGACCCCGTTATGGTCATCCCCGAGTCGGAGCATCGGACGGTGGAGCCGATCGTTGGCCGGCCGCGGTCGCTTGGGCAAAGCCCTGGTTGTTTCCCTCCCTGTGTAAGATTTCCATAAATGATCCTTGATTTGGGGCAGATGGGCAGCAACGGGCTCGGTGGTTCCCTCTGTCCCCAGGGAGGGTGACCTGCACGGTGGGCACAGGCCATCGCCCTAACGATGCTCTCGCCCTCTTGCGCATCCCTTGGCCCCGGCGCACCCCGGCTCTGCAACTTCTCCCTTTTTTTTAGACTATTTCCCTTTTCTACAGTCTTTCCACCATATAAAAAAATAAATTACTAGATCAGATGTGCAAACAGACCTTTCCACACGATAAGGTCCTGGTCCTTGAGTTGTGCCCTAGGAACAATAAAGTCCTTCCTAAATAATTAAGCAGGTAATAATTAACCGTGCTCCCTCCGCGCAATATTTGCAGCCAATTTTTAACGTGCATTCGTTGCGTTGCAAGCCCTTGGGCGAGGGGGAGCTGAGCAGAGGTTTCGGAGCTGGATGGAAGCATCCTGCTCCCCGTGCTGGCATCCTGGAAAGCACGGACCATTGCTCCCGAGCGTGGTTCCTGGGCTGCCGAGGCAAATCTCTGCCAACCTTTCCCCGGAGGAGAAGGACCGGGATGCGGGAGATGGACCCCCTTGAGCTGTGTTTTGGGGTTATGGAAAAAAAAAAGTCCTAATTAATGTGTTGGTGGATGGGAGCAGTATCCAACCTGTTCATTTTAAGCATTTTTCATGGTTGTGGAGCCTTTGACAGGGATAAATTCTGCCTCTTTCCCCTTTTCCATCAAAAGGTGGAATTTCGAGCAGGAGGCGAACGCCGCGGAAAACACCGCGGGACCGCTCGGCTGTGGATTCCTTCAGAGGAGTAGGAAAAAAAGAAAAACACGGAGTTAGGCTGTAGCCCCCGCTATTAATCATAGCTGTAATCATGCATTTAATGAACATGACAGCTCCCGCTCCCTCCGGAGAGCCGCGTCGAGTCTCACGGCTGGGTTAGGTACAACAATCACTTCTCGACGCTCGCGCTTGATAACACCGAGAGCCGCCGGAGCAGCCAGTGTCGGGTTGGGATGATGCATTAAGAGAAACAAGCCCGTTTGCACGGGCTGTGTATTTCCTTACAGATGATGCTCTTCAAACCGACTAAATCATTAAGAAGAAGGGAAAAAAAAAAAAAGAAGAGCAGAGAGAGAAAACCACCTGTCCCTTATGCGGGGTATAAAATATCAAGCCTGACGCCGCCGTGCTGTGTGTAATCAGTTAAAAAGCCCTTAATGTGCAGTTCTTGATGCTCTCCCCAGCAACTTTTCTTTTTTTCCATCCGTTTTTTTCCTCCCCTTCTTGTTCCCGCTGCCTTTGAGCGTGCACACGGGGGGAACTTGCCATGCCACTTATTTAAATCTTTGCAGCCAGGGCCTTTTGCAATACAGAGGAAAATGTAATAGGGGATGTGCGAGTTGCTCCCCTGATCCGACAGCACCGCTGCGTCCCGACGCTGAGGCTCTCCCCGGCTGGAGAGCAACCGGGGAGAAAAACAGGACAGATTTGGGACTGGCATCTATCCTGCAAAATAAAAGTGCGTTATGTCTGGACCAGATGAGATTCCCAGAGATCAGAGTCAAACCCTGGGGGCATCGTTTTGGCTTTTTGTTTAATTTAGTCCAGACTGCAGCAAAATTCAGCTCCTGATTTTTTAATTTAACCCTTATCCCATTCTCTGGTGTCTTTTGCTCAGCCCCGGTTTCACACCGCGTGGGTTACTTTGAGCATACAGATACACCCCGAATCTCCACTCTCTGCAAAATATCAGACGCTTTGTATTTATTAATGCAAATCTCTTGATAGCGGCTCTAACTGGGCATCCCGAGTTGGTAACCACTCTAAAAATCAAAACTTGGGCTTCTTGGACCTCCTTAAAGGTCTGAGACATCAAACTCGCTCTCCTGCATCTCCTCCCTTGCTGCTTTGATGCTCACAGAGCCTTGCTTGTATTTAAACTTCTTTTTGCACGCTGCGAAGGCTTCTAAAAACACCATTGCGCCGGAGCCCGAGTTTCCTCCGTAAATCCCAATCGACGGCGAAACGCGTAATTACGGAGCTTCTTAAGCAGCAGCCTTACGCAGCGCAGGGCTGTCTCCTCCTGGGGAAATATTTAGGTGGCTTTCTAATAGTTATGAGATGATTTGCACTCAGGATGAGTAATTAGGCGGTGGGAAAGCGTGGATGAAGGGTTTCTTTGCCGGCTGCCCATCTGATGCTTTGCCAGACCTGCTCGGCGTGCTGGCTGGATGCATCTCACCGGATTTTGCCGTGGATGGGACCGGCTCTCGGGCGGTTAAACTGCCTCCAGGCTGTGCGTTAATTCACAGCAAGAGCCCGTAACGGGAGATGCGCATTGCCTCTCCGCGTATAACAGCATGACTTCTTGCCAGAAGATAAAAACTGAGCAAAAAAACCCCCAAACATTATGCCATGGATGTATTTTTGCTATATATAAATTTAAAAACCAGTGGCACGAGGCTGTCGCACCTTTTATTTATTTACTTATCTATTTATTTCTTTAGCGATTCCTCCTTTCTGGCTGAGATGTGGTTGTCAGGCTACTTTAACTAAAAGGGTGGCACACAAGCACGGGAGCGTGTTCGTCCCCGAGAGTCCGCTTTTATGCCCGGGTATTAAATATTTAGAGAAATTGTCTGCTGCCCTGGGGAGCCAGCTCCTGGTATAGCCCGTCCTGCTGAGCTTGCTTTAAGGAGCATTAAACATAATTGCAGAGGGCTGAGGGATGCTCTATCCCTACCCTAATGGTCGGACTTTAATTTGGGTCTTTCTCCCTGCATCAGTTGGGAGGTCAACCTCGCTCGAGCGCGCTGGCCTCTTAACCCACGTCCTCGCTAAGAGGTGCTCTGCCGCAGCTTCGGAGCGACCTGAAGTTGATGTGCATTTATTTTAGTGCTGAAAACTAGTTGAAAAGATGCTCCTACAGCAAGGCAGCTCTGTGATGATGGGGAAGCCAAAAAAAAAATGCAAAAAACCCCTCAGCGGTGGCTCAAATGCCCGGTTGATACTCAACGCGCTCGCGGCAAGCTTGAGTGAGCTTGCGGCAAGCTGGAACGCGCTTGCCGGTGAGTTGCACGGAGCTTGCTCGATGCCTCTGATCGACAGGCATGTGCCGCCCCTGCCGGCATCGCGCCTGCGCCAACTGCTTTTATTTGCAGAGGGAACAGATGGGGCTTCGCCGACGCCGGCAGCCCGAGTGACAGCTTGCGCGCGGGGAGAGCGCGGTGCCGCGCTATCAAATTCCACTCGCTCACTCCCCAACACGCCCGGGCTGGCAGGTGAGTGACTGAGCCGCTCTCGTACCACCTGGAAAGCTGAGATACAGCCTTTATTTTCGATTCATTCTTTCCTACGCCAGTCAAGGACAATTTAATTACGCGCGCGCGTGTATCGGAGGCAGGCGCTGGGCTTCCCCGGCCGGCTGCAGGGAGCAGCCAAGCCAAGCGTGGAAATTTGCTGGACCGATAGCGCAAGCGTGCGAAGTGCCCAGAGGGGTTTTTTGGCACGTTTGGGTGCTGAGGGGAAAGGTCCCTGCTGTGTTTGAAGCTGACAAGGAGCCCTTTTGCCGTGGCTGCTCCGGAGGTGCCGGCAATGTGGAGGTCCGTAAAGAGCATCCTCACCCATCTGGGCTCCAGGAGCTGCTTGCTTTGGGTTAAGCAAAAAGATCATAGAATCACAGAAGGGTTTGGGTTGGAAGGGACCTTCAAAGCTCATCCAGTCCAACCCCCCTGCCGTGAGCAGGGACATCTTCAACCAGATCAGGTTGCTCACAGCCCCGTTGAACCTCACCTTGAATGTTTCCAGGGATGGGGCATCTACCACCTCTCTGGGCAACCTGGGCCAGTGTCTCACCACCCTCAGTGTAAAGAATTTCTTCCTTATATCCAGTCTGAATCTCCCCTCTTTGAGTTTAAAACCATCACCCCTTGTCCTATTGCTACAGGCCTTGCTAAAAAGTCCATCCCCAGCTTTCTTATCAGCCCCCTTTAAGTACTGAAAGGCCACAATCAGGTCTCCCCGCAGCCTTCTCTTCTCCAGGCTGCACAACCCCAACTCTCTCAACCTTTCTCCACAGCAGAGCTGTTCCAGCCCTCGGACCATTTCTGTGGACCTAAAATACTGAGGGCCGTGTGAATTCCTGCAAAATGTGATGATTCTGAGCAAATGACCTGTGTTTTTGTCTCTGTTTCCCACAGCGAGGTTGCATTGTACACCCAGCCCCGGCTTCTCTCCATCCGGCTGCCTGAACCGATCGGCTACGAGCCGATACATCGCCAGGTCTGTACTTGCGGGGAGGAACGGCGTGCTCCCCCTCTAGCCGCTGTGCGTGATTTATGCTCGGGAGGGTGTCAGCAGCTCGAGACGCAGCTATTTAACGGGCTGTTTATTCGGTGAAGCTCTGGCTGCTACTTTTCCCCCAACCTCTGCTACGAGGTGCTTTTAAGCTCAGCAGAAAGCCACGGTTTCTGCTTGGAAAGGATTTGAAAGGTTATTAGTGGATAGCAACACCTTTCTGCGAGGAAAGAACACCAAATCCTGCTCGGAAAGTCCCTTTTTAAACCAACTGTATTGTTCTCAAGGGGTATTTTGGGTTTTTTCCCGCAGCTTAGAAGCCCATCCCAATTTAACCCAGCAAACCTGCTGGTTTTCCTTCTTGCTGTCCCACCCACAAACTGGGAACCTGCCACGTGGCAACTGGAAAGCACCGTGTATGCTGGAGAATGACGGCACGTTCCTGGTGTTCAAAGCCCTGCCAGATTTCTCCGTGCCTTTTTTTTTTTTGTGCTACAGATGTGCCACATATCATTGTGTCCTTAAGTACGAGCGTTTGCAGACAAGTCCCTCTTAATTGCAGCAGACTAAAATTTATTCCCGAAATATGGCTGTTCCAAATGTCTGTATACAGACATAATGCCAGATTCTAGCTCTATTTTATCATATCCTACCACTAATATCAACTAATTTAAAATGTGTCATCGGAGTTAATTAGTCCAGCTTGCAAATGCTTTCTCCGCAGGTCAACGTGCCGGTGACCTGGCCAGGTATCACAAGTAGCCGAGGTGTTGACTATGGGAGAGCCTTTTTTCAATATCATAATTTCAGCAGAGAAATATTCTTTTTTTAAAGGCTTGCCTTGCCTTGGAAGCAGCTCAAGGTACCAAGAAGCAATTTGTGGCGGGGTTTGGTGTCCCCCGAGCCATTCGTGATGAAAGAGGTGGTGGCATTTCTGATGCCTAAATGGGGCTTTCACATTCAGCGTTTTGGCTGTATGAAGTTGTCTTTTTCTCATTGCGTTTTAACTCGAGAACTGCAGACAACCAATAATTATAGAGGTAAAAATGTGCGTTCTCCCCTAAAATAGTTTCCTTGAGTGAGTATTTATCATGGGCCATGCTACTGTGACCCTTAGACCTGTGGTTCTTGCACAGGGAGGACCAAAACTGTGGAAATACATAAATATTATATAATATTTATATATTAGACATATCTTAAAATAATTTTATATATAAATATTTCTCCTTAGTCTCTAAGGAAGCAATGCATACAACTACTCAGAGAACCTAAGGCGAGTGGGTTTTGTTTGCCCTATCCAGAGCGCTGTGTCCTCTGCAAACTTGAGTTGACCGTGCTCTACCATCTAATTATCTGCTCGGAGAGATCAAACGTGCCCTCCGTGGCGTTGCATTCACCCAGATCTCAACACTTCCCTCTTCGTCCTGGTCCCATACATCTCTAAAGCTGCTGGGTAATTACCTCTTCAGCTGGAAGCTTATGGCAAACGTGTGCTGAGCAACTTTTGATATCCTTAAGTAACTTCTAGTGGTACCAGGCAATTAATAGCGACTTTTTTTGATATTTGGTGTTACCTTGTGTTCCTGTCACGTAGGCCCTCATTCACTGAGGTCCATAAGCAGGTGCCCACTTGAAGACCTTGAATAGCCCTGGGACGTGCAGCGGGCCAGCTGGCAGGGACACGTGCTGAAGTGTCCTCTAAGTTGCTCAGCGTTTGCATCCTGTGCTGCACGAGCCCAGCACGGGAGAAGATGTTTTCTGCCTTATCATGTTCCCCAAAACTGCGGGAAGCTCTCTCCATGCTCATAAAGTCATAGGAGAGGATCATGGCCGTGGAGGTGGGAAGGGATCTCTGGAGAGCTCTGTCCTTCCTCCTGCCCCAGAGGGCCTTTTGTCCTTCCAGCATCTCTCTCTGAGAAGGTCTGGTTCCACCTTCTCTACGCCATCCCATTAAGAAGTCACAGAGGACAATAAGATCCCCCTTGGCCTTCTCCTTGCTGAGCAAATCAGCCCGTGGCCTCTGCTCATATGTCCTGTGCTCCAGCCCCAACCATCTTGGTGGCTTCCGCTGAACACACTGCCATCCATCACTGTGTTGTACTGGGAGCCCCAAACTGGACCCAGTGCCCAGCTGTGGTCTTGCGATTGCCAAATAGAGGGGATAGATCCCCTCCTTCATCCTTCCGGCTGCATTCTGGCTCATACCGCCCACGGTGTGGTTGGTGTCATCACCACAAGGCCACCTGGCTGACTCCTGGATGCCTTGTTGTTCCCCAGGGTTGTCTTCTGCAGAGGTGCTTTCCAGGCAGTCGGCCACAACCTGTCCTGCTGCATGGGGTTAATTCTATACCAAATGCAGGTGTTTCCAGGGAGATTGGCCTCATCTTGCAGATTTTTAAAGATTCAGGGTGAAGTTGGCCAAAAATCAAAAAGACCTAAGAGCTCATGGCCCAGCACCAACTCCCTGAATATCTCAACTCTCTTTTCCAAGTGAAACTTGGGCTCCTCTGTGATTTCAGGTGCTGTTGACCTGTCTCCACTACGTCATTGTTGCGTTGAAGTTGGTGATGTTACCTGACCCCGTCTGTCTTTCTCCGTTTAGCCGTGCTGTTCAGCGAAGTTTGGCCATCATTCGTCAAGCCAAGCAGAAGAAAAAGAAGAAGGAATACTGTATGTACTACAACCGCTTCGGCAAGTGTAATCGCGGGGAGAGCTGCCCCTACATCCATGATCCGGAGAAGGTGGCTGTCTGCACCAGGTATGGATGGACACAGCGTGCTTTGGCCCGTCACAGTAGACTGGGCTACTTTGGGTTGGTTTTGGTGCTTGAATCATAGAATCATAGAATTGTTAAGGTTGGAAACGACCCTTAGGATCATCAGGTCCAACCGTTAACCTACCACTGCCAAGTCCACCACTAACCCATGTCCTCAAGTACGGCATCTACACGGCTTTTAAATACCTCAGGGATGGGGACTCAACCACTTCCCTGGGCAGCCTGTGCCAGTGCCTGACCACTCTTTCAGTAAAGAAGTTTTTCCTAATATCCAACCTAAACCTGCCCTGGCGCAGCTTGAGGCCATTTCCTCTCGTCCTATCGCTTGTAACTGGGGTGAACAGACCGACCCCCACCTCTCTACAACCTCCTTTCAGGTAGTTGTAGAGAGCAATAAGGTCTCCCCTCAGCCTCCTCTTCTCCAAACTAAACAACCCCAGCTCCCTCAGCCGCTCCTCCTAAGACTTGTGCTCTAGACCCTTCACCAACCTCGTTGCCCTTCTCTGGCCACGCTCCAGCCCCTCCATGTCCTTCTTGAAGTGAGGGGCCCAAAACTGGACACAGTACTCGAGGTGCGGCCTCACCAGTGCCGAATTGCTCTTGTGATATTCCCCAGGGAAACAACCCGATAACGGAGACGTAAGACCATGAGAACAGCTATTGTGGGTCAGGCCCAGGATCTGCCCAACGCCATTGAGCTGGCAGGTACCTACAGGAGGAGGACAAGACGAGGCACAGAGAGAAAAGCTCTTCCTCCTGGCTGGGACCTCTCAGCTTCTGGCAGTGAAGCCCTGCAGCCTGGTAGCGTTTGGTTGTCAGAGGTTGCAACCAAACCATCATCATGTAATAGTCAGTTCTTTTTTTTATGAATGTATTTAGTCTTGTCTTTAACACATGGTATTTATGGCAATGGGTTGCACAACTGAATTACGGACTGCATGAAAAGTGCTTCCTCGACTGGCTGCTCAAATATCGCGCTGGGCACCTCCTCACTCCTCGTTCATGAGAAGGATGGAATAATCATTCCCTGATCACCTTCCAGGCATCATTTATAACTGTATAGTCCTCCCTTCTCTGTCCAAACTTCCCAGGCTGGAGAATCATGGTCTATTTAATCTCTTCTGGTAATTTTTCTCTAAATTTACACAGCATTTTACGCCTATTAATGGTAATAAAGCATCGCACAACCAGCCTCCAAGTTAAATACGCACGTTTGGGTTGTTCTGCACAGGCTGTAGGGATTACAGCAATATTTATTTCACATTTTGGAGGTAGATACCATCACCAGGATGTTTACGTCTAATAAGTAACCTTCCAGATCGTAGTACAGAAGCTCTAAAAAAATGAAAAAAACAGAGTAGTGTTTTAAGAACTAGTAGTAAGATCAAATCAACATTTCTTAAATATAATTAGAATAATAGTCCTTAGTCATTTACCTACTGCTGTCAGGTTGGAGATGCCATCAGGGTTTGCTGGGTGGAATTTAGAGGCTAAAACATTTAGCCAGTCCCCAAGGAGACCCTCTGACTTGAATGATTTTGTGGGTCCTGGGTAATATCTGGTGCAGATATCGGAGCGGTGCAGATCTGAGCTGAGCAACTTGAGAGCCTGCCCTGCCCATGCACTGGGTGATTTCTTCTAGCAGCATTTTTCAGATCCGCTCGGATTCGTGCAACAGATCTGAATCCTTCAGCCTGTGACGCCATGCGGCTACGAGACTTGATAATTTATTACAGGAGAACTGATTCACGTTGCCAGCTCATTATACCTGCCCAACAGTTGATTAAACTATATTATTAGTCGTTTAAAAAGTGTAGAAAAGCCAACTCCACTGATGAACTCCTTGAGTAATTTCTCTGTAAAATTGCTGCTGTACTAGAAATCATTTGGAGGTTGCACAAAGCTCGATGGGAGACCATATAGGAGGGAAAGGTGATTTATTTTTTACTGGTTTCGCTCGCTCTCACTCATTCTCCCATAACACATCCTCACGAGCACCGAGGCACGTGTGTCCAAGGTATCCAGTCAGGATTGCTTCTGGTGACACAGAGGACAAGGGATGCTGGCTACTGAGTCCTCACTTCGAATCCTTGGTTCTTCTTAGGTTGGTGACCAAGTCTGTGCCCTTTGAATACTTTAGGACAACGCTGATTTACTCCCAGTCTTGTGTCTCCTTACCCTGGTGCCTTCTAGCTCCAATCTCGTTCTTTAGCTTTGTTATCGTCTCTTAATTTTCTCCGTTTGCTTTTATTTTAGGGTGTCCTTTATTTTCCAGATCTGGGTGTTTTGAGGAGGTGCGCATAGCTATGCTATGATCGCAATCATCTGCAAACCTAGTTGCCATCAACCAGCTGGTTCTCACATCTCTATGTTCCCATTTATACTTTGTTCAGACCAATCTGAATTTGATTTTATTTTTAATGAATCTCTCAATGTTCAACTCTAAATTTACCCAGATTTTATAAATAAAGCTGGGGGCATATTCTCTGCTCCAGAACCTCCCTGCAAGGTTATGCAGCTCAGAACATGTTCCCCTGGAGTCTGCTTTTGGGGGGTTTCATAGAATCGTAGAATCATAGAATACCAGGTTGGATGGGACCTCAAGGATCATCTGGTCCAACCTTTCTAGGCAAGAGGTTGGACCAGGGTCCAAACTCCATGATAAACCTGATAAACTTCTGGGTCCAAACATCCTCACGTGCCTTGGGATCTTGGTTTCTATTGCGTGCCTGTCTCTGCTCCTCCTGGTTGTTGGCTGTTCACACCCGGAGGTTCTCCTGGTGCTTCACCCAGCATCTGGTGTAATCAGGGCTCTAGGAAGGACCTTTCTCCTTCTGGGAGCAACATCTCTGAACCTCACGGTACAGGCCTTGCTCTGCTACTAATAAACAGCCAAATACGATGGAAGAGCAAAATCTATTGGGAAGCATCAGCTGCTCTTCTAAGAGGAAAGACCTGTACTAATTTAGGGCATGAAATGGGATTTAACAGCGAGCTTGGCAGCAGCCGTGTGTATTCACAACCTCAGGGCAAACATGGCAATGGGGCAAGGCAGACGTTCGGTGTTTAAAACTGCATGTTTTGCGGTCCACCTCATGCTCAACCCTCTCCTTCTGGTGTATCTGCAGGTTTCTCCGTGGCACGTGCAAGAAGACGGACGGGACCTGTTCATTTTCCCACAAGGTGTCCAAAGACAAGGTCTGTATGGCTTCCCAACGAGCGCTGTGCGGCTCTACGAGCGAGCAGACCTACGCTGGTGGTTGTAGGGAAGTCTGCCTCATTGAGTGCTTCCAACAGAGTTCGTTTGTAGTTTGTTGGCCAAGCTGTTCAAGCTCATGATGGGGTTGTGAGAGCAGAGCGTGCTTCTTCAACCGGTGAGGTGAATCGGTAGATGAATGCATTAAGCAGCGGATTGGAAACCAGAGCACCTGGGGCTGTGCTGGGTAACGTGCGTTGGGTTAAGGAGTGCTTAAACTCCAGGGATCGGAGAGGCAGAGCACGGGAGTAGCGTTTATGTGCGTCTAATCCTTAGCTACCTCCGTAAGATAACCCTTCCCTCTAAATCACCCTGTGCTGGGGGCAGAGGAGGAGGATGTTTTAACATACAAGAGGTCAGAGGTATAAATTAACCTTTCTAAAAAGCCAGGCAGTGAAACCGGCTGGCAGAACGGCTTTTGAGTTCATCATCCTTTTCAACCTTCTTGATGTATTTGGGGCTCTGCGGTTTTATTACACAGAGCGAGGTGGAAAAATAATTAGGTTTTCTTTTGGTGATTATCAGTTGACGATTTAGCAGATTAACCTCCATTCAGTGGCTAGGATCTCCGGTCGGACGTAGCTTTGGAGACCTCAAGCGTTGAAGCCGAGGTGAAGTCGGTGCTGAAGGTTAAGTGTAGCTGCGGGTCCTTTGCTGAGCTGGGATGTGCTTCAAGCACGTATTTACATTTCGGCTTTGTTGGATGGATTTGGAGCATCATTCCTCTGCTACAGACAAAGGATCACCCAGACAACAGCAGTAAGGTTAATCCCACCGGGGTATTGAAACGCCGGCCAGAGCGGCGTCGCTGCGTGGGGAGCGGTTTGTGATCGGCTCTGGTGTCAAGGCTCCGCTGTTGGGTCGGAGATGCCAAAAAGCGGCACGCGAACGAGGCCCGTTTTTCGCGGAGAAGCCCGTAAGGCTCAGTCCTTCATCGTGTCGCTCAATGAGTCTGCAGCCCCCCTTGGCTGTATTTCTGGCATGTCATTTGTCGAAAGCAGCTTTGTCAAAGCTTTCGCAGCTGTGCCTGGGGCACGGCGGGGACCGGAGCTTGCCTGAGCCGTGCCGGATCTGGAAGTGCTGCTTTTAATTACTCCAGCTTTGGTTATTGAGCCTGTGCCCTGTGAATTGTCCTTACAGCACCTTCTTCTCCCCACTCCCTTTGAGCATCACCATCCTCCCTTCCCCATCCACAGCATCATGTAGGTAATTACTGACCTGTAAAGGATTTAACCCATGGGACGTCGGGTCTCATCGGCATCTGGGACAGGACCTTTTCCAACAGCATTTGCCTTTGGGCATGCAGTTTTCCCGTCTCCCTTTCCCTCCGTTCGCCTAAGGCACGTTCGTTGTCAGCGGGGAGCTCATAAGTTATCCTGGCGGTGAGCAGAGTCGCTCTGAACGAGGCACAAAGCACCATATGTTTTTTACATGTATCTCTCTTCAGTCACTTAATCACGAGTATATAAAATAGAGAAGATAGACTGGGGACAGCTGTACTCCCTGACTCGTGGCATGTCAAAGGAGGAATGGGGATGAGAATTGATAGAAGGAAAAAGAGCTGGTTTGGGTTTTTTTTCTTCCTATAACATGTAGTTAGACTTCAGAAATAAAGAAGCCAAGAAAGTTTCACAAAGGGACTGGCTTTTGGTGTATCCAAAATTGATATAATTAATGCAGATTTTGAATGGACATGGGGCCAGCGACTTCTTTTCACCCGAGTAAGTGATGCGCAAGTGCTAACGTCATCACGCAACCCATTGCCTGCGCCTCCGAGCCGAAGGATTGATACTCATCCAGACTGCACGGGACCGTTGGCTTACATCTGTACCGGCGAGTTAAACGGTATTTCAGCAGCTGCTGGAGCTTGGTTTTGGTCCCAGGGCAAAAACCTGGGTGAGACTTGGGAGTTGGAGATGGCCAAGGAGCCACCATGGTCGGTTTTTTGGCCACAGCCCTGTCCACCAAAGGATGCGATGGCTGGATGTGGATGGGTTTGAGCCAGCTGGTCTTGGTACCTGGGAATATTCCTCGGCGTGTTTAATTTGCTGGTGGAGATGTGGCCTCAGTTTCCCCTCCAGAAACACTGCTGTGTCTTGGTGCCTGAAGGAGAACCTCAAGCTTTTGGCTTCTGGGCTCCGTTTTGGGTGGATAGATGGAGAATGACGGCTGCAGCGTGGAAAACTCAACCTTTCCCCCTTAGCAGCACCTCTTCAGTTAGGAATTGGGGAAGAATAATGATAATATCATCACGGTAATAAAACGGAATTAAAAAGGAGTGGCCATGCAGAAGAGAGAACTCTGGGGTCTAGAGCACAAGTCTTATGAGGAGCGGCTGAGGGAGCTGGGGTTGTTTAGTTTGGAGAAGAGGAGGCTGAGGGGAGACCTTATTGCCCTCTACAATTATCTGAAAGGAGGTTGTAGTGAGGTGGGGGTTGGTCTCTTCTCCCAAGTAACAAGGGATAGAATGAGAGGAAACAGCCTCAAGCTGCGCCAGGGAAAGTTTAGGTTGGACATTAGGAAAAACTTCTTTACTGAAAGAGTGGTCAGGCCCTGGCACAGGCTGCCCAGGGAAGTGGTTGAGTCCCCATCCCTGGAGGGATTTAAAAGCCGGGTAGATGCAGTGCTTGAGGACGTGGTTTAGTGGCAGACTTGGCAGTGGTAGGTTAACGGTTGGACCTGATGATCTTAAGGGTCTTTTCCAACCTTAACAATTCTATGATTCTATGATTCTATAAGAGCTGATTTGCTGATGGCATTTTGGGGACAGAATCCCTGGAGAGGGGTCCCCCAGGACGCAGGTGGCCTCTGCCCACCTCACCTTCTTCCTTAGCAGTTTGCCGCTACCGAAGCATCATCTAAACCCAAGCTGAGTCATTAAATTAACAAGCCTACAAACGAAGCAGGCAGGTGCCAGCACTCTTAACGCGCTTTAGAAACAAATGCTTTCGGAGCACGTGTTTCTGGCCGCGCGCGTCGCGCTCCGTGGGGAAGGAGGATTATTTTTTGCAGGATTAGGCACCCCGAGGGCGGTTCAGAGGTCTCCGCTCGCCACCTTGTCGTCAGCGCGGGCTGGAAGAGAAACAACCTCCTCTGCGGAGTTCAAGCCTGTTTCAGGGTGATTTATAGCTGCAGGGATGCTGCTACCCAAAGCGAGAGGCGACTTTGCTTTTCAGCTCCCGTAGCTCCCTGTTAACCCGGGTGATTACTAGCAAAGGTGGCGTTAGCCTCATTTATCAGCGGCGGGGAAAGGCAGGTGAAGTCGCTCAGCAGAGGAAGGCAGCGGTTTTTCCCCGCTCGTGGGTTTTTTGGAGCGGATCCCACCCGCTCCTGGGATGAGGGGTTGGTGGGGCGGCTTGGTTTTGGCTATTTGAGTTGGGGTGTTAATGCGATAAATGATTTTCTGTCCCCGTTTTGCTAATGCCCCGTTAGTTGACTCTCGATTTCACTTTGTGGTTATGGGGCAAGGGAGAACCCCACAAACTCCTCATCGGAGGAGCTTCAAGTTATTGTCATGTATCAAACCTCGGTGGGAATTCACCGGGGATGGGACCCCGTGCCCGGTCCAGGAGGTGAAGAACCAAGAGTTTGGGGGGGCTTAGCTATTGGTTTGAGGACAAAACTCTTGCTCAACCTGGGGGCAATCCCGTGCCTCAGTTTCCCCACTGAAAAATGGGGACAACCCCTCTGTTTTCCATGGGAAAGCTGCGTGGGTTCAGCTGTCGCAGCAGCGGGGAGCCTTTCCCCATCCTAAGCAGCAAAACTTTTGCTCCAAGGAGAGGATGCTCTCCGGGGCGGAGGGCTGCTCCAGATGGGCACGATGCTTCGCAGATGCTTTCAGAAACCAAACTGTTCCTCTAGCGATGGAAAAAGGAGCCTGGAGGAGAGGGAAAGCTGGCGGTGGGGAATTTTGCTCCACAGGGGATGCAGGGCAGAGCCCTCAGCTGAGGAGCATCCGTCAAAGGGATGCGCAGGGAATTTCTCCGCGACGGGGCAGAGTCCCGGTGATTGAGAGAAACCGGTAAATCTGAATGAATGGGTTTGTGAGTGAAGGTTAGCGAGAGGCTAGGACTCGGGCAACCGCCCGCTGCTGCTACAACAGCTTTTCCCCTTGAGGAACTCGAAAAGAATCAGCATTTTTCTCCCTAATAGAGCTTCAAAACTCTGTTGTGAGCAATTTGGAAATTCACGTTGAGTTTCGGGTTCATTAGCTGCTGGCTCCAAAGCGTGTACATAGTCAAAGCTGTCTAATACGGACGCACCGCACCAGTGCCTTGAATTAATGTTATTGTTATTTGTGTGGACGTAGTGGGGTGCAAACAAGGTTAATTGAAATGAGAGTGCTGCTTCCTCTTGATAATGGCTCAGGCTTGACAGCTAGGAGGAGTTTATTTTTGTAGAAGAGCTGCCTTTATTATCCATTTTTATTAGAGCTAATTTGGGCTCTATATCAAAAACTACATTAAGGGAATCATTTACGGTCACACCACCACCACCAAAAAAGATAGCCCCAGAGCCCTGTCCTTTATGTTAATGCCTGCAGTTAAAAGACAATTAAAAATAAACTCTTCTCTTTTAAAGCACCCTTTGTTTTCTTTCTTCTCTGCTTCCCCCTCCTTCTCTCTATTTCTCTCTTTGCCTCAAGTGAGCCAATTTAGTTAAAACCCTAATGTGCCCTTCAGGGAAAGGGATTTTTCCGGATAGCCTCGGCTGTGGTTATTGCAGAATTGTAAATATTAGTTTGGGGATGCTCGAACCGGCGGGACCGAGATGCTCCCGGTGAACGGAGGGATCGATACTGCGCCGAGCCGTAAGGAAATTTGGCGTGTAGGCGAGCAGCGAGGGATTGAGCAGGAGGAGCCGGATCGTCGCGGCGGCTTCGGGAAGCGCACGTTCCCGTCGGCAGCTGCCTAATCAGGTCGGGAAGTTGCCTGCGGTAGCCGGTGAGTTAAGGATGCTGAAATATCGCAGCAGGCTGGTAATTTGTTTTTAATTATAACAGCTGGCAGAAGGTGAAGTTTGTGGTTTGAGGATGATGAGGATCCTCGCTCGTTCGCTTCTCCCCGTCGGCTGTCGCGCTGCTAAAGCTTGGGAGCGGTGAATGCGGGAGCGGGGCTCTGCTCCGTGTATCCGAGCACTCTCCTCCTCGGCCGCTCGTGGCAGGAGCCCGGGCTCTCCTTCTCCTTTCCCTGCCTCCTGGAGCGTCCCTCCTCCGGCACACAGGGACAGGCATCGCTCCCAGTGCTTGGGGGTGCCAGGCTGATGCCTTGGCATGATGCAGCCCCCCCCAAAAAAATGCTTGCGGAGGAGCGATCGCTTGTTTTCCCCCTTGCCAGGACCCACCTTCTGGAGCCTTTATCTAACCACGTGCTGCGCATCCTCCAGCCACCTCCATACCCACGGAAGAGCCAAACAGTGGCGGCCCCCCCAGGATGCTGTTTTGGCCCTTGCGATGGCCACAACCCCCCATGGGAGAGGGCAGCCGGGCTGGGCACAAGCCCTGTGCCGCTGTTCCCGTCACAGCCGCGGCATCGCCCCTTGGGAAGGGCGTTCTGGGTCCTCAGCCACGCGACGGTGCGCTCGGCTTAGTGCCTGTTGCGAGCGAGGAGCCCGGGCAGCAGCCGCCCCTTCTCTCCTCTTCAAGGTTAGTTGGGAGCGTTGGCAGAAGATAAACCTGCCACGTGCGCCGTGGTGGCAAAGCCCCCGCGATAGCAGAGTTGATTACGATTCCCCCGTCCCTTCCCTGTGCAGTTTTCTTTCTGGTGGCAGTTTCATGCTTCCCACCCTCTCTCCAGCGTCCTGAAGGATGCTAAGGCAAGCGCGTTCCCCCCTGTGCATATATACACCGGGACCACGTAATGTCAGGGAGCTGCGTTGCAGGAGACCAATAGAAGAGCTAAAAATACCTCTGGGACCAGCGGCTGGCAAAAGGCATATATTTATTTTACATGTGTCATGGTTTTATTTCAGTTCTGGGTGTTGGAATGGTTCCTAATGACGAGTCGGGGGGGAGCGCTAACGGGTTTCTCATCCTCTGCCCTTGCAGATGCCGGTGTGCTCCTACTTCTTGAAGGGGATCTGCAGCAACAGCAACTGCCCGTACAGCCACGTCTACGTGTCCAGGAAGGCAGAAGTGTGCCAGGATTTCCTCAAAGGCTATTGCCCCATGGGAGAAAAGGTAAAGAGGGGACCAGCTCTCGGGATCCCGGGACAGATGCGCCTTTGCCAAAGCCACAAGCTGTTTTTCGCGCGAGCTACGGCACCGAAGGGAGTCGTAGAGCTGGAAGCTGCTGAACACCTGGATGTGATGAACAGCAGTCCTGTGCCTTTCCAAAGGGTTATGGGCAAAGTGGCTTGGTTGCCTTACAGGCAAGAAAAAAAAAAAGGAAACAAATTAAAGGCTGCAGCTTGCAAATGTTGTGCTGGTGTTTCCCTGGGAAGAGCCTCCCTGGGGTGTCCATGTTACCGGGGTCCGGTGCCTGGGCCGATAGCACCTGCCCTGAAACTTGCTCAGTTAAACAGATGAGAAGGGAAGGAAAAGGCTTATGAGTCCATGTTTTACATAGAAAAAACAGACATTAGTGCTTATTTCGCACGCTGGCTCTGTGATGGGTTTAAACCCTTAGATCTTGTGGCTCAGTCTTAGCAGCGAGACCGCCCTTCCTCACTTAGCCTGCAGCAACTGAGCCTCAAGCTGTGCCCAGTTATGTACCTGGGGGGCTTCGTGGAGCCCACCTCCAGGTCCTGGGGGCCCTCTGGTTTAAATCAATGCAGTCAAGTCCTACATGGACTTTATGTGCACCCTGGGTAGACCGGCAACCTCGTCCGTGAGCTTACGGCACGCTACGTAACACGCAGAGCTCAAGAGAGAGCAGCTTTCCTGGAGTGGGGCCTGGAGCCGGCTGCCACTTGCTGGTTTCCAAAGGAATTTTAGGGCTGTTAATTGTAAAAAAGATGAAATTTTGGGGTTTATCCGGCATCTCATGGCTCCCCGCTTCTTTGTAAGTGTCGGGAGAAGCAGGCGGCAGCAAGCTCAGTTCCTCGGTGGTGTGGAGCCACGCTGCAGGATCTCACCTTGCTTCATGGCTAGGGGAGAGCGTTGGCTGTGCTGGTGTTCCCCTGCGAATCAAAGCGACCGTCCTATCTGACTCCTCTTTGCTGTTTTCCATAAATTTAATACTATTTTTGCCCCTAGGTGTGAACCACTCTGCTGTTAGTAGAGGACGTGGTTTTCTTTTGGGTCCTGTGAACAAGATATGGGCCACCTTCACTTGGTTTCTCCAGCTGCCATCTCAAACTTGCGAGGGCAGCGATGCTGCCACATCCGAGTCCCCAAGCAGTTGTAGTTCAGAAGGGGCAGCCCGTCAATTTGCCACCAGGTTTGAATAAAGCAAAGGTGGACTCGGAGATTTATGGACACGATGCTTTTCTGCTGTAGTTGAGAGCTACCAGGCTTTTCTCTTCTGGGGTGGGTTATGCGGTGGGATTTCTACTCAACCTTTGACCACGCTCATCCTTTGACCATTGTGGCCAGCAGGTCGAGGGAAGTAATTCTTCCCCTCTACTCTGCTCTGGTGAGACCCCCCTGGAGCCCTGCCTCCAGCTCTGGGGTCCCCAGCACCAGACAGACAGGGACCTGTTGGAGCGGGGCCAGAGGAGGCCACGGAAATGGTCCGAGGGCTGGAACAGCTCTGCTCTGGAGAAAGGCTGGGAGAGTTGGGGTTGTGCAGCCTGGAGAAGAGAAGGCTGCGGGGAGACCTGATTGCGGCCTTTGAATACTTAAAGGGGGCTGATAAGAAAGATGGGGAGAGACTTTTTAGTAGGGCCTGTAGAGATAGGACAAGGGGTGATGGTTTTAAACTAAAAGAGGGGAGATTTAGACTAGATCTAAGGAAGAAATGTTTTACGCTGAGGGTGGTGAAACACTGGAAGGGGTTGCCCAGAACGGTGGGAGATGCCCCATCCCTGGAAACATTCAAGGCCAGGCTGGACGGGGCTGTGAGCAACCTGATCTGGTTGGAGATGTCCCTGCCCATGGCAGGGGGGTTGGACTGGATGAGCTTCAAAGGTCCCTTCCAACCCAAACCATTCGATGATTCTATGATTTGCTGTGCAACGTTGGCCCATCTCTATGAACCCAGCTGGAGGATGGGAGCCATCCTCTTCTCTCGGTCTGCTTCTCTCTGGGGAGGTTGCTAGTCACCTCTAGGGCGCGTTTGATATGGAAGAAAACATTACATCAGTGTCCTGGCTTGGTTCAGCCGCTTCCACGAGCCGACAGCAAGCGAACGGGAGGAGACGGTGAAAGCCTCCTCCTTGAGCTGGAGACTCCAGGTGCCACATGGAAAACACGACCAGGAACTTTGCAAGCACTGCTTTAAATCGGTTCTTCGGCTGAAAAAACGAACCGCTAATGAAACAATCATTTTGTTTGCCTCAAGTCTGCCAGATTGCAGGGCACCATCCCAAATATGCCCCAGCGGGCCTATGGAACGATATTATTTTATTGCATTTAATAGATAACGCGTGAATAAGTGTCTGCCTAAGCACGGTTTTGCTTAGACTTGCTGCTTCTGGAGATTTCTAACTCATGATTTCGGCTGCTTTTCACTGGGGAATTTGCTGGGATGAGCAGTCAGGTGCTTGGATCCACGTGCTGCTCTGGGCTGGAGCCCCAAAGGGCTCTTCTCCTCCTTTTCTCCATCCCCGTAGCTCTCGTTGGCAGAGGTACAACCCAGCAAGTGAAGCCGTAGGTGCTCAGCGCCCATCACCGTGGCGTCATGGTGCGAAGCCACCAGCCTGTCCCAGAACTCAAACGCAACAGCGGATGGTACCTTCTGCAAGGCAAAACCATCCTTTCCCGAGGAGAAAGCGCTACGGAGCAAAAGACAGGCAAAAGGAAGGGGAAAAAAGCCCAAAGTGCGAGCTTTAAGGAGAGCAGGACATCAGCAGGAGTGGAGGGAAACGCTAATAAATTAGTCTGTGCCTAATTACTTTTTGTGGCAGAGCGTGGAGGGGACCGCGTGCAGGACAAACATTTCCTCCGAAGGAAAACACAGGCATCCTGCCGCCTCCCTCCAGCACAGCGCTAGCCACGCAAGCAGGGTCCCTACAATTATTTTTAAAATATTCCAATTTAAATGAAAATATAAAAGAGATATTTAGAATATTTATTCTATTAGTAAAAGTGCTTACTGCGTCACTTTTAGAGTGTCAGAAAAGCATTCTCCTACAGATGATGGATAGCAGCCTGTAATTATATATGGGGAGAAATTGCTGAGCGGGCCATATTTAACTGGGGAGGAGAAATACCAGCTTGGGCCATTAAGGGTTAATTTTATTCTCTAAATAATATAAAAAGTGCTGAGTCCGTGCCTTTGCTCAAAGTAGAAAGTCCTCAAATGGACCCCGGAGAGTTTATAATATTCTACTGAATCAAGTAAAAATGTTAACCTTGCTTCATAAAACGATGGCTTGTTAAAGATGCGCAGTCCCTTTTCTTTTGAATAATTTAGGACGGGAGTAAATCTTCTCTCGTTCTGCCTTTCCCTGTCCGAGGAACGGCGAGAGCCGTCTGCCTGCGGTCTGAACCACAAAAGGCACAGACGGCAAAGGTGTGCGACACCGGCGTAGCATCCTCAGAGGATAAACTCAAACGAGGATGGCCGGTAATTAGGAATTGAGCTTCTTTTGCGCTGGGGTTGGTACATTGGGCTCTTCTCCCCGTTGTGTTTTCCTCTCTGTGCTCCCCTGAAGAAGCACGATTTCTGAGTTTTATCAGACCTTCATAAAAAATGTCCATTATTATCCATAATTTATGGCATGTTGTTGGTGGTGTCACCTCTTAAGTACTTTCTAGAACGTCTTGCAGGATGCTCAGGCCAAGTTGATCGGCCTTTGACTGTCGTAACTCCGACTGCGCGAGCTCTTTGTACAAACGATGCCAGGACCGGCCTGCTCTGGCTTCATCAGGAGCTCAGAATAAGTGAGAAAGCTTTAATTTTGCATTCCCAAGTCCCGTTTTCAGGAACGTAGACTGTAGAAGGTAAAGGTCCTTGCACCCTTGGGGAGAGGGGACAGCTCCTGTATGAGACCATGACCACGTCCTTCGTTAAGGGAGCGTTACCCCCAGTATTAGTCGTTTCCAGGAGGGAGCTGGTAGAAGAGCCAGAACCTCCATTTCCAGCATCCTCACCGGTTCCTCGGTTGTGGCTTGGGAAGTTTCTCCACCCTGTGTGGGCGCATGTGGACCTACAGCTTCCTAAAGAGAGTGGAGGGACCTGCAAGTTCAGCTTGGTGAAGCAGTCAGTGAAATATGGCTCCAAATGGCTCTGAATCATCTCTAAACACAACGTCATACGTGTCTTAGCTAAAGCCATGAAGCAATGCCCACCATGGAAATCTCCTTGACGCCTTGCCTGGAGGTCCTTGACCTTCTCTGGCACCATGAAATGGTCATGCTGGGTGAGGCTGGTCCCTCTGGGTTGGTCACCTGCACTGGAGGAAGCCCAAAGGAGGAAGTGGGACGAGAGGGAGAAATGAGGCCTCTTGCAGGTGCTCCCCAGGGTTTTCCGAAGACGTTTTAATGAGCTGCTCTACGGTAAAAGCTCCTCTCTGGTTCCCCATCCCTCCTCCCATACGGGTCCTTGTGTCTGCATCTCGGCTTGGGGCGTGGGTTCACTAGGAGAGGATGGGGTGAGGCTGGTGGGCGCAAGGGATGAGGTAGGACCAACAAGCGAATCCATGGTGGAGTGTCCCCCAGGGCTAGGGAGAAGCAGGAGATGTGGTCATGAGCAGGCCGCGTGGCCAGCGAGCCTGGAGGAGAGATGCTTGGCTTGTCCAAGAGGCAATTTCTCTGCCAAGCTGCTCTCCTTGCTGTGCCCACACTTGGCTCCTGAAATAATACCCAAATAATATGAAATAATATGAAATAATATGAAAAAATACAAAATAATACTTGGCCCAAAGGAGCTCGTAGGGTGATAACGTGCACTGCATGTTGGGCTGTTGTAATATTGGATGGCTAACCATGGGCTGAGATCTCTGTGTAGCTGAGAGCTTGGACCTGGGAATTATGGCAAGCACTTACATTACATCCATAGACGACCCCAAGGAGCAGGTGCCTTGAGATTTGCTTTACAAACACAAAACATGACTTACTGGGGAATAAACTGTATTTGTAAGAAGCGTGGCTAGGGTAGGTTTTGGTGCTAGCGTCCTCCAGCCCTCGCAGCGTGTCAGAGCAAAGGCAAGTGAGTCAGCCCGCTCCCCTCTAACTGCTGCATCTGTAAAATTGTTTTGTATTAAATAAGCTTTTCCCCCATGGTGTACATTAGCGAGCGTGCCGCATTAAATACCTATCTTCATATTGTTTCCATCAGCTGCCTTGAAGCCTGTGGGTAAATTGTTGCCCCGTGGGAACTGTTAAGCAGGAAGACACAGGGAGATTAAACAACGAAGCTACCGTGAAAACTCACGGGGAGATGTACTGGAATAAATCACGGGGAAGCGGGGGTTGTGTGCTCCGGTGTTTGCTGGCAACCCATCGTTCCTGGGGACCCCAACCGGCACAACCAGCCCCGGCCCTGCCGATGACGCTTGACCAGGGGACCTGCCATCGCAGCAGGGATGCTCATGCTCGACCTGTGCTGAAACTGCCCGTCGGTCTCCTAAAATCCATCTTTTCGGTCCTACTGAGTTGCTTGGCCAACAGCCTTTCACCAGAGCTCTGATGTGCACCTTATCCACGTAAAATATCGGCAACGCTCATGCTAGCAGGGGCAGGCCTGGTTAGCCCGCCCTGCCCGAGGAAGTGCCGCTTCCTTAGGAAAAATCATTTTCCTCCCCCAGCTGGAGCGTGGTGTTTTTCACAGTGGCAGCTGCTTGATTTTTCTGTAGAAAATTCAAAAGCGGGGACTTTTTCTTCACTGCCGCCTTGTTCTTGTTTGCGTTTCTTTAGTCTGATGACGCGTTGGGTTGGTTGTTTTCTCCTTTTCTGGTGGAAATTTAATAGGTTCCCACCATAAACTTATTTCATGTGTCTGATACATTAAAATTAACACAGTTCTTTAGGAAAAGCCACATGAGCTGTGTTAGCAGCAGCTAATAGTTAAATGTCTTTGGGGTTTTCTCTTAATTATCCAGTGCTCGGTTCATGATGGAGAGCGGCAGCCTGGGGTCCTTGTTCCCCTTGATCTGTTGTCACAGAAAGGTGAAGATTGGCCATCGGATGTTGGTTCTCTGGGCCTTTCTTCCCCCTCCTTTGGTCCCAGGTTGACCCCCAGCCAGCTTGCCTTTTCGTTGAGCACATGCAGTCATCGAGGAACCCATGTACGTTCATCCAGGTAGTTGCCGGCTGATTCCCAGCTCTGTAATTACACTCCACCTCCATCTTTCATCGAATTCATAGAATGGGTTGGGTTGGAAGGGACCTTTAAAGATCCTCTAGTCCAACCCCCTATGCCATCTTCCACTAGATCAGGTTGCTCAAAGCCCCGTCCAACCTAACCTTGAACACTTCCAATGATGGGGCATTCACAGCTTCTCTGGGCAACGTGGTCCAGTGTCTCACCATCCTCATCGTAACAAATTTGTTCCTCATGTCCAGTCTAAACCAACCCTCTTTCAGTTTAAAACCATTGCCTTTCGTCCTGTCACTACAGGCCCTGATAAAAAGTCTCTCTCCATCTTTCTCAGAAGTCCCCTTTCTATATTGAAAGACCTCAGTAAGGTCCTCCTGGAGCCTCCTCTTCTCCAGGCTTCTCCAACCCCAGCTCTCTCAGCCTTTCTTCCTAGGAGAGGTGATCATTTTGGACTTCTGTCCCAGGCAGTCGTGGTGGCCACCACAGCACCCATCACGTATGGTGTGGAGGTAAAGGACGCTGGCTCTCCTCTTCCAGCAGCATCGAGAGACTTTGTGACAGCAAAAAACTTGGAGGTGCTTAATGGCAGAAGCTTCTTGAGTCTCGCAATGGTAAGAATCACAGGGATTTATTAAGCTGCGTATAAATCCTTTAAGAATAATTTCTTGCTTCTCCATCCTGCTGTTCTGATCAGTTGTGCTCCTTCTCCCCAAGGTCCCCACTGCTGTGGTTGGGCTAGCGGTGGGATGGGAGCTGCTCTATGCTCACTGCTGCCATTTCAGAGCTCCAACCTCTCCCTTAGAGGAGAAGGACGTGGACAAATCTCTGGGTGAAAAGTCCATTGAGGGTTGTTAAACATCTTCTGGGGTGTGGAAATCCTGAAGGCCCAGGCTACGCCTTGATCTTGTCCCTCCAAAACTGGTACTGGCTGTGGCCAGAGAGGATCTGGGAGGAGTTTTGGATGTGTTGGGGGTTGTGAAGGGAATCACCCCCACTTTGCAAACAGCCTTCCCCTTTTCCTCCAGGTGTGCTAGCATTGAGAGAGGCCGTGTTTTGGGGCCGAGTTTCTTCCAGATCAGTTTTCTGGGTGGTAGCCTCGTACCTGTGGGTCTTCAGCATCGCATCAGTCGGTCAGCGAAGGCTTGCTCCTCTCCTGGAGGCCCTTCAGATACTGCGTGAGACCTTAAGCAGCTCCTTCACGTGTGGATCGTTTGGCCCACACTTTTAGTTTGGGACTGACTAAGAGGTTTCAGATGCAGATGGTTTTTCTTTCAAATCACCCCAGGGCTGATGCCTGGAGGCAGCCAGCTGCGGCAGGAGCAGATTTCCTGGCGTGAAGCGCTCATCTCCAGACTCCATGACGTTGTTGTGCTGAATTAGACCCAGTCAAGCTGAGAAGCTCCTCCATGCCCAGCTACCAGGGGGCCTGTTTGAAGTGCAAGAAGTCTTAATATAAAACCTCTCCTCTCAGTATTAGCATGGGGAGGGATACGGGGAAGGCTAAGCTTTGAGCCGTCCCAAATTTTCTGTATCTTGGCCGTACCTCCATCTTATTCCTTTCATGATCCTATCACAACTGCTTCCAATTTCCTCTCCCCTTTGATTCAGAGGGAGCTGGTGGTGGCGGGACACGCTCGTGGCGTTGGATAGGGAAGGGTGGGATCTTGTAGGTGTGCAGGATCTGGCCGGACCTGAGCAAAGGGGCTGTGGGGAAATGGTGATGGACCTCTCAACACGATGAAGGGCTGCCCAGGAGGCAACTGGGGGAGGACGTTCACTGAAGTTGTAAATCAGTGAAATGAGTGAGCTGGTCAAAGGGTGGAGAAGAGGAAGAGGAGAAAGACTTGCATGATTTTGCTGCTTAGAGACATATCCCTTTTCTCTTTCACCTTGGTGAAATTTTTAAAGATGACCCACATGAAGATGGGCTTGCTGAGCCCTGACGTCCTGTTCCGTAACGTCTTGTCGTCAAACACATCCTGCACTGGGGATAAAAGTCACTCCGGCTCCTATTAGAAGAATCAAACCTCAAACAGATTGAACCGCCTGCGTTCATGAAGGTTGGGCGTTAGGGTCTGGACATCAGCAAATTGCTTCTTCTGAAGAGATGATCCATTTTATACACTTCCAGCGGGAGAGCACGATGAGGAGGTGTCGCGTTAAAGCATCTCGGCAGCTTCTCCTCCCCCTTCTCGCTCATGCAAGGGAAAGAGCCATTTAAGATTTAAATTTATCTCCGTCTCGCACGCAGCTGTTTTGGGCTCAGATGGAGGACAGGTGGTAGAAGCGCTCGGTCTTAGCTATGGAAATGCTGATTGTGTGCATGAAGCTTTGCATGGGGCTGGTTTTAGAGGTTACGAGCCCTCTCTGGGCTTTCTCAGGTAGGATGTCAACATGGGTGCGGGGGGAAAGGGGAGAGGAGTTTGCTGGGTGGATGCATTGGCATCCTTTTTCCTGGTGCTGGAGCATGGAGAGCTACCTGGGCATGGCTCCCTCACCTTCATTTTGACCCAAATTGTGTTGGGTCTGTTTGCCAGGAGTTTTTAGTGATATTTTAGGCATATCTGTAGACGGTAGCCACGTATGCACCAGTTCCAGCTGCGGGTTCATGGTGTGCTGAGTGGACCTCAACTTTCCCGCTGATTTTCGGTGCTTGCAGGCATGTCTGCGTGGCACTGGAGATAACTCCTGGGCAGTGGGGCAGCTCCTTCTCTGGGATAGGGAATTTGTGGCTTACTTTCTCCCATCATTCAGAAATAGCTGATGGAGAGCACTGCCTTTGATAGCTCTTTTATAGCCCACTGCAGCTGTATGAAAATCAACTACAAAAGCAACTTCATTTCATTTATCTTTAATTTTGGCTCTGGTTGACAGATGTTTTCTGGGTGCTAGAGTTGCCTGCTTGATTTGTTTTTTTTTTCCTATAATGTGTAGCAGATATCTTCAGTCAACAAACTGATTAGTAAGTAAAATCTTTATTAAAAAAAAAAAAAAATGGATAGGCTTGGTAATGAGTCTGTTTATAAGATCACGAATGGTGGCCAGGCTGGATTTGAGCAGGCTGGGATCTGCCCGGGTGCATCCCGTTGGCTCACTGGGGACGTTGAGTCCTCGTGCATCTCCTCTGGGTGACGATGGCTGTGCTACTGATAAAGTGATAAATCTTGGTACTGGCGACGGGAACTTTCCCTTGAAAACACTTTGTAGCCTGCAGAGGAGGTTTAAAACTAATCAGGTTTCTTCCATGCCCAATCCTACCCGTGTATCGCTGCGGAGATCTTTGTGGGTTTCCAGTTGCATCTTATTTACCGCACTCTGTAATGGCATAATGAGGGTTCTTATTGCTACTTTAATTTAACTCTAGTATCTTCAACAGCGTTCAGATGCTTACATTAAAGATGTTGCTTATCAGGGCAAACTTGAACTGCTTAATAGCCTGGGCTAGTTGATAATAGTGCCTAGATAAATACCGGTCTGTGATTTTCTTTCTTGCACTTTAATATCTGTGTACAAGAAGGTGCATCGCAAAACATGAAAATTAGGAAGTTCAGGGGGAAAGCAGTTGCTGAATCACAGCTATAAAGTGGGAATATACTGATGAGGCAGAGAGTTCTTGATTTCAACTTGAACTTCTGTACAGATGAATGCAAAGAAGAGCAGATTTAGTCTTTGCTTCCCGTGCTGGAATTTCCCTTCGTTCCCATCTGTTCTCCGTTGTCGAACGATCTCTGTGTCCCGCGAGCAGCGGGTGACACCTTCCCTGAGGCACCTGAAATCACGCACGTGGTGGAGCCCCTGTCATCCCTGATGTAGATCATAGAATCATAGAATCATAGAATTGTTAAGGTTGGAAAAGACCCTTAAGATCATCAGGTCCAACCGTTAACCTACCACCGCCAAGTCCGCCACTAAACCATGTCCTCAAGCACCACATCTCCCCGGCTTTTAAATACCTCCAGGGATGGGGACTCAACCACTTCCCTGGGCAGCCTGTGCCAGGGCCTGACCACTCTTTCAGTGAAGACGTTTTTCCTAATATCCAACCTAAACTTGCCCTGGCGTAGCTTGAGGCCATGATACTGTAGGGGATGTTCAGTGGGTGTCTGGCTTGCTCCATCCCCGATGGTGATGATTTGGGGTTGGTAATTACCATCGATGGGTTCCCCACGTGAAACTGGCTCTGTGGCGGCTTTGGGGCGTGATGGATGAGATTGCCAGGGGCTCTGATGGAAATTGAGTTCCTCAACAAAGCAGCGAAGGGAATGATTGAATACCACAGACATGGCCACACAGCGGTGAACGCCGGGTTGGGGATTCACCTTCTGGATGGCTGCATCCAAAGAGTTGTAGTCAGTGTGCGTGGCTTTGCTTTCGTGGTGGCTCAACTGGTCCTGGGTGCTTTGGGGTTGGAGTAGGGCTGAGTTGCTCAGTGTTTCTGGCTGGTCTTCCTCCATCCTTTTGTCTTGCCTTGTTTCTGTTATTTATATTATGGCTTATACTGTCTGCAAGCATTGTCAGAGCTGTGCGGCTCTCCTCCAGGCTGATTCAGGACATGGACAGAAATCCAACCTCTGCCCGCTGCGACTCCAAGCAAAGCTCTCGTCAGTCTGCAGGGAGCTGCGGGTGAGGAGCGAAACCAGGCGGGAAGCAATTCCCAAATGAGACAATACATTTAAAGAAAAAAAAAAATCATTGGAAATGCTCAATTATGGTCCTTCTGCTCCTGCTCGGAGCTGAAAACTGGAGGTGTTGCACGCTGGGGAGGTGCAATGCTCTTTGACATCATTTTGCTACGTGGGAAATTCCAATTACAGAGGAGTAACAGCCTCAAACCAAGGAGCAGCAAGATGAGAGGAAACAGTTGATGGTGATTTAGAAGAAGCTCTAAGGTGGCGGAGAAGGGATGCAAAGGAGAGCCCCGTCCCTTAGGTCGTTTCTATCTGGGCTGGACCATGCCAGGGGAATGGACACTGCAGGGACAAGGCTTTTCCTTGCCCTCTTCAATCCCTCCCAGCTATTTTGCTGCCTCTTAAATAGGATTTTACAAACACCGTCCCATTCTTGCTCCAGCTCCGAAGGTATTTTAGTTCAAATGCTGTTTTATGGCCTGCAAATACCAAGGGAGAGGGTTCACGGCTTTGCGGTAGATCCTAGAGAGCATTTGATAGATCCCAAATCCTAGCAAGCATTTGGAGAAGGCCATCAGAAGTCATCGCTTCCCTGCAAGCATTTTGCTGGGGCACCAAACTCTGTTTTGGGGGCAGAAACCTGTTTTGGAGCAAATTCCTGAGGATAATTGTGTTGGCTAAATTTCTCCATCGTTATTCCACAGCCTGGAAGATGTTCGGATGTATTGTCCTCCAGGTTTTAATGACAGGGAGCTGGAATTTTTTTTTTAAGGCTGCTTCCATCTGCACCCAATTATAAAAAAGCCATCAAAAAAAAAGCTATTCACTGGCTGTCAGTTCAGAGCGGCGTTCGGAAACAGCTCCGCCACCTCCAGCGATAGCTTCCCAACAGCCACTTAGTGCTGAGACGTGGTGGGTAAGAGGGACATTAAAACAGCCTGACATCAATCCAACCGGTTAATCCTGCCGCTCGGCGACGGGGCTACCTGTAACAGCTCCGGCGAAGCTGCGTGGATGTGCAGAGGGCTTTAAAAAACAGAAGGCTTTAAAAAACAGAAAGCACTTGAGTTGAGGCACTTGGATTTTGGGGATTAACTCGTGCTTTTAATGCTCCCCTTCCCCAAAAGATCTGCTTGCTGCTTTTATCACTGCAGTACTCGAGGTTTCTAGGCAGGAGCCGGACTCTTGTTTCCATCACGGTGAACGGAGAGATGGACACGGGTCCAAGGAGACAAGAAGATGCTCCAGCGCTTTGCCATCTCTTGTCTGTCTGCTGGTCCCTTGTCACCTGCTGTCCCCCAGCGCTGGGAAAGGAGGGATCGAGCAGGGGGTGAGAGACACTTGAGAAGTTCAACCTGGGCAAACTGCTGGTGGAGCGGAGCCGGGAATGCCGGGCTGGATGGGACCTCTCATCCCTACCCCGTAAGGTCAGTGGGCGGTTGTTGATCGGCCCAGTAACCCAGCTTCACCTTCCTCCCGCCCTCCAATGCCTCCTGCCAAGCTTGTTCATGGAAAATGTTAATTAACGTCATTCCCGAGGCTGAGCCGGGACCTTGCACCAGTTGCTGCCTCCTTCTTTGCCAAGTCCGTGCTAAAGAAGGTTGTGCCCTGCAAACCCCCTCATCCCTGTCCCGCTCCTCGTGCGCGTCGGGGCCCGCTGGGCCATTTAAGGCTTTGTGGGTCGTTAGTGGCACCTTGAATTTCACCCAGAGCTGCCTGGCAGCCAGGGAGGAGTCCCGGCCGCGGGGGCTCCCAGCCGGGCACCGTCCCAGCACCGGACACTGCTGCCTGTCTCCTCTGGGGGAACCCCGGAGCGGGGAGACCGGGATGGGGACAGCATCAGCGGGATGATGGCATCCTCCTCAACACCCGATGCGGCCGGCGGGGGTTCTCCCCAGGGCTTTTTAGGGGTGCTGTGGCTTTTCTGTTGTCTCTGTTGGAAGGGACCAGAGGCTTTTTTCTCTTTTTATGGTCCAACCTGTGGGCTGGCGGGGGTCCCATGGGGGTATAATTAGCAACCCCGACAGGTGGAAGGGATCAGATGGCCCCCAGCGCGAGGTCGCACCCGTCACCCCGCAGCCCCGCTCGGCTTCACCCCGACTGACACGCGGTGAGCAGTAAACCGCCTTACAGCAACCCGGCCCCGACATGTTTGCTCTGGCCCACAGGGCAAGAGAAGAGCTGCCATAAATAAACAGAAGGGGCTTTTCCAGCCACGGAGCCCGATGGGGAGGCGATCCCAGCCTCACCATCCCAGCCCCGAAACGGCGGTGATGGACGGGGTGTTACGGAAGAAAGGCCGAGCGCTGGGAGCAGCATGGAAAAGCCATTAGAAACTTGAGCCGAGGACACGGCCCTGGGATTAGTCGCACACGGTTTGTTTTCTTTATTAAGTATCTTTTTGCCGTGGAGCCAATAAATGTGGTCCGGTACAATGATGGGCTCGGAGGTCTTTGCCGGGGAGGTGGCACATCCCAGTCCCGGCATCCAGCTGGGACTGTGGCACCCTCCCCCAGCAGGGATTTGTAACCGGTCCCTCGGGTGCTGCGTTTCTCAGCTTTTCCCCCAAATAACATCATCCCCTGGCATAGCAGCATCATCGCCGGCTGCGAGGGTGAGGCATCCATGCAGCTTTTTGAGGCCAGGGCTCTTTTTTCCTGCTCTTCCCCTTCCCAAGTCCATTTTGTGCTGGGAACTGCTACACCAGAGCCGATCTCACATCCTTGGGCAGAGGCTCTGAAGAGCTGCCACCTTGCTGATAATTAGAGGTAATCAACTTAAGGCAGGTTCATAATTAATAGGAGGTTTGCAGGGTGTCACTGTCATCGCATGGATGGAGATCTGGAGGTGGTGGTGGACTAGAAACCTTCCAGCGTGCAGTAGATCTGACCTACCATCAGGCCAACTTGCCGTCACATGAGATAGGTGCCATTGAACTAGAGCTGGCCCCAGCTATAAGAGTGACACGGGAATTATTTCATGTTGATGCCAATCAGAAAGGTGATCGCACAGCCTGAGAGTCCATCCCTCCCTGTTTTGCTACCTGATATCATATGAAACATGAAATCCTGAGGTTTTGCTCTTGCTTTCCTTGAGCTCCACTTGTCCGGCAAAGCGGGCTCAACAGCTCTGCCCATCCCTCGGTGACGGAGCCGTGTAATTTCTGGGCAGGCATCATCATCCATCGCTGCCCAGCCAAATAAAGAATGGCTTTGGGCAAAGCACGTGGGGAAAAGGGGAATGAGAGGATAAACCATAGGGCTTTGCAGGTCTTGTCCATGCAGATGATCTCAACTGGTCCCGCGCTGACTTGGCTTTCAACCTCCCCAGCTCTCCATCGCTCGGCAGCCCCCGCGTTCATCCCAGCCTTCAATCCCTAATGGGCCGTGCCTTTCTTTTTCCTCTCCCCTAATTGTGTTTCACCTATTTTTAAAGCAATTATCAGGTTGAGGAGTTTGCTTTTCTACTCGCTAATATTTTGGAAAAAATTACCGCCCTTGAAAGCTGTCCTGTCGCTGCCTTTTCCAAGCATTTATTCTTGGTCCGTGCCATATCGCGTCTGCAGGTGAAGGTGTCTGCACCAGCGCAAGTTGGGAAAAAGGTAGGGAAAAAGTGAAAGCTGTTCTCCCAAACTTCTTGATTCAAATGTGTTTTCTAGGTGGTTTGCAAGAGAATGGCTGCTAAAACAGAGCTTTCTGTGCCGGAGCAGATGGTTTTCCCATACCTGCTTTTGAATGGCATAACCAAAATAAGCATCAATGTTCCTACCAGCTCAGGACAGGCAGGAGGCTGGGATGCTCTAGTCTCTCGTGATGCTTTTCTAATGCTAGTCCCTGGGTGGAAGAGAGCAAACCGTCTCCTGGGCCGCATCCAGAGCAGCGTGGCCACAGGGCGAGGGAGGGGATTCTGCCCCTCTGCTCCCATGTCCTGAGACCCCCCTGGAGCCCTGCCTCCAGCTCTGGGGTCCCCAGCACCAGACAGACAGGGACCTGTTGGAGCGGGGCCAGAGGAGGCCACGGAAATGGTCCGAGGGCTGGAACAGCTCTGCTCTGGAGAAAGGCTGGGAGAGTTGGGGTTGTGCAGCCTGGAGAAGAGAAGGCTGCGGGGAGACCTGATTGCGGCCTTTCAGTGCTTAAAGGGGGCTGATAAGAAAGACGGAGAGAGACTTTTTACCAAGTCCTGTAGTGACAGGACAAGGGGTAACAGCTTTAAACTGACAGAGGGTAGATTTAGATTAGACATAAGGAAGAAATATTTTAGAATGAGACACTGGCCCAGGTTGCCCAGGGAGGTTGTGGATGCCCCATCATTGGAAGTGTTCAAGGTCAGGTTGGACGGGGCTTTGAGCAACCTGATGCAATAAAAGATGTCCTTGCCCATGGCAGGGGAGTTGGACTAGAGGATCTTGAGAGGTCGCTTCCAACCCAAACCATTCTATGATTCTATGAAACATAGGATTTTGGAGTAACAGCAGAGCCTGGGCACTGTTTAGAGATGACTCTACTTTCAGGTTGCCCATTGGGTTGTAGACTTATTTGCTGTTGAAGATCCCTCAAATAGAGAGAGAAACTGGGTTTTTAAATTAATTTTAAATGAATTTTCAGTGGAAAAGCAGTGCTGTTGCTGTGCCATTCCCCCCATTGAGCCAATGTCCGTGTGTCCATTTGGATCCCCCGACCTCCTGCTGCTCAATGCCATCCTCAACCTCCAGCAGACGAGCTCCTTGCTCCGCTGCCGACTTCAGCGATCAGCCCCAGGCAGCAGAACTGCTGAACCCTTCTGCCCTTTTGAGGAGAGAGCTGCCACGGCTCAGCGGGGCTGCTACTTCATCCCAAAGGTCATCATGGGGAGCTGCTCCCATGCCCCCAAAGTCAAGTTACATTAAAAGGGCAGGAGCTCACCTACATCCCGCATCGTCGGGGAGATGCATTTTTATAAACAGGCGAGGATGATCACGCTCAAACCCTCACTGTGTTTCTCTTCCCATGGATTTGTCCTGTTTTCCCCTAAACCCATGCAAAATTTGAGCATCTGTGCTACCCTGTAGCAAGGAGGTTTGCAGCGTGGGCATCCAAGCGCGGAAGGACCCATGTGGGGAAAGAGGAGGCTGCGTCTTTGCTTGTGGAGGTGAACAGGCGAATGGATCCTGGTGTTGCTGGCCCTTCGTTGTGCCGTGTGTGTTGGGTCGTGTCTTGCCATGGTGTCGTGGTGTGGTGCCTGTCGCCAAGGTGGGCTCGTCAGGTGGGGTGGGAGGGAGCATCCTGGGTGGGAGTGGGCCCCCTTGGACATCGCGGGGCTGAGCAGAGCTCCAGGACCTGCTCCCAGCCTCCATCCCTTGGGATACACTGGGATGAGCTCTCTGGCTTGCTGGGTGTTGCTGTCATGGTGTTGGGAACAGTTGGAGATTAGGGAGAGGCTGTTCTGTCTCCCTTCCCCGGGCAACATTCCCAGCCACCCAGCTGGAAATCACACCTGAAGGTGTCTCCTCTGCCCTGCCTGCATCTCTTGTGCCTTTCCCGCTGCCAAAAATTGCCCTTTCCCAGCAGAAGGCCTTGTACAGGGGAAGCTGTGGAGCAGTGCCGATGTCTCCCTCCCACCGGCACAGGCGGTGGCTGCGCGGACGGCTGGGAGCGTTGCTGCTGGGAGCCACCAAAATGCTGGGCTGGGAGTGCAGAAACGCTTTTAGGGGTGAACATCTTGATGCCGTCATTTTGCCAGTGCTGTGCCATGGCCGCGCTAAGTCTCCCTGGACAGGAGAGCATCAGCCAAGCTCATTCCCAAGCCCCAAGCAGAGTTGGTGGAGCTTCAGCCTTGGGCCACTGTCATCAGGAGGGTGGTCCAGGCAGCAATCCCAAATAAGTCCTAAAAGGAACATGCTTTGTTGCTGCTCTTCCCTGCTCCTCCCCAAGTCGCAAGCATGTCTGGGGCAAGAAACCCCTGTGTCCTCTCCAAAACCAGCTTCTCCAGCCCAGTTAACCTCTTTGGGACCTCCCAGCATCACCACCTTGGGGGTAGATCATTGCTATTAAGAGTTTGGTGGTTTGGGTTTGTAAAATCAGGCACTTGGAAAGCTTTGGGTGAGTGTGTAGTGTCTCCCAGAGGAGAATATTATTTTTAATAGTATTTTGGCATGGAATAGTATTTTAATACAGAGAAGGAAGCACCAACACATCCTTCTCTTCCTTTAGCATCATGTTGGTGCCACCTGAAGGAGCCCAGCTCTGGGAATCCATGCTCCCCATGAGACTTTCTCTGCCTTTCCCAACGTTGCTCTCTTTTTCCCTCGCAGTGCAAGAAGAAACACACGCTGGTTTGCCCCGACTTCGCCAAGAGAGGCGTCTGCCCCAGGGGTGCCCGGTGCAAGCTGCTGCACCCGCAGAAGAAGCGCCACCCAAGAGAGGCTGAAGATGGGGACCGCGGTGACCCCCCCTCCAAGTGGAGACGGGTCTCGGAGGAGACGGGCAGGTAGGAAAGAGCAGAAGAAACTCGCTTAAACGGTTTTCTTCCCAGTCTGCTCTGGATGTTTCCCCTTCCAGACGTGTATCCATCTGTGTGCTGGTTTATTTTAAGATGTGGGTCACTGTGGTGCCTTCTTGGTAGAGCCACCACGGGCAATAGGGTTGGGCAGGGTCTGTGCTCAAAGGAGAGGTCTCCAGGCAGAGCTGATGGAGAGGAAAGAGAGGATAGCTCGCATCTTGCTACTTGTTGTGTGTTGTTGGAGTGTGGGTATCTTCACCCTTAGAAATGTGCCACCCAGGGCTTCAGCACCTCCAGGTATCTCCGAGGCTTTTGTAGACCTTCCTGCTGGGAGATGGAGGAGCCCTGACGGAGACTCCACCACCAAAAATGTGTACAGCGTATCCATAGCTCTGTGGGAAACTGGAAGCCATCATCCCTCTTCCTCTCTCTTCCTCACCTCCGTGGTGGAGAGCAGAGCTGAGCCCTCGTCACGGCATGAAGGAGCTCACCATTGGGGCTGGACTCACTGCCTGAAGAAGGAGAGATGGAGGTGGATGTGGAGATACAAAAGGCTTTGGGAAACCTTTTGATGCTGGGCTGGTTTCTTGGTTAATCCTTGGAAGCTCTCTTCGCTCTCTCTGATGCTTTTAGGTGCTGGGACGGAGCCCGCAGGCTGATGGACACGTTGGTCCTCATCCCTGCAGAGAGGCAGATCTTCTTGAGCTTGGCACATCCTTGCCTTCCTCAGCCCTCACCCCTGAGTCCTGCCTGCAAAATGACTACATCCCAACGTAATTAAAATTAAAACCAAATTGAAATTTGGCTTTAAAAGCCAAAATCTAAAAATCCCAATTAGCAGGAGGAGAAAGTACCGGCTTGGATGCTCGGCTCCTCCATGGCTCTTTGCAGCGGGATGTGGGGATGAAGGTGGGATGGAAATGGGGGGACCTGGGAGCTGTGTCGGTCTGGTCCGTGCTCGTGCCTGGGCCTGGGCCTCATCCTGACCCTGCCTTGTACGGTAGCAGAGGGGGATGAGCAGTCAGCAGGCTCTCTGAACTTATCCCAAGTGACAGAAGAGCCTTGGAATGACACCCAGCTCACGTCCCCAGTGTGAATGAGGTGTAAAATAGCTCCTTGCTCTTATTAGGTAAGGAGGCGTGAGCGCAGGGCCGGGCGGCGGGGAGGCAGCCCCCTCCCGTCCCGGGTCGTCTCCTGGCATCCTCCGCGGGGAAGGGAGCACGCCCGAGCTTGGAAGCTGCTCGGGAGGGTTTTTTTTCCTTTATTGGCACCACCATCGTGATGTCGGAGGAGCTGAAGTGTCACGTTAGCTGGGCTCGGAGGAGGACGGCGGGGCTGGGGCTGAGCCAAGCCCAGCGGGGCATCACCGCGCCATCCCTGCTCCCTACCCCCTCCATCTCCCCTCTCCTACACTTGCTCTGCCCAGCCGGCACCCGAAGGGGAACCCAGCACCTCTGCGAGCATCCGAGAGCTGCAGGGAAGCACAGGGCAGGGAATCCAGCTGGGGAGTGAGAAACTCCGGCTGAATCCGAGCTGGATCCCGGGAAATCGGAGATACAGAGCAGCCTGGGATGGAGCCCGGAGGGCCTCCGTGTGCGGCTCCGGTGGTTCACCCCAGCCTCCTCCATTGCACGTGATGCCATACCCAGCGTTGCCAAGTGGGATCATTTTATTTTTCCTTATTATTTTTCCCATGTGCCTCCTGCAGGAATGATCCAGCTCCGCTCCACGATGATGGGGAAACACCTGGACCCTCCAGCGCGGAGCAAGAGGTGAAGTTTTGGAAAGAGGCGGGTACCTCACCAACCAGCTGGCTGCAAAAGCTGCCATCCTTCATCTCCCTCCAGTCCCCAGCATCCCCCAGTGACCAGGGCTGCAAGGTGGAGGAGGATGAGGACGAGTCGGAGGACGAGCCAGGTAGGAAGCGCTTGCTCTGCTTTTGCTCACGTGTGCTCCGAGCTGCTCTGATTCACTGAGTGGGAGAGTTATTCCCAGGCTGTTCTCCATAGATTTTGGTGGGATCGGTGTTTCTCATGAGTCGCCAAACCAGTTATGCTGGGAGCTCAAACTGGGATTTGCATCTTTGGTCACGCAGGGGCACGAGCCCCTGGCTCCGCTCCCGAAACCACGCGGTGGGATTTTATCCCCATCTTTTATCATCGGCTCCTTCTTCCTTATCCTATAAATTATCCGATGATGAATCCAGTCTCGCTCTTACGATGGAGCCGCAGCGGTCCCCGGTAGGAGGGTGTTTCAGAGGGATGCAGTGATGCTGTGCCTCATTGCTGGACCCACCGAAGGACCTCTGGACCATCCCAGGACCTCTGGACCATCCATCGCGCATGCTTCCCGCTGTGAAATAGCTTTGAAATAAAAACATCCCTGGTGGGAGGTGGTGTTTGCAGATGGCAAGTTCGATCTGCTTGGCTCTTTTATGAAAAGGAGAGGGAAGAGGCTTTGGAAATCAGTAAAATTTTTGGAAAACGCAGTTTTAGGATGAGCAAAACTTCTTACGAACTCCGACACATGAGAAAAAACAGCTTCTGCCTCGACATTTTTTTGATTTTTGGAAAAGTTCAGAGAAATGATTCAACTGTTTGAAACTGAACTGACTGTGGGGAAAAAAAAGCAGGGGAAAATTGTTGAAGAGATAAGAAACGTCTTTGTTTCTCTGCAAATCGGCTCGTGGTGGAGGTTAGCTGCATTTCTGCTTCTCCAACATTTTCCTTGGTTCCTCCTCTCCTAATTCAACTCCTACACTGGGAAATCTCTTAATCCCCAGCAGCTCCGTGGGAAGGGACGGGATTTTGGGGCACTCTGGGGATGCATCTGCAGGAGCAGAGGTGATGGAGATGGTGAGGCAGAGATCGTGCCCCGTCCTTCCCAGCTCTGGGTGGGAGTTTTTTGGTCGGATGATGCTTCCCGCTTTCCTTTTCATCTCCCGTCCTTCGCTGGAGGGATGTGCAGCAGCTGCATCTCCTGAGCGCCGTTGCAGAAAGGGAGACAGCGTCTGGCTCAGAAATCAAAATATTTTGTGGCAGTAATGATGAAATCCCCACCGCCAGCTCGGCTGGCACAAGACGTGGCTCACTATGAACCGAAGGGTTGGAGCATCCCTCCGTCTTCAATCCCGTGCCTCCTCTGACCGAGCGTGCTGCCGGAGCGGGATCCTACTGGGAGAAGGGATGAATTCAGCACCGAAAGCCAGGCTGGGTCATCCGTACGCGGGTGCTGAGATCTGCAAGGCTTTGCCTGGCTTGACCACGAAGCGCTTCGAGCCAGGGAGGGCTGAGATGCCTTAACACTGTCGGGAAGAAAATTCCCAGGATTAGCAACATATTCCTGAAGTCACAGGCGAGCGCGCGCGCGCGCTGTCAAACCGCGGCGCGGCGGAGACAGCGAGGGACCCTTCCGGCTGGGAAAGCTCCTCTCGGAGCACTCGGCTTCCCTTTCCAGGGATTTCTTCCCCCGCACGCCTCCCTCCTTCCCTCTCCTTGGCCCTGGTTCAACTTCCTTTTGATCTCGGCGGCGGGGCTGGGGAAGCAGTGGCTTAATCAGGTTTTTTTATCTCTGCGATGAGGACGGAGCAATTAATCCGTGGACAAGAACGCTGTCGAAACACCCTGGATTGCACTTGGCAGCCTGGAGTAACTCGGTTGAGAGGGCAGAGGCATCATCCTGGCATCCTTTTCCTCTTAACTCCGGTTTGCACGTTCAGGGGAGGATGATTTCCAGGCGTTTTGGGTGGGAGGATGAGTAGAAGGAGCTTCTTCAGCCCAGGGATGTCGGGAGGAAGGCTGCGGGGAGCTGGCGGGTACGGGGTCGGGGCGCACATCCCTCCGTGCTCCTTCGCCTTTGCCCCGGGGAAAAGCGGATGCCGGAGGATCCGTAGGAAAGGAAAACCGGGCAGGAATTGCAGATGGCTGTAAAATCATCTGATGATGAAGCAGTTTCCATGCCAAACGGATGCAGCGATCGCATGCGGTGAGTCCGGGCGCTGTTCGGTGCCTGGGTTTGCCCGTACTCGGCGGTGGGATGCGCTCGGTAATTAAAATCTCGTCTCAACACACAAACGAAGGGGCTTGGGGTCACAGCAGCAGCCGGGGAACCCCATAACCTAACGGGAGAAAAGGAGCCTTGGCCACTAACGAGCCATCATCCGAAGAGGCTGCTAAAGGACCAAATGCTTCGTGGTGGCCAAATCACCTTTAAAGCCAGGACTGGTGCTTGTGAGCTTAAGGTGCTGTTGTGATCTTAAGGCTCTGTTGTGAGCTTAAGGCTCTGTTGTGAGCTTAAGGCTCTGTTTTGAGCTAAGCAGATGGTCAGGATGAGTCCTTGCGTACTTGTAGGTGGTAGCTGGTGTCTGCAATGGGGTTTGGGGGTCTGCGCCGTCCCCGCTGCAGCCTTTGTACCAAGGATAATATTCGGCTTCTGCTTGTAAAGCCTGACACACAAATTGGTGGGGTAGCAAATGAGGAGGAGGACAGATTATTATTACGGAGTGAGCTGAATTGCTTGGTTAAACGGTCACAATTTGAGAAAATGCGCTTTTAATACTGGTAAATGCAGGAGGAATGAAGAAAAATACCGGCGCCGTGTGCGGGAGGGATGGAGCGGGGGTTTGGAGATGACCCTTAAGGACCAGTGTGGGCAACACCATCAGTTTGCGGGGTCTCGGTGGGGGTCTGCAGCCTCTGGCCTTGGGATATAGAAAAAGGGGGCTGGAAAGGAGTGATGTGGTCTGCGTGCGTGGAGCAGAACCCTCATCGTCCTCCCATGGGGAGGGTTCCCAACCTGCAACTGTAATTCGGGGTCGGAGGAGTAATTTGAGGGCGCTGGTGCTTTCTGAGCATCCTCCAAAAAGCCCATTGGTACGACACAGGGAGAGCAAACGGCTTCCAGCCGAGCATCCCAGCTCGGAAGGGTGGGCTTGGTGGCATCCCATGCTTCACCTCCTTGTGTTCTCCACCCGTGAGGGCAGAGCCGGAGGGAACGCGGGCTCCCCTACCCCTCCGACACCAGTTTCCAGGTAATGGGCTTTTCCATATTTCACCTTCCAGTTAAATAGCCTGCGCTGGAGCCTAACTGGCCTCCCCGCGCTAATTGTAAGCAAGCGCACCAATGCAAACCATTCCAATCGAGTGCTAATTTAATTAGAAAGCACCCATTTTAGTTAATTTGTTCGAGAAGATCACTGAAAACTCCTGGAGAGAACAGATGTTCCCCTCTCCCCCGATGAACATTCAGGGGTTTGTAAATGGCTCCACTCAGCCTTGTTTAGGAGAGAAAAGAGGATTTTATAGCTGCAAACGACCCTTTCTGTAAACATTTTACAGCTCTCTGCACGTTTGAGTGACGATAAACCCCTAGCAACTCGGCGGGCTGCAAATTTGCGACCATACGGCTATCATTTTATTGTCATATTTCACGGTCGTAACGTTAATGGAAGATGCTCGCTACAGTCTTTTTTAACGGCTCCGCTGAGCACGCTCAAACGCTTTGGCTTTGGAGGAATTCGTGGAGGTGCAGCGCTTCTGGGTTTGTTTACAGCTTTCACTTCTGGAGGAATAACTTTGGAAATGCAAATTTCCCCCCTTCGCCGCTGGGCTGGACCCGTGCTTGAGAGCCACCCCCAACGGGGCACCGACTGCAGGGATGGACAACCCCTTGGTGCCAGATCCTGGCCCAACCATCCCCAGCTCCTTAAGAATTTAAGAAATTAATTCCTCTATGTGGAAGCAGCTGGTCCTCCTTGGCTGTGCCGAGGGTCCCGCGGTGAATCATAGAATCATAGAATTGTTAAGGTTGGAAAAGACCCTTAAGATCATCAAGTCCAACCGTTAACCTACCACCGCCAAGTCCGCCACTAAACCATGTCCTCAAGCACTGCATCTACACATCTGGTGTTTCCAACGCTGCTTCTGACACCAGCTCTTTGATCCAAAACTTATTTTGGCAGCCAAGTGAGGCAACCAACCCTTTTGATCAGTGGAAGCTGCCAGCAGAAGATGCCCTGGAGCCTTCCAGAGAGCATCTGCATGGTTGGGGATGGAGGGCTAGGATACAAGGGGGTGTCGTGGTTTAATCCCAGCTGGCAACGCAGCACCATCCAGCCTCTCGCTCAGTCCCTCCCAGTGGGATGGGGGAGAGAAGCAGAAGAGTAGAAGTGAAAAAATAAAACTCATGGGTTGAGATAAAGACAGTTTAATGGGTAAAGCAAAAGCCACGCACGCAAGCAAAGCAAAACAAGGAATTTGTTCATTACTTCCCATCGGCAGGCAGGTGTTCAGCCATCTCCAGGAAAGCAGGGCTCCATCACGCGTTGTGGTTACTAGGGAAGACAAACGGCATCGCTCCGAACATCCCCGCTTTCCTTCTTCTTCCCCCAGCTCTATATGCTGAGCATGACGTCATATGGTGTGGGATATCCCTTTGGTCAGTTGGGGTCAGCTGTCCCAGCTGTGTCCCCTCCCAACTCCTTGTGCACCCCCAGCCTCCTCGCTGGTGGGGTGGGGTGAGGAGCAGAAAAGGCCTTGACTCTGTGTAAGCACTGCTCAGCAATAACAGAAACATCCCTGTGTTATCAACACTGTTTCCAGCACAAACCCAAACCATAGCCCCATACCAGCTATTATGAAGAAAATTAACTCTGTCCCAGCCAAAACCAGCACAGGGGTTTGTCCTGGGATAACAGGAGTTGGCATCTACTGTCAGCTTTGACCCCAGCAGGACTTAGTGCAGTTTGCTCCTCTTGGGAGGGTCATGGAGGAAATGTTTTTGTGGATAAAATACAGGGAACTGGTTTCTCTGTATGGTCACAAACATCTCCTCATACATCCTGTGCTCCAACCCTGACCATCTTGGTGGCCTCCACTGAACTCGCTCCAGTATGTCCATGTCCTCCTGTACTGGGGAGCCTACAGAGCTCCAGATGTGGTCTCACAAGTGTTGGATATTTTCACAGCGCTACCAAATTAGCCCGATCCTGAAAAGCGCTGCTAATGAAGCATTTAGTGCAGACCTCAGTGCTGAACTCAGACTTCTTTGTGATAAATCTGAAGCCTTTTGTTTATCCAGGGGAACAATTTTTTATATAGTTTTCTTTTATTGATCCCTTTTCCCTTGTGCGCCTCCATGGAGAGTCTGACTCCATCTTCAACCACCTTTAGGTAACTGAAGAGAGCGATTATTTGAGCACAGTTGAAGATAGCAGTTCTCCATTAGTCTTCTCCAGACAGAAACCCCCTAGTTCTGTCTCTTCCATCCCAGTTACCTTCAGGGAGGCATCTGAGCCACCTTGGACTTATCTGAGGATCTTAAGTCCTGGCTGGTGGGGAGTGGGGGTCTTGGCCTTCCTGGTGGGGCTCGTTGCCTCTTTTTGGAAAAGACCTTGGCCGTGATGAAGTCATGGGCCAATGGCTGCACCTACAGCTGGCCCACCTCTGTGGCTTCTTCTTTGGGTGGGACCACATCCATGGCCTCTTCTTCAGGTGGGGCCACCTCCATGGCCTCAGGATCTCCCACAACTTGGCTGAGGGTAGCTGTTCTGGCCCACACAGTCTTCCCAGCCTTTCTTCTCCTCCTCCAGGTTTCCTCCATTGACTTGTCATTGCTAGCACCTCCTTTCTGAGCAGGGTCCTGGTGGGTCTCCCCCATTGGTGGTGGGGGTGTTATGGCCAACTGTTGTCAGGCCTCTCTTGGAGAGCTGGTCACTGGAAAGGACCTCTCTTCCCCAGAGTCTGGCCTAGGTGCTGGAGAAGCTCTTTCCTGGGCCTCCCAGCTTTGGAGGAACCTGCTTGAAGGTCTTGGTGCATCACCCAAAGGGTGGCAATAACTCCTTGACTCTGCTGTACCCCTGTTTCCTCCATGCCTCCTGGGTGCTCACAGCAGCAAGAAACTCAGCGAGCTTTGGAGCCAGATCAGTCGACCATCTAATAAGGGCTGTGGGACAGTGGACAGTGAGGTGGCTTGTGACATCTCAGGACCGCTGCGATGTGTGTCTGGCTTGGTCACCCCCCAGGTTGGGAAGAGTGAGGAGGCCAATGGGCTGAGGGCTGCTTTGCCTCGGGTTATTCCCATGCGGCCTTTCGCTTGCAGAGAGCCAGGGGACTCTGCAGGGCTGCTCCTGGTCCCCTCGTGGGTCCCTGGGGCAGGTCAGGCTGCTGGGAGATGGTTGCAGATCATCTGAGATCTTTGGTCACAGTAATTTTAGCCTCTGCAGGCAAGAGCAGCAACTGAAATCTTTATGCAGGAAGAGGGGTTTTAGCAGGGTAATGGTGTTTGACCTCTGCATGCCTCAGTTTCCCCACTTGCCATATTCTCCTAATTAGCAAGAGCTCTGAAGCTTTATTGGTGGTTTGTGGGTGGCTCAAAGAGCTGCAGGGTAGAAGCATCTGGGAGGGCTGGAGGAGAGCCAGGGATGAGTTTAGGCATGAGCGGACATGCCTAAACAATAAGGTCCAGCTCAACATGTCTCTGAGAAGAGACTGAGAAGTCAAGGACACATGGCTGGGGATGTGTCCCTCGGCAGAACCTCCTAGGAGGAAGGTAGGAGATGGCAGGAGCAGGTGGAGGCACTTTAATGGTCATGGCGAGAGCCCATGGGAGTTACAGGACCTCCTAGATCCTCGGCAGATGATACCAGGGGGACAAGGACAAGCTAAGGAGAGGAAGGGCAGCAGGACACCAAGCCCTGAAGCCTGCAGGGAAAGGAAAAGGGAGTTAGGAGCATGCTTGATGTACCTTGTTGTCCTTAAATCAGCCTTCCCATCACTGCCTTCCCCTGAGGTCTTCTGCTCTCGTAGGATAAATTAGCAGGGTCCAGACAGGGAGCGGGACATCTCCATCTTCCTCCTGATGGTACCCATGAACCCTCCCTGTCTCATGGCTCATCAGCCAGGAGGGCTCCGGGGCAGCGTGGACCTTGGTGGTACCTTCCCAGCTCTTCTCCTGGCACTTGGCAGATCTTTCTTGTAATGGAGAGGATGAGCCATGCACCTGGCAGGCGGTGATGGGTTGCTCCTGTGCTCACCCTGACGTCCTCCTCGCCTTTGCTGTGTTATCCCGCTGCAGGTGGATGCTTCCCTCGCCAGCCCCCCGGCCGACGCACGCTCCGTCGGGCACGCAGGGAGAGTTTAATTAGAGAGCATCAAAACTCTTCCATAACTGAATTAACAAACCTCTAATAGAATTGCTTTTTCTAATGCAAAAATCTATCGAGCTGCAGGTAGCGGGCTGCACCCATCCCTCGCGCAGGACAACGTGTATCAGTCTAATTGGTTTCCTGTTAACGGGCCGGGTCTGCTCGGGTCGTTAACAATTGCATCTTCTCCTCCTGAGTCAGCAGGTCCTTACGGGTTTGGGGGCTGTTTGGTGGGCATCTCTGCAGTGGGGGAGGTTTAGGTTGCTTTCATCCCCCCTGGATACTGGTTTCAGATATCTTCTTCTTGGCCATGGGTGCTTCCTTCCCAGCCTGGAGAGACAGACGGGCCGGTACTCATGCTGGTGGACCTCAGCAGGGAGGTACTCCCTGGTGGGCCTTGCCCGTCCCTCCGCAGCGATGCCTTATATCTGGCAGCCCTTGCCTCCATCCCTCCATCCCCTCCATCTCCATCTCCTCCTAAAGCCCTGATCCTGCTTCAGGACCCCATCAGGCTTGGGGTGCCATCAGGCTTTGGGGTGCTGCAGGTAGCACGGGTGCTGTTTGAAGGCTGGGGTTGGATCTTCTCGTGTCTCGGTGGCTCTGAGAAGGTCCAAAAGTCAGAAACTTCGCTGCCGTTTAATTTCCTTATTGCAAAGTGGCCAATTTAGTTGAAACTTCCAGTAAACCCGATGAGTGCTGTGACTTTTTCTAATTGGGCTCTCGCTCTGAATCAGAATCATCGGTTTCTTATCCCACAAAAGGCCGTCGAAAATACTCTTCTCTGATTTACTTTCTGCCTGGACCAAGCCGCCTGCGTGTTTCCAATCCTCTTCCCCTATCGATTTGCAGGCGACTTTCAGACCTGCCAAGTCTCACTCCTTTGCCAGGACTGAAATCTGCTTCTTCCATATTAATTTTTTGCCTGTTTTTTAGGGTCTTGTCCGCCTGTGATGGAGGGTCTGGAGACCAGGGCTTTTAGGCTTTGCTCAGGATTTCTGAAGACCCCTCTTGTTCAGCCCACTGCCACTTGGCAGCCCTGCTGTTCCCCCCCCTGAGTTATTTAATGACCTAAAAACTGGAAGAGCCCTCCGAGATGGTGAAATCCTGTCTTCTTCAGGATAGGCTTTAGCTCACCAGTAAAGATAAGTCACGGTGTTCCCCGTACGTCATCATGGCCATGTCAACATGTACCACCAGACCACAAAGCACCTCTGCCGTGCCCGCAACCCAGCGAAGCCCCTCTCCCACCGCTGCAGCTCGTGCCTGGTTTTTTGGTTCATTTTTTCCTCCAAAAAGAAGGAATTAAGGAGAAGATACATGGTAAGGACGTCCTGGCACAGATGTCCTACTCTGCAAGCATGGCAGGAGATGGGCACTGCCTGGTAGGGGTGGGACATCTCCCCCGGCGCGTCCCTGCTTCAAACATCCCGGTTAGGAAGTAAGAAAACATTTGAGCGTTTTTCCTTCTGGACAAAGCTTCTCCCAACATCCCAGCCTTGATGTTTCCCTCACTTGAGGGGCAGAAGGCTTGGGTGGAAGAGCAGCAGGGTGAGATTTTGGGGGCAAGTTGTCTCACTGGATGGATTTAGTGCAGGATCGAGCCAAGGAGATCCAGCCTTCAAGCTGCTTTTTCCATGTGAAAAATCATTTGCGGAAAATTCTGGGGCTAAGCCTTTGCCGCTGGCCTTTCCACCCCGCCTTTTGTTCTTGGGCTTTATTAAAAAATAATAATAATAATTTTGATTTATTAAAAAAAAGGCATCTCCCAGCATAAGTTTCTCCAGGAGCTGACTCAGCCAAGCTCTTTCGCCGCAAAAGGAAAAGCCATTTCCAAAGCAGATTCAGCCTCCGGGCTCCCCCGAAGCAGCTGGGAAGGGGTTAAGGGTTATTTTTCCTTTGGGAACAGGGGAAAAAAAGTGTGTGTGGAGTTTGGGGGATTTCTCCTTGTGGTGTTAAACATCGAGCATCCGTCAGGGAGATGCTCGGACGCGTCTCGGTGCTTCGAGCCATCGGGTGGAAACTTTTGCATCCCCTTTGCTGTATTAATAGCCAGAGCGTTGGCTGGCCGGCCGTTCAAGCTCCTGCTAATTGCAGCCACCTCGTTAGCCCTCTTTCCTTTGGGAAACGGGATTATATCTTTTATTTGGAGCCATTTCACACAGGGTCAGCTCTCAGGGAGGAGCGGGGCGGCTGCGGGTACCGTGCCCCGTGTGAAGCCCCTTCCTGGAGCCCGCCTGGATGCGGGAGAGGACGAAACCCCTTGGCAGCATCGGGAGAGCGACGGAGACCAAGCATCCCATCGGGCTGGAGGTTGGTCGAGAAAGGAAAACATCAATATAACCATTTTTTCCTCCAGCAAAGCTTTTTATAGTCAGATGGTGGAGTTTGGAAAGCTGCAAGTGAGCCGTCTTCCCCTGCATCCCCTGGTTTTGGGGCTTGGGCATCTTCCAGCCACGATGGGGGGCATCTCCAGCTGCCTCCCACCCTCGCAGCTTGGGGAGAAAAGCAATTTTTTTAAACCCTCAGCAGTCAGGAGCGGTGGGCAGGGAGAGGATTTGGGGACAAGGACCTGACCCACCTCCTTTTATCCCCCATCCGAGGGGATTCCTCACCTTTAAATCCCTTTAAATCCTTCTGTATCAGCATCTGGATGAAACGAATTTTGTTTTAACTTCCCCGTCGGGTGCAGCTGGAGCCGCTCGGCTCGGCGGCGTCTGGGGGAAGGCCAGGTTTTATTGAAAAATATAATGGTGCCACCTGAAGCGTGATTTACTGCACTGTCCACTCCTCGAACTTGATAATATATTTCTATTAGATTTCCTTCTTTTCCCTCCCTTCTCCTCGCGAAGAGTGGCAAGTTTCTCCGTCTGCCTGACACCTTCTTAGGCTTAGGCAAAATAAATGTTGATTTTCATCAGGAGGAAGAGCGCTGGAAGTCCTAATTCTCCAGCGAGGCTGACAAGCTCAGCAAAAGCCGCCCGGCTTTCGATGGAGAGCTCGTGATCCAGCCCCGGTTCCTCTCTTTGGAAGCAGTTCAATCATCGTAATGAAAAAGGGGTTTCTTAGCCTGGCTTTCGCTAACTAGAAATTATATACCTGGTTCCTGGAAGATGGATTGTGCGGCTGCCGAAATGCAGAGGAGAAAGCGGGGGGAGACAGTGAAGGCGCGCGAGATGCGACCCAAGATTGATCACGCCATTTGCCGGATCTCCCATGCACAAAAGCGGAGAATATATTTTCGTTTGCCGGGGTGGGTTAAGCGAGACCCCCGTTTTCTCCAGGTCTGTCCCCTCCCCGCCAGCTTTTGTGGCAGGGTGTTTTGGGATGCGGCGTTTGCCTGTCCCCGGCTGTGGGGTGAAGCATCCGCTGCTCCATCCTTTCCAGGAGCAGCATCGCCCTCCACCCGAGGTGAGAAATTGGACCAGTTTAGTCCTTTCACAACCTATTTTGGTTTTATTTCATTTTTACCCTCCTTGATTTTTTGAGGAATACATTTGAAATCAGGCATGGATGCTCTGAAAGCATCTCGGCTCCGTGCAAGCCCGTACCGAAGTCGGGAAGCTAATTACGGTCGATTTAAAAATCACCTTTTTTTTTTCCTTCCCAAAAAAAAGAAATCTATATTTCTACTTCTGTAATCATATTTGCTTTGAACTGCAAAGCCTGGGTTTCGTGCTGCTGCATGGATATTAGCTAATGAAGTTTCCTTACGGGGAAATGAGCCGTTTCCACCGTTCTTGTTGGACCGGGGCCGCCGTCGCCGGCGGGGCAGGAACGAGGAGATGCTGATTTTGGCCCCTTGAGGTTGATGGGCAGCGACTCTGCTGGACCCTAACTCCACCAACTGAGGCCAGATTTGGCAATCCCAGGCTGGAAAAACCATCTGACTCGATGCAAATACTTGGGGTATTAGGAGGGTGGTCAGAGGCCAAGCGGGGTGCAATGGGCGTCTGCGTTGCCGTTCCCCGAAGCCGAATTTGGCTGCGGCGCCGGTGACTAATAGCCGAGTCCGTCGTGGCTGCTGTGCAGCCCTCTGATGTATGGGTGTTATATTAAGGGTGGAAAGGTGCTAAATGAGCCCTCTTTATTTTACATAAATTAGCTCAAAAGCTATGTATCACTGCCACGGCGGCTTAGACTCCGAGCAAGTTTGTTTACCCAAGTTTAAAAGGAAAGAAAAACTCTCGGTGGCTCCCTGTTGTTGGATCCTGCTTGAGGTCCTCACCCCTCCTGCCTCCCCTGGCCCAAAACCTTCTCCTTTGGGCTTCCAGGGCTGCGTGAAGGTGCCCGTGGTCCCACCTCCGCGTTGGGCATCATCATTGGGAAGTGGGATGCAACGGGGAGCACCAATGCTGGGTTTTTGCAGAAAGTTGTGTGCTGCTCATCCAGAACATCTGCATCTGGATGGGCTTTGGCCTGGATCCCCTCCAGCTCCTCCATGATCTTCTCCATCTCCTGTAATCCCAAGCGAGGGGGGACTTTTCCCACTAAACCTCATCACGCAACAAGCTGTGGGACCTTTTTTTCTGGGAAACCTCCTCCTTTTCCCATCCACGTTCATCTCAGTGTCTTCTCCTTGCCCAAGTGGCCACCACGCTCCTGCCCACCCCTTGTTCTGGCAGCGAAAACCCTGTAACCACCTCTCCGCACCCTTCAGGGAGGGAAAACAGGAGAAACTCTGCAGAAAGGCATGCCCAGCGCTGTGGTTGAAACAGAGGAGGACTTCACGCTGTCCACCTTGGTCCATGGGATGTGCCCGGACTCGTCCTGCAAAGAGGTCACCTCCTTTCATGGGCTTTTGGCTTTATAGGAGCATCTGGGACCCTCTTTGGGGGAGGCACAGTGCTCCAGCAAGGCAAATTCATCGCCCAGAGCGTCTTGGGGGGACGCTGGGGGTGGCTGGAAGGTTTGTTCTCCAAACCTTTCACCGGCATGGCCAGAGCACCGAGCCTGAGTTAACCTCTTGCTTGCCGGTGCTCTGCTCTTGCCTGCTCCGGCCCAGCCCCAAAGCGGGTCATGATGCTGCAATTTGAAGGTTTGGCTACTTTTTATTTTCTTTTTCAGCCATAACTTGGGGATTTCGCAGCCAACTCACTGCTCCGCAGTGGGAAGGGGCCTACGAGTACCTCCGTCCCGTGCCGCTTTCAGCGGGGGCTGAGGATGCTCGGGGATTTGGGCAACCAGCCAGCTCCATCCTTGCCACGGCCAAGGGCGACATCGGCTCTGGGCTCGCAGGGAGACACGTCCTCACCCCAAAGGGCCCAACTCTGCACCAAAAGGCTGGGGAAAGGGCCACAGGGCAGCAAGGGCAGGCTGAGCACCGCGGTGGGGACACACGTGTCCCCACCAGCGGGCCGGCAGGGTGGTGGGGGCCCACAGCCATCACTGCAGGCTTCGGGATGGGAGGCGTGGGATGCAATTTGGTGGACTTGTTTATTTTTCTCCGTTTGCTTGCTAATTATTCCTTCTCATTGGCGATACCATGCCCTCTGGGGCAGCTTTTATTCCCTTTTCCCACGTTGAAGCACAAAGTGACGGAGCTGCGGGAGCAGGGGAGGAGCTCAGGATGCTCCTGCGCCCGCATCCCAAGGGATTTCCGCAGCGACCCAAGCCAACCCTGATGACTTTCTCCTCTTTTTTTCCTTTCTGCTCCCAGGCAGCACCAAATGGAAGAGGACTTTGCCGGCAGCATCCTCGCGGGACTCGGAAAACACCCGTCTGGAGGAGGGTGGCAGAGGTGAGGCCGGTGGGTGCTGTCGGGGTTGGGTGCTGCCGGGGCGGAGGACCACCCGCATTCCCAGTGCCCGTGCCCATCTCCGGTGTGTTAATCCACCGCAACCGGGCAAGGAGAAGCCCAGGGGTGTCCAGCCTTGTGTCGCCCACCTCCCACCAGCACCTTTTCCTTTCCTCCCTCCAGGCAAACGGCTGCAGATCAAACCCCGTCTATGAGCAAGACCCGACCCCGCGGCAGCCGACCAGCTCAGGAACCGCAGAGCCGGGCATGACCTGGCACCTACCTCAGGACGCCGCGGCCGGACACGGCACCCTCTTCTCATCTTGCTTTTCCGGGACATCATTTTGACAAGGAGCCGGGTGGCAGCGTGGGGAAGCACCACCCGTTCCCGCAGGGAAGTAGCTTTGTTTGAAACCTTTTAATTTGCCAATAAATTATCTTTTCAGCTGGTTTATTGAAGGCGAACCCCGCCGCCAGGCTCCTTGGATGCTTGGGGGACTGGGAAGAGGCTCCCATTCCCATCGGTTCTCCCACAGATCGCGGCTCTGCTGCTGTCCCGGACACGAGGTGACACGGGGACCTGAGGAGCTTAATGCCATCACCCGATGTGCCCTCATCCAGGTTAGCCACTATATTGGGGACAAGCGTGGCCGGCGGTCGCAAGTCGCCGTGCCGGGATATAACGGGGCGTAAAGCCCTGGCACGGCTCAGCCCCAGGCTCTCGGTGCCAAGAGCCCACCTGCATCCATCCCGCTCCATCCCCTTGGTTCTGGGAGATGTCTTGGAGCGGAGCCGTGTGCCGAGAGCATCCCTAGTGGAAACGTGCGTTGGGAGCAGCGTTGAGCTCACGCCGAACGCTCCTGCAGCACGTCGGGAGCTCCCATGGCCAGTTGCACCCTGACCCCCACCTCTCCCAGTCCCAACGGGAGTTTGGTCGCCCTTGGGAGACCCAAACCAGCTCTTTCGGGGTTTTTTTTGGGGGGGTCACTCCAAATCCAGGCAGGAGCAAAGCACGTGGGGAGCGTTGTGCCGAGCCGAGTACTGCCGGCTGTGCAGCTGCTGGCGCGATGGGGTTTTGCATCTGTGGGTACAATTTCCAAGGGGATTTTGGGGTGGTGGATGCTGTTCCCCCACACGGATGCGATTTTGGGGACAGCTACGGGATCTCCCCTTGCCAAGAGGTGCCGAGAGCCATGCGGGGCGGCCGGATTTGCCCATCCACTGCCCCTAAATCCTGCACCTTAAGGCAAAGCCTTGCGGGGAAAAGGCATCAGCGGGGCCGTGGGTGAACGCTGGGGCTCCCTGGGGACCCAGCACCCAGGTGCGCTTGGCGCTGGGGCGGCCGACGGAGCCACCACGATGCCGTGGGCTCAGGTGCGCCGCCGCTCCGGCAAGGGGCTGACGGCTGCGGTTTCGTGCGTGTCCCCCCCCCCCCCAACTGGGCGGCGTGGGTCCCCACGGGGGTTTCCCTTCCCTGGGTGACCCCCATGGGGGGCTCTTGTGATCACCCCACATCTACAAGCTGGGATGCTCCCCCCTGCCCGGCTCGTGGTGGGCGATTTATCGTGCCACCAAAGGCACGGTGTCGCTTAAGCCTGTCACCTCCCTGGGCTCCTCTTTAAGGATGCTGCCTGCTGCTGAGCCAGCAACTGGGAGGGGGTTTAGTGCCACTCGGAGACCAGTTTGGGGTGGCCGCGTCCCCAGCATCCCCCCAGCCATTGCGAGGTCCCCCCCGCCGGGGCTTCACTCATAGCCCAGTGCGTGTACAGCGAGCCGTTTTTTAATAAATCCTCATCGTCTCCGTTGATATTAAATGTCTTTTATTAACCTGTGTGTTTTGATATGTAAATAAAGAGTTTCGTCCCCGGGATGCCCGGTCGGAGCGTGGCTTTGCTCTTTTTTTTCAGCGATACTGCATGAAAATCCCCTCGAGGAGCTGCTGATGCTGGTGCTCTGCTCCCCAAATCTTTCAGGGTTTTTAATTATTATAACTTTTCCCCACCCTTACCCAGAAAGGGTGATTCTTCACGTGGTGGCTTCCCTAAATAAAAACCCCCAAATTCACTCAAAATCCCCCCGGCGGAGGCGACGATGCTGTGAGTCCTCAGGGATGGCCGGTGCGGGGTGATGGTGGCCGGGAGCGCGGGTGCTTGCCCTGGCTCCCTAACGAGCCGGCTAACGGGGATGAAGGCTCGTGCTGCACTAATTAAGCGAGGCAACGAGCAGCTTCGCTGCGAGCCGCGGCTCTGCCGCCCACCGCTGCCGCTCCCTTCCCGGGGAGGATTGTAATTTATTGCCGGCTGTCGTTAAAGCACTGCTTGGGGGTGATTAATTTCCGAGGAGGGATAAACGCGGCCCCTGGTGTCGCTGAGCCCCGGTGGGTTCCCCCCTCTGCCGCCAGCAGCCACGACGCCCCGGCGATGGGCTCCGATAGGGGTTTTATCCATCCAGCCACGAAGGTGGGGATGCTGCGGCGGTGGGCGCGCGGCTGGGCTGTCCCAGGGTCCCCCCGGCCACCGGCAAGGACGTGCCCTGGGGGTGCCTTGGCCGGAGGGGTGGCACGGAGGAGCCTTTCTGGAGGGCACCGTAAACATTTCCTGGAAAACCCTCCTGCGGCGGGCGCTGCTGGCACAGCTCTTGGGCCCCTGCCGGGGAAGCAGGTGCCGGGCTAGCATCACCCGCGGCTCACTTTTCTGCCTGTCATCAGGGTGGCCGTCCCCCGCCCTCCTCCTCCTCCTCGCTGCCCATAGCTGGTCCCACCGTGGGCATCAACCTCTTCGCGTGATTTTTTCCCCCCTCCCAAAATCATTTCCAACCCTTCTCCGTGCAGCAACAGCTGGATTCGCGCTGCGGATGCCGGTGGAGCATCACCGAGATGGTACCACCGGCTTATGGCGTGTATCATGGTGGCCACCACCCTCACCATGGGGTGATGTCCCCACGAGGGCTCCCCAAGCCAGCAGCACCCCAGACTGGTTGCCGGGCACCATCACCCCATCATCAATCAACTGGGGAAACTGAGGCAGCACCCACGGCGGGCACCCAGCCCCGCTCGAAGGGTTAAAGGGGCACACGAGCTGCCCGCTCTAAAAGCAAAAGGTGACGCCATCCCACCGCCATCCCGCGGCCACCAACCTGGTTATGTCACTCGACCGCCTGCGAGTAAACTTAGATGACCGGCCCCGGCGTTTGGCGTGGCGGGGAGGGCTGGGGACATGCCACGGGGCCCGGCCGCGCTCCCCCGGCCGTGTCACTGTACCCGGCCACCCCACTAAAAATACCCAAGGGGGGTGTCGCGGGCGAGCGACGGCCCCGTTGGAGTCCGGCCCGTTCCTAATCCCTTCGTGGCTCCTGTCCCATCGTGGGTGGCAGCTGCTGATGGGGGCCGGGTGCCCCCAAGGTGCGAGCGGCTCCGGGGAGGAACGTCGGTGCCAGGGGTAGGGAGGTGGCACCGCATCCCGGACCCCCCCTCTTTTCCCGGTGCGGGACCCCGTCATTCCACTCCACGGGGGCACCGATGCTGCGTCCGGAATCACGCAATTAAGAAAATAGGGGTTAAAAACATCCCATGAAAAGGGGTTTTTGTTGCAAAAACATGGAGCTGTCCTTTTAGTCCCCTTTTGTCGCCCAAGTTGCAGGGGGCTCCCATTATTCCCTGCCCAAGTTTGGGGTCTCCCCACATGGGAGATGTGTCCCAGGCTATCCAGGATAACCTCCAGCATCGCCGGGGGTTTCTCTGCTTGCATCCATGACCCTCCCCAGGGGGGACAAACCCCGCGTCTGCCCCGACTCAATTTTACCTTGATAGGAGGAGAAAGATGGGGACAACAAGCACCCCAAACCCTCCAGAGACCGGGTCCAGTGAAGAAATGATGTGGGGTTTTAATTGCTGGGGATATGGTGGGATAAAGGGTTTTCTCCCCCCAAAAAAAAAGCTTTTTTGCATTAATTTGGCCCTAATAATCCCTGGTTTTGACTGGTCAGTTAGCAGCTGGGGAGGGCAGTGTCCCCTGTCCCCAAGTCCCCGAGCAGGGACGGCCATCAGCTGGGCGAGGAGACCGTCATCCCCCATGGGGATGGGCATGGGATGGGATGGAGGGGGACCTGGGCCTCATCCTGCAGGGCGCTGGGGACGATCCTGGGCCCCGAGAGGGATCGCTACGTGGTGGATGGGTGTCGATGACCTCTGTGGGATGAAACGGGCCCGCCCTTGGGGTTAGGTGGGACGACTCGCTGGCGACTGGCCCGTGCCTCAGTTTCCCTCAGACACCTTGGTGCGGGGAACAGTTGTGCCTGCAGCTGGGACCAGGGTGCTGAGTGCCTTGGTGCCTGTCCCCATCCTCGCCCCGACCCCCCGGCCCTGACCGTGACCCCACCGGCGTTAACCCCGACTCTCGCCCGGGCGCCCCGAATCCCCTTGTCCTTCCCGTGCTGCAGCCGCAGCAGCCACGAGGTGGCAGGGCTCAGAGCAGCGCGGCCGCACCCAGGCCAGGGCCTCATCCTGCGGTGGGCTCAGCACCCCATTGCCGCCCAACCGGCTACCGCTCGGTGCCGGTGACGCCTTTTCCATGCGCTGGGATGGCGGGTCTCGTCCTCGAGCCGGTGACGCTCCTCGCCACGTGCCGGGCGCAAATGTCACCTCCTGCGGCACGAAGCCAGCCGCGGTCCAACCACCTTGTGGGACCATCAAAAAAAAAAATCCCTAAAAATATATATATATATGGCTTTCCGCAGGGATGGCGAGCCCTCCTCATGCTCCGGGAAGGATGCTGGGCTGCTCCCGCCTGGGAAAACCGAGGTGGGAAAGGGGCCTGGCACCCACAGGGGCAAGGTTGCTCAGCGAGGCGGCGTGAAACCTGATTTGGGATCGATAAAGCCCCGTTTCGGGTCTTTCCCATCTCTTGGGGAGGAAATGATAAATTTTTTCTTATATTTTTTTCCCCACTGCCTTGGGCCCGGGCTGGTTGGTGGGAGCTGGGGGCAGGGCTGAAGGCCCATGGCGGGGCCGGGGATGCCCGGGGGATGCCCGGGGGATGCAGGGGGACGCCCGGGGCACAGGCAGCGCCGAGCCCTCTCCCCGCGGAGATTGACAGCCGCCCCGGGGGCGTTGCCATGGGGATATGCAAATCAAAACGGCAGAACGCCACTCTGATAGGCTAAAAACGACTAAGCCCGCCCCGGGAGGCGGGTCCAGGCCGCTTCTCCACCCCTATATAAGGCGGCGGGCTCCATTCAGCCGCCCGGCAGCGGCGGCGGCAGCGCCGAGCACCGGCAGCGAGCGGGCAGGGTGCAGGCAGGGGGTGCGGCCCCCGCCCCCAGGGCGCCGTGCCCGGGGTGAGGAGGAGGAGGAGGGCAAGGGGAAGGCTCGCAGCCCGGGGAGGTGGGGCTGGGGCAGGTGCCAGGGGAGGCAGGAAGGGGCGGGCAGGGCGCTGCCTGCTCTCTTCGCCATTGGGAGCACGGTTGCAGGCAGCGGCGGAGCCTGCCCCGAGGAACCGCAGAGCCGTGGGGGAGAGTGGCCGGTCCCGGCCCGACGGGGCTCCGCTTTACCGGCGGGGGGGTCCCAGAGCCCGGCTGCGACCCGGTGCAAAGCCCCGGTGGAGAATCCAGCAAGCGGAGCCCGGCTGCGGAGCGGAGCCCCGGCCCGAAGCCCCGTTGGAGGCTGCAGCCCGCAGCAGAGCCCCCTCGGAGGCTCCCGGAGCCCGGCTGCGTCCCGGAGCGGAGCCCGGCTGAACCCCGCAGCGGAGCCCCCTCGGAGGCTCCCGGAGCCCGGCTGAACCCCGCAGAGGAGCCGGGCTGAACCCCGCAGCAAAAGCCCCGTCGGAGGCTCCCGGAGCCCGGCTGAACCCCGCAGCGGAGCCCGGCTGAACCCCGCAGCGGAGCCCCCTCGGAGGCTCCCGGAGCCCGGCTGCGTCTCGGAGCGGAGCCCCCTCGGAGGCTCCCGGAGCCCGGCTGAACCCCGCAGAGGAGCCGGGCTGAACCCCCCAGCAAAAGCCCCCTCGGAGGCTCCCGGAGCCCGGCCGTACCCGGGAGCGGAGCCCCGTCGGGGGCAACCGGTTGCAGCGGAGAGAGAAGCCCGGAGCCCGATCGGAGGAAGCTCCCGGAGCCCTCGGTGAACGACGGTGCCCGGGGGATCGCCCCCCGCTCCCTCCATGGACTGAGATGGCCTCGGAGCTGGCCATGAGCGCGGAGCTGCCCACCAGCCCCCTCGCCATCGAATACGTGAACGATTTCGACTTGATGAAGTTCGAGGTGAAGAAGGAACCGGCGGAGGCGGAGCGGCTGTGCCACCGTCTGCCCGCCGGGTCCCTCTCCTCCACCCCGCTCAGCACGCCCTGCTCCTCCGTGCCTTCCTCGCCCAGTTTTTGCGCTCCTAGTCCAGGTGGGCAACCGGTTCCCGGACCCCCAGCTACCACCGCCGCTTCCCTGGGCTCCAAACCTCAGCTGGAGGAGCTGTACTGGATGTCGGGTTACCAGCATCACCTCAATCCCGAAGCTCTCAACCTGACACCCGAGGACGCGGTGGAAGCGTTGATCGGTGCCCCTCACCATCATCATCATCACCATCAAGGTTACGAGCCTTTCCGACCTCAACCTTTCGGTGGTGAGGAGCTTCCACCGGCCGCCCATCACCATCCCGGCCATCACCATCATCATCATCACCATCTGCGCTTGGAGGACCGCTTCTCCGATGACCAGTTGGTGAGTATGTCGGTACGGGAGCTCAACCGGCAGCTGAGGGGCTTCAGCAAGGAGGAGGTGATCCGCCTCAAGCAGAAGAGGAGGACCTTGAAGAACCGAGGCTACGCTCAATCTTGCCGGTACAAGCGGGTCCAACAACGGCACATCTTGGAGAACGAAAAATGTCAACTCCAGAGTCAGGTGGAGCAACTCAAGCAAGAGGTGACCCGTTTGGCCAAGGAAAGGGATCTGTACAAAGAAAAATATGAGAAGTTAGCCGGCCGGGGTTTCCCGAGGGAACCCTCCCCATCCGCTGCCCCCAAACCCGCCGCCGACTTCTTCATGTGAGCCCCGGGGGGGTGGGGGTGAGGGGGGGTCCCCCCTTTTTCCTCCCTGTGGGGAGAGCAAACCCTCTGCTTGTATAAAAAAATTATTATTATTATTATTTCCCCCCTCCCCTTGAAATTTTGGGGAGGGGGAAGTTGAACCCACCCCCCCATCACCACCCCCCCCTCCCCAGTCGGGACTCGGAGTGGGGGGGTCCCGAGTTGGGGTGCTGGGGGGGGGGGGTGCGTGGACCTGGAGCCAGGCTGCATGCGGGACGTGTACGGCGTGCCTCCCCCCACCCCAGCTGGCTTCCCCCCCCTTTCCCTGCCGCTTTTACCCCAAATTTAATTTGATTTTTTTCCAGGGGGGCCCCCACGGATCATCCCGGGGGGGGGGGAGCCCGGCAGCGCTGCGCCCTGCCCGGCCCCGCCGCCCGCACCCCCCTCCCGGCCGCCAAACCTGAGCCACCTTTAACTTATTCACCCTTGTAAATATGTAGAAATTAGGGTTTTTTCTGCCTTTTTTTTTTTTTGAGCCTATATTTTGCTTGGTGATTTACGGAAAAAAAAAAACCAAAATCCTTTAGAAAAGAAAAAAAAATACACGAGTCTTAAAAGTTTGTATGTAATAGCATGCAAATAATATCCGAGTTAATTTAACGATGTTGGGAAGAAGCCGAATGCACTATATACAGGAATCAATTGGGTTAAATAATACTGTTTTATAGAGATTTAAAATTATCTATGCTCTTAAAAATAGTGGGGGGGGGGGAGAGGTAACAATTCTAGGGTGACCTGAAAGGCAATATAGTAATATATGGACTGCAAACGGTTGGCTGCTATCTCACTATGCACCAGATTTATTTATTAACCCTCGGGAAATGGAATATTATTTTAACCTCGATGTTGAAAGAAGGAAAAGAAAATGCACATTATTTCTTGCGCAAAAAAAATAATAATAATTCGTGCAATTGTGCTTGGAGCGAAAGCGGGGCCGATCCTGCGTGGAGGAGCGGGGTTTTTTTTAACAAGTTGCTTATTTAAAAAAGAAAAACGATAAAAAAAAAATGAATCTTGGGGAAAACACAAGGGTCTTGCGGACAAAGCGAGCTTGGGAGCCTGGTGCATTTTAGGTACTGATCGTGCGAAGCGTTTTTAACGACCTGTTGTTTCGATTTGTGACGGTTTTAACGATGTTGCATCAAGATAAAAACTTATATTCAACTAGAGCCTGGGTCGGGTTTTCTCTCGAGCGGGGGGTCCCGCGGCATCGCCTTTTCGTTTGGGGTTTGCTTCTTCTTCCCTTGCAATCCCGGCCCCGATGCCAAACCCTCCCGGAGCGAGGGGTCGCGGCGTGGGGGGCTCGCAGGGAGCGAGCCAACGGTGGCCATCGCTTGCGAGCCAGGGGCCACCAGCAGCTCAGCCCCGCTGAACTCTGCCTTTTCACTTTTCCTGCCTCTATTTTTTTTTTTTTCCAGCTGGGTACTGTGGGTTTTTTTTCCCCCAAAGCGTCCCCGTGGTCGCCGAAAAGTCACCTTCACCCCAGCCCGGATCCAGTTTGGTCCCAGCTTGTCCGACACCGCCCCGATGAGCCGCTAGCTTGATTTTAAAACGGTAATAAATGATTTTTCTTTCCCCTTTTGGCTTCTCCCTTTTGAGTTTTTAATTAAGGCGAGGGGGGGGAGGGAAAGAACCAAACCAAACACACACCTTCCCTAAAGGAAACATTTAGGGTTGGTATTTTTACAAATGTTTTGGGGTTTTTTGGGACTGTTTGCAGGGACGCGCGGCCCCGGCAGCTCTGCTCCGTGCCGCTGGAAGCCCGAGCAAAGCTGCCCCGCTCGCAGCTTTCCCCGGCCGTGCCGGGCTCCGCGGGGCCACTTACAACACAGTCCTTGGTCCAACATATTTCTGAGTATTTTATATATATTTTTTATGTATATATATTTCTTTTTTCTCCTGTATTTTTGCACAGGCTCAGCCGCAGCCGGGAGCTGCCCCGGCGCGCTGGCCGCAGCGTTATTTCCTCCCGCCGCCCTCCATAAATCACCGCCGCGCTGCTGCAAACCCCCCGGGCTTTGCGGGGTGCGTGTGGCCCCGGGACCCTCTGGTTCTGCCTCCCTTGCACCCCCAGACCTCATCCCCCTCTTTTCTTCAGCTGCTTCAGGCTTGTTCGAGTCTCATTTTGCGTCCAGAGGGTTTTTAAGCAGCTCGGTTCGACATCCAGCTCGGTTTTTGGGATGGGAGCTGGGATGCGCGGAGGGACCCTTGCCCCGTGCCTGATGCACCAGGACTGGGCAGAAAGGGGGGGTTCACCCCCTATTCCTATTTTTATTTAAAGCTGGGGACGCTTTGTAAACCCTGCTTTAAATAAAAATAACCCATCCCGCTGCCCGTGCAGCCTCTCGCAGGATATTGCCTCCTCTCCCTGTATTTTTTGGGGGGTGATTCGCAGCTCCCCAACTTTTCCTCCCAGCATCCCCTTCCTTGGCATGGTGTTTTGGTTTTTTTTTGGGCCGCCTGCTCTGTGATTAAATAAGGAGTTTGAGGAGGAGGAGAAGGGGTTTGGGTCCCCAAACCACCCCGGGGACTTTGGTTCCCCCCATCTCTTTCCTCGCCCCTGGATCTCGCCGTGGTCCGCGCTCCCCGTGGGCGCGTCCCGTGCGTCCTGGGGGGCCGGTGCCCCCTTTCCCAGGCCCGGCGGGCTTGGCTGGAGGCACAGAGCCGGCTCTGGGGCTGCGGGGGGGTTTGGGGGAGCTCTGCCCCGTGGGGTCTCCCCGCAGTGTGATGCTCTGCGATGTCCGTGGGGCGGCAGCGATCGCCTCCTGCCCCGTGACACCTTTCCGTGCCGCCTCGGCAGAGCGAAGGCAGCGGTTTGGGGCTGAGGACGCCTGATTTTCCCCCTTGCCTTGGTGCCCAGCACCGCTTGGCCCCTCCATCCCGCTCCTCTTTGATTTATATTTCTTTTTTTCATGGTGCAGCAAGCTGGGGAGGATGCAGCCTGCATCTCACCGTGTTGCTGCCCCGGGAGCAGATTATTTTGGTGATCGTGGCGTCACCCCTTCCCCTTCACCCCCGATCCTCCGAGGGTGGCTTTGGGCAGGGGAGCAGGGATGTGACCCCCAACTCCTTGCACCACTGTGATTTTTTTTTTTTTTTAATTTTATTTCGGTGTTCCCTACTGATTTATTTTTTTCCCAGCACCTCCTGGAAATCCCCCAAGCAGGGGAATAGCTGGGTGTAACTGCCACCCATTAACGGCGGTCCTCCATGGGGGACCGCATCCCACAGCAGCTCCCCGGGGAGATTCGGGGGGCAGAATCGCACCCCCTGCCCCATCGCAGCGTTGGGGTGCAGTCGGGGACCCCCCAGTGATCCCCAGCACCCTGCCTTGCTCCGGGCCGCTCAGCCTCCCGGTGCTGCCTGTCCCGGATCTGGCCCTGCTCCCCTTTGGTGGAAAAATAATAAAAACTCAAGCAATTTATGCCCAAATGGGGCTGGTTTATGAGTTGTCTCCTTGCTGGGGGTGGACGGTGTCTGGGGGGTCCCTGCTTGGTTTCGCAGCGTCGTTTTGGGGTGGCTGCAATGTGTTGCCCTTCCCTGCAGGACCCGGGGTTTGTGCAGCGTCTCGGGGCCGCGTGTGCATGGTGGGAGGGTGTTGGCGCAGGTTTTGGGGGGGGTGTTGTAGGACGGGGTGGCAACGTGCCACAGGGCTTCCGATGTTTGCGGGGTGCCACGTAGCGGGAGGGTGCGGGGATTTTTGGGTGGCTCTGACCTCTTTTAAAGCTTTTTTTTCCCTTGTTTTTCCCCATCTCCGAGTGGGGCTGGAGCCCCCTTCCCCAAGCGCTTGCTGCTCTTTGGGGGTTGCAGGACTTCGGGACACCGCACTCAGCATCTTGTGATGATCCGCAGCCCCTGCACCCATCCTGGGCATCTCCTGCACCCCAGCTCCAGCCTGGCCTTGGGGTGGGGGGGTGAGAGCAGCAGCCCCACGGGCTCACCCCGGCCCCGCAGGGTGCACCAAGGGGTGGCTGGCTCTCGGGGTGGGGGTACGGGGACAAGCCCTGGGGGTTCGTACATGGTCCCCTCCGTACCCCCCTCCTGCAAAGTTTTTAAACCCATTTTCAAGCTTTACTCACACCTTGGCACGCACTTGAAGGCACCACGGGCATCGCTGCGCTGGGAAACAGCCGAAACTCCTCCAGCTGATGGGTTTTACACCCCTCTCCCACCGGGCAGAAGGGTGATTTTGGGGGATGCTCGCTCCCAAACACAGCAGCACCCTGAGGAACCTCACCCACGGGTGCCCGGCACCGGTTACAACCCCCAGCAAAGCCACCCCCCGACCGGTGCCACGCGCTCCGTGTCGTCCCCGAGTAGCGATTAGCCGGATCGGTGCGGATAACCGGGTTTCTGCAAACAGGCAGAAAAACCGCAACAGGCCGATCAATGCGGCATCGCCAAAGTACCCCTCGCTCCTTCCTCCTCAATTATTGATGCTAATACCCGGCAGGTTTGCCACCGCGCCGCTGCAGCACGCTCCGCGCAACGTCCCGACGTCTTGCTACCGTGATAAGTCCAGCCCTGGGATATTAAATCACGGTTAGGAAGCGGGGTGGGCCGCTGGGCGCGCGCGAATTTGGGGGCTGCGTGCAGCGGGAAAGCGCAAATTAATTAAATTCCCAGCAAAATAATTTCCCCAATAAACGAAAGCCCCGGCGGTTTGCAGCGCTGGCTCTGAGAGGCCACGCTCGGGGCTGACCCGCTGCGAGCCGTGCCCGGGCGCGGTTTGGAGCTGGTATTTTTTGGCTCGAGCTGATCTTTATATTCCGGCTCAGCCGAAGTTTGCTTTTTGCACGCTGCCTCCCTCCCGTGCTCCGGGCCCGGCGGCCTCCTCGATGCTCCTGCGTCCTGGCGAGCCAAACACTGCCCTGCTCACCATAGATAAATACATATATACATAAATACATATATATACATATATCACCTTGGCAAAACAGAGCTCATTTGCTTCTGCCAGCTCATGGGCTCGCTTGCTTTGGCCTTCCCCCAGCCAGCGCATCCCTGTTGCACCGCTGTCGGCCCTGAGCTGGGCAGGAGGTGAGGTCCTTCCCGAGAGCCGGCACACGGGAAATCCCCCCGCGTACCACGAACAGGACCACAGCTGGGTTTTGATCCCCAACTCCTTGCTTTTGGGCGCGTCTGCATCGCCCAGGGATGCTGCTGCTGCGGGAGGTGGGATGCGGGCAGTGGGATGCAGGATATGGGATATGGGATGCAGGAGGTGGGGTGCAGGATGCAGGGATACAGGACATTGGATGGGGGATGCAGGTAGTGGGATGTGGGATGTGGGTGTGGGATGGAGCAGGTGGGATGCAGGATATGGGGTGCAGGAGGTGGGATGCAGGATGCAAGGATACAGGACATTGGATATGGGGTGCAGGATATGGGATATGGGATGCAGGAGGTGGGGTGCAGGATGCAGGGATACAGGACATTGGATGGGAGATGCAGGTAGTGGGATGCGGGATATGGGTGTGGGATGGAGCAGGTGGGATGCAGGATATGGGATGCAGGAGGTGGGGTGCAGGATGCAGGGATACAGGACATTGGATGGGAGATGCAGGTAGTGGGATGCAGGATATGGGATGCAGGAGGTGGGATGCAGGATGCAAGGATACAGGACATTGGATATGGGGTGCAGGATATGGGATATGGGATGCAGGATATGGGATATGGGATGCAGGAGGTGGGATATAGGATGCAGGAGGTGGGATGCAGGATGCAAGGATCCAGGACACTGGATGTGGGATGCAGGAGGTGGGATGTGGGATGCAGGAGGTGGGATATAGGATGCAGGAGGTGGGATGCAGGATGCAAGGATCCAGGACACTGGATGTGGGATGCAGGAGGTGGGATGTGGGATGCAGGAGGTGGGATATAGGATGCAGGAGGTGGGATGCAGGATGCAAGGATCCAGGACACTGGATGTGGGATGCAGGAGGTGGGATATAGGATGCAGGAGGTGGGATGCAGGATGCAAGGATCCAGGACACTGGATGTGGGATGCAGGATATGGGTGTGGGATGCAGGAGGTGAGATATGGGATACAGGTGGGATGCAAGATATGGGATGGAGGAGGTGGGATGCAGGATGCAAGGAGACAGGACACTGGATATGGGATGCAGGTAGTGGGATGCGGGATATGGGTGTGGGATGCGGGCAGTGGGATGCAGGATGCAAGGATACAGGACATTGGATGTGGGATGCTGGATATGCATGTGGGATGCAGGAGGTGGGATGCAGGAGGTGGGATGCAGGAGGTGAGATATGGGATACAGGAGGTGGGATGGAGCAGGCGGGATGCAGGATGTGGGATGCAGGATGTGGGATGCAGGATGTGGGATGCAGGAGGTGGGGTGCAGGATGCAAAGATACAGGACACTGGATGTGGGATGCAGAATATGGGAGATAGGGTGCAAGAGCTGGGATGCAGGATGACGGGATACAGAACACGATGTGGGATGCAGGTAGGGGGATGTGGGATATGGCCTGTGGGATGTTAGATGCAGCGTATGGGATGCGGGATGCTGGATGTGCGCTGCAGGATGTTGGGTATAGGGATGTGACAAATGGGATGTGGGATGCAGGATATGGGGTATAGGAAATGGGATATGGATATGGAATATGGGATGCTGCCCTGCAGCAGGCCCCTGTGGCTGTGTCAGCAGTGCTACGGCACCGTGTGTTGGCTGTCGCTGCCGTTGTGCCAGGAGGAAGGGGCAGCGCTGGATCATGCATGAGGAGCAAGAAGGAGCCCGGCACTGCCCAGCCCTCCCATCCCCGACAGAACAAGCTCCAGCGAGGATGCAACACCAACAATTACCAGCAATTCCAGCTCACTCCAGGCACATTTGATAACAATTTATTGGGTGCTATCACTCATCACCTACCCATCACGCCACGCAGGTGCGTGCACTGGTAGCCATGTGTGCATGCGCATGCAGTTAGTGGGATGCAGGAGGTGAGATACGGGATGCAGGATGCATATCCACGTGTGTGCATAGGGAATCCAGCTGCATTGCCAGGTGGGACACATGCAATGACAGTCTCAGTCCTCAGGTCTGGTGGCGATCGGGTCCCATCAGCCCTGGCCCTTTGCTGTCCCAGCTGCCCCGCCAGTGCAGCTCTCCTTGGTGTCATCATCCCCAATCCCCAAGCATCCCCTCGTCCCCCACGCTGGCCCCACACCTCCTCTTCCCTGCCTGCCAAGCTCCCCGATTAAGTCATCAGCTTAGTGCCTACTTACCCACCCAGTAAAATCCAAAGGCTCCTTGGTTTTTTTTTTTTTTTTCCGCCCCCTTCCTCCCTTTCCATGGATGAGAGCAGGGGGAAGGTAGAGCATCCTCCCTCCCCACCACCAGGTTATTTATTCATGTAACAGGCCGAGGCTGGAGCACAGCTCAGCGCAGCCCTGGCAGCTGTCTGCTCCCTGGGAGCGCGAGCTGTAATTTGCACAAGCAAAAATAAACTAATTGTTATTTTCAATTTACATAAAGGGAAGGGAAGAGAGGTGGGGGAGGTGGCTGGGAGGGCGAAGGGGAGCCTCGAGCCGCCAACCTCTCCTAGGTGATGTGCTAACCTCTCCTCAGTGATGTGCTAACCTCTCCTAGGTGATGTGCTAACCTCTCCTAGGTGACGTGATCCCCAGCTCCCGTGGGTCTCATCCTGCCTGCCTGGGGGATGATGCTGGTAGGCAGAGGGGTCGACAGCTGAGGTAGGTTTATTTGGGGTTTTCACTTTGGCCATATGTGCGGATCAAAAAACAGGGCCTGGTCAACGCTAACCACACGAGACAAAACGGGAACTCGAGCTGAGCGGACACCCCACATGTTCACCGTCCCTCTTACTTCTAAGTGCAGGTCCTTTGCTTTCTGAGGCCTCTTTTGGGGGCTTTTTCATGCCTAAGCACCTTTCACTTCAGGAGTTTATTGCTCCCATTTCTGCTTACTTTGTCGGTCTCTCATTTGAACACCAGCGGTGAGTCTCTAGCCCTTCCTCCTACTGCTCAACTGATGGGGTGGCTGGAGAGACCATCTTGAAGGTCTTCCTGTAGACCTTAGACCTTTGAGACTTTCAACCGTTTTCTCAAGCGAGAGCTGTGGAAGGGCACCTGGTGGGGATGTGTTTGCTGGATCTGGGCTTGTGATGGAGATGAGCATGACAGTAAATCACAGAGGGGGCTGTGAGTGCTCCCCTCTCATCAACCCGGGGCAGCCCAAGGACTCCTCAGGCCAGTGAGGAAGAAGAGGAGGAAGAGGTACGCATCCATGGTCCCATGCATGGGAAGGGGAGGGATTGGGGATACTGGGGCTCACCATCTCCAGCAGCATTCCCACCATGCGGCGCAGGAGACCCCTGCCATGCCGGCACACCCCGGGAGCCTTTGTCATAACACTTTGAACGAGACGTCGCGGGTGTTTAATTTAGATTTACGCCGACAGGTTCTGTCCGTTAATTAAATATCAATTGATTGTTCGGAGAACACTTCCTTGGGTTTATCGCGTTTCTCAGAGACAAATCAAATTGCCATGTCATTAACTTGCAGCTATACAATCCATACATAATTACTGTCTTATTAATACCTTCGAGTTACGAGGAAGTTTTAGGCAATTAATATTTGCGGGATAGTTTGTATCAAGTTAATTCCGTCAGGGTTATGTTAATAATGCGGACATCTAATAAGCTGGATAATTAACGTCCTTCTCGTTAGCATCTTCTCAGATGCCAGTTAAATGTCAGGCCAGCCTTTGTGGCCAGGCTGCGTTTAATTAAACATGTTATTACAGAGGGACTTGGGTCTGTTACATGTGAATAGAGTCAGGTCGGGGCAGCGTGCGGCTCCCACCCCGCCTGGGCTGTGGATGCAAAATGGATTTGGGGAATGGTTTGGAAATGGGATTTGAGGACTGTTCACAAGCCAGGGTGCAGGAGGAGGCATTTTTTTGCCTTGCAGGAGGGTCAGGGTACTGCCTTGATCAGTGTTGGCCCATTGTTGCTCGATTCAGAGCAGGGTTTGGATTTAAGGGTTGATCTTCCAAAAAAGTGGTCAAAGCCGTGGGCTCCCTGATGCAGACATGGGCACAGTGGGGTGGGCAAGGGACTGGCCAGCATCTGTGAGCACATTTCCCCAGCGAGCCCAGCCTTGGCTGCAACTCCAAAAATGATCACCATGAAAATTCAGGCAAATCTTAGGCTCAGATAGAGCCAAAAGGTGGGGGATTTGGTTGGGTTTCTTCCTGGGCTGGCAGAAGGTTTGCCAGTGCACCCCAGCCGTGGGATCACCTCAGCCCATGTTGATTCCCTGGGGCTTTCATGCTGCCTCAGCCCTTGAGCTGGTGCCACGGGGAAAATGAGCAGGGGAACGTGGCTGTGTGTCCCCATGGCAGGGACTGGTGGGATGTCTCCATCTCCTGGCATGGATGATGTCAGGATGCCCACAGGACAGGGATGTGCATCAGCCGTGCAAGAGGTCTTGGCCATAAGATCTTCATCAGGAGATGTCCACGACCCGGCTGAGCCTGGATCTCTCAGCCCACGGCCTTCCCTGATGCTCATGAATAAAAGATTGACCCTAACTACCTGGCCTGTTTGTCTTTGTGAAATATTCATCAGTTGCTGATTAACTTTTAAGGAAGGGACATGTTGCCCAGGTGGGTTGCCGTGCTCCAGCTGCCCAGAGGCAGCAGGTTCAGGGTGGAAAGCTGTGGGGTTGGGGTTTGCCCCCTCCGATTGATCCGGGAGAGGGATGGGGAGAGTTTTGCTCCTTCTCTGCTCCTGGCTGTGGTCCCTGCAAGAAATCCTTGTGGATTAGTGGGAGGGAGAGAAGCAGGCTGGACTCAGCTCCCATTTGGGGAGGTGACTTGATGCACAGTGAAGGCCTGCACCTCCAGAGCACGCCAGAAAGAGCTGAATTCAGGAGAGGAGACACAAGCCTTGCCACCATGACCACAGAGGAGAAAAAGGCCTCGGGTGACCTGAATGAGGTCCTCCATCCCTGGCGAGCATGGTGGCTGCAGAAGTACTGTCTGCTTTCAACAGCAAGGAGTTCCTGGGACAGCATTGCCATTGGGAAAAAGAGGGAATAAATAAAAATTAAAATAATTTTCCCTTGTGGTTATCCATAGTCCCTAAAATAAGGGCTCTGCTGCTTATGTCTTCCCTCCCCTTTTCTTGTCTCATTGCAAGGGCAGACAGGAGACACTCAGGAGCTCATTTTTAACTGCAATTAGGAGCTCAGCTAATACTGTCCCCAGAAGGGCTCTTGCTGGGGGTGGCTTTTCATGTGCCCTGTTCTGGGACAGGCTGGGGAAGGAGAGGAAGGAAGGATGCTCCACCAGCTGATGTGCTAGGGGCCATGCTCACACTGCCATCGCAGGCAAGGTTGCCCTGTGCAGCCTCCCTGGCCAGAGGTTCCTGCCCCATGAATATTTCAGGAGGCAGTGTGGGGGTCCCAAGGGTCTCCTGAGACGAGGCATTAGTGCAGGCTGAGGAAGCACCGGACAGACAATACAGAAGGAGTGAAGAAAACTGCAATGAAAACCAAGAAAAAGGCTACCAAAGCCACAAGGTTGGGCATGAAATATTGATGGGGCTGTGCCGCGCTGGAAGGGAGGTGTGGAGGTCCTGGTGAGGCTGCGGTACCCCAGGCCTGGCTCCTTTCTCGCCCATCACAAGTGCACAGCCGGCAAAGTTTGGGCAGTGGTTAAAAATGTATAAGCCTACTTTTGCAGCAACCAGACCCATCTGCCATCTCGTCTCCCTAGTGCTCCTCTCCTGTGCTCTGTAAAAGTTGGGTGGTGGAACTGAGGGGGGAGACATGGTGGCCCCAGCGTGAGCAATACTGTGTGGGTCGGGCCCTGTGGGAAGCACCAGGTGTGGTTCTGGTGGTGGGGTGGGTGTGTAGGAAGGGTGGGCCATGGAGGTGGGTGGGTGGGAAGAACGGACAATGGAATGGAGATGGTTGACCAGGAGGGATGGGCAACAGGCAAGAGATGGTTCTGGTGGGAGAGAGGGGCAATGGGTAGGAGATGGTTGGGTGGGAGGGATGGGCAATGGAATGGAGGTGGTTGACCTGGAGGCATGGGCAATGGGGCAGAGGTGGTTGATCAGGAGGGATAGGCAATGGTCTGGAGGTGGTTCAGTTGGAGGGATAGGCAATGGTCTGGAGGTGGTTGTGATGGGAGGGATGGAAGTGGTTGTGGTGGGAGGAATAGGCAATGGGATAGAGGTGGTTGAGTTGGAGGGATGGGCAATAGGGGGCAGGTTGACTATGGGAGGAACGGGAAATGGGATGGAGGTGGTTGGATGGGAGGGATGGAGCCTTCAAGCGAAGGCCTGTCCCCAGATGGGGACTGCGTTTCCCTTTTTGGGATGGCCGTGTATCCTGTTTGGCCCCTCCATGCCCTGTGTGAGCAGCTCAGAGGCAGGGCTGCTGCCCGTGGCATCTTCACCAGTCATCCTCCCCAAATCCACCACCATGTCCAGCAGAGAAATCAGCCCCATGCCCAAGGACCATCTCCTTCCTTCCCTGCTGCTGCATCTCCTCTGGGCAGCCTCCCGACCAACCCGAAGATGAAGTTCCCGAGCCGGTGGAGAATCAACTCTTCCTAGAAATAACACCCCATCAAGAGCTGTATTTTCTTACACAAATGATTTCCTTTTGCCTTCGTGCAAGCTCATTAGCATTCCTAAACGTGACCGTGCGGATCGATGCGGCGCTGGGCCAACGCACGGCAGTCAATTCCTGTTTGCCGGGAGACTTTACTTCCCCGTCTAATCAGGCAGGGTCCAGCTGATGGCAACGTCTTTCTCCCTGCTTTTTGCTCTGGTATTGGTCACCCGCTGATTAATTTCCAATGGGTTAGTTCATCAGAGAAGGAGGCTCTCCGGTTTAATTAGAAAGAGGTAATATGAGTGCGTATTATCATGCAGCTGTCCAACAGTGGGTTATTGCAGAAGCGTGCCAGGAGTTTCAGCTTTTCTTAAAATAGAATTAAAAAAAACTTGGAATAAAAGGTCTCTGGTGTTCATACTTGCAAGGACAGTGTCCAGCCCTGGAGCTGATCTAAGCGGCTTCATTGCCACCTGCCTGAGCTTAGAGGCAGCCTGCCCCAGCCCTCTCCACAGACAGCTGCCTGTCGCAGGCATCTTGTCGGGATGCTGTTCCCAAGATGCTGAGTACCACCAGATAGTAGGGGCCGGAGCCACTCTTTGCTATGGAGACCTTATGGGATGGGAGGGCAGCATCCATGCTGTGCATCCCAGTGGCAGCCTTGCCCCCGTGCCCTATCATCCCCCCAGGAGCTATGTGGCGCATGGGTCCATGCACACGTCCTCGCTCCCGCCGGCTTTGCTGGCTCCGGGTCTCCTTGCGAGGAGCTGCCGAGTCAGCAGCCTGCACATCTGCAGCACGGGATCCACCGGAGGACGATATTAATCAGTGTTTTTTTCTCCCGGACTTTGGCAGCCTCCCTGCGCTCGCAGCTGTGCTTGCGCCCTGGGAAATAAGCTCCGGTGGCTCCCCCCTTGCCTGCTGGGGGCCGCACCCTGTCCCCAGGTGCTTTTGGGGCCATGGGGACAGATGTGTCCCCCTCCAGTGGGCGAGCTGGAGGGAGCGGAGATGCTGCTAATGCCCTAATGATGGGGGTGCTGGCCTGACACCCCTTCCCAGGCATAAAGCAGCTTTGAGGACATGGTTTAGTGGTGGACTTGGCAGTGGTAGGTTAACGGTTGGACCTGATGATCCTAAGGGTCTTTTCCAACCTTAACAATTCTATGATTCTATGAACTCTATGATTCTCAGACTTGTTGGTGCTCCTAGGAGCATCTTCGGACATTACCTCTGCCAAGGAGATCATCCTGCACGGCAGTTGGTGCTGGACTGAGGGGTGTCATCAGGGTCCCAAACCATCCCCACCATGCTCAGAGGGGGGAATAAGGTGTTACGGGACATGGGAGACACATTGGGATGGGGGTACCCATGCTGCTGGCTGCACCCACCTCCAAGCATGGGATCCCCCATGGAACGTGCTGCTCGGCTGTGCTCTCGTGATGTCACGCAGTCATCATCCGGAAGCTGGATGAGGCCACGTGGATAATTAGGATAATGCACTATACTAATGCAGCACTTTCCCGCCAAGCTCTTTATGGGCACTAATGAATTTAGCCTTGGTGGGAGGGGTGGAGGAGAATCTTCTCCCAGTAAGGACCTCTAACTCCCTTCTTGGAGAATAACCTTTCCCAGTGCCTCAGTTTCCCTGGCTGCAAATGTGGGGGAGAGCTGTGGCTTGGCCCATCGAGCCGAGGGTTATATTATGTTGTCCAAGGGACTTTTGAGGCAGGGACTGCAGCGTGCGTGTGCTTTCAACCCTGTTTTCCATCACCTGGATTTCCAGCCTCCTTTCCCAGACCTTTATCCCAGTGGTTTTGGTTAGGGGGGAGGCAGCTCTGCCAGGGAAGATGGGGAAAATGGGATGCGGGAGCTGGGAAACTGCCACCCCCCAGGCATGGGGGCAATTCAGCGGCAGCCGGTGAGGACAGGGAGGGTTTGCTCAACCCTTGCTGGCCCCTACGTGGTCTGTTTTTGCGCTGTGCTCCCTTCCCCATGGGCACTGGCTCTCCGTGGGGGCTGGAAGCAGGAGGGGTGCACGGGGGGAACTCAGTGCAGGCTGCTGCTCGCTTGCGATCGCTTTGTGTTGTGGTGTAATCAGCACTCACTTATTCTCTTTGATTTTTTTTTTTGCTCCTTTTTGTTGTTGCTATTTTTCATGTTTCCACCGTGTCGGCAGTTTTCTCCCCCATCCCTCCCTGTATCCCTCTTCCCCTGTGATACACCAGAAACCTGAGACCAGGAATCATTTGGGTTGCAAAGGACTGTTAGTGGGTCACTGGTCTCCTGCTGTGGCATCTCCCAGCCACTGCTTCCAAGCTGTTAACCCTACCCAAGCTGCAAGAGCAATTCTCCATGCATCCCCCCTGTCCTCATACAGATCTCCATGCAAAAATCCCCAGCGAACCTGAAATCCCCCAGCAGCAGGGCTAGAAGAGATCGGTTTGGGGGACTTTGGGCTGAAAAAAATGACTTTGTGGCCTTTGAGTGGTCAGACTGGGGATGCTGGATGCTCTGGTGGGAGGTGGCCAGGGGATTTATTGCCCTTTTGGGGATTTGGGGTAACGTGACTGCAGTAGCTGTGGGGGGAAGAGGGGTGGGATGGGCCATTGGAGGACGCTAGGGTAGGTTTGTGGGCAGCATGGCACTATGGGCAAAGCCAGAGCAACAGATCAAGGTATTCTGGGGCTTTGGGTAGGGTTTTAAGTACTGAGGCACTCTGGGATACTGGGGGCATTGGGGCTTTCATGGCAACAGGGTGGGTTTATCTTATGGAGGCACGGTGATGCTGTGAGCAGTAGATCCTCCTAGGATGCTGGAGACAGACTCGCGGGCACCAAAACATTGGGGGACATTGGAGCAGGATTGGGGACAGAAGTCTTTTCAGGGACAGGGGTGGAGGTGTGAGCAGCTGGGCAGCACCGGGGGCAGGGAGGTGTTTGGGCACAGCAGGATTAGACCTGTTGGCCCATGACTATAGAGGGACAGTGGGTGGGATTTGGGGCACCACAGTAATCTTGGATGGGGGGGATGATAGGTGCGCTGTTGTTTTCAGGTATTGGAGATGAAGGGCTAGGAAAGAGAGCTACATTATTTTCCAGCTAGATCAAGTGAAAATGGACTGTAGAATATTAGAAAAAAAACAAGGGAAAGAAAATACAGAGTCTCGTTTCCTTGATGTCAAGTCCTATAAAAGGGACGTATTTGACCTTTTCCATGCAAGGTGGAGGCTGCGGGGCTCTTCCATGCCAGACCCTGCATGAAAGGGCTGTACCACCCCTGATGCATGCTCAGAGGTGGTCTGGGCAGCACTGGGAGGCTCTCCTTCTCCTAGCTGCACCTTTCCTGAGTGCTGTTATGGGAGATCAAGGCGTTTCACTGTTTCCTGGCTTCATCCACATGCTGGCAGGGAGAGGAGAAGGCAATCTGTTTGCTCCTCTCAGCTGAGCACAAGATCTCAATTTCTGCATTGCAGCTTGGGTTTGCTCGTTGGGGTCACTGACTTTCCTCTCCTGTTCCTGCTCTTCCTTCACAGCCCATCTCATGGGGAGAGTCTGGACACCTTCACTGTGTCCCTCAGTCCTTTTTGGGGTGCGGGAGCCCAGGCATCACGTGGAGGGCTGTCCCAGTTGCACAGAGCAGGTTTTTGCTCCATGTAGGAGCACGCTCTCTGGCTCGTGGATGTTGTTTTGGTGTTGCCTGGTCTGGCTGGTCCATGGGTCTGATACAGGGGTGAGAAACCATGTCCAGCACAGAGAGAGCACCAGGATCCCACAAGCTCAGCTGTGGATGGACAACAGTAAGCTGGGTTCACGTAGCCACGTTAACACCAGCCTGGTGGGGTTGCCGTCCACTACCTATCCCCACCAAGCTGCTCTTGTCCTACGGTCCTAATATCTCCTCCAGCTCACGGAGGAAAGCACTTGCCCTGGAGGTTTGCCACCACTCCCTAAAGGAGAAATAACACCATTAAGATATGAAGGTGACTTTGCAGAGGCAAAAAAAAAATACATCATGGGTAAAGATAGGCTGACTGTTCTTCCAGTATTTGGGGAGGTGTCTACTTCTCTCCCTACTTTTTTGTCACCTGAGGCTATCAGGAGTATTCAATCTCAACCTTTTTGATCTTTTTCCCAAAAATTCATTGGAGGATGCAGAAAAGTGGATCAGCTCCTAAGCGCTGCATCAAGAAAGTTGCAGTTTAAACAGATCTTATTTTTTTTTCCTTGTGATGGTGAGTGGGGTGTTTGAATTAAATAGGTGTTGACTAAAACCAACACGGAGCTGTTAGCTGTGCGAACACAAATCGCTGGCCCTTGTTCCACGCTCCTTGACGTCGTCTTTCCCTTTTGCATGGTCCCCAGTTAACCACTGATGCTTCCAGGAAATTAAAAAAAAAAAAATCCCCAAATGTGTAGAACAAGCCAGAAATACTGATGTGATAAGCAAATGGGGATAAAATGATACAAGATGAATCCCAAGACTGCTTTAGCCACCACAGCTAAGATATCCAATTTTCAGGCTTCTCTAGCCCAGGTCATGAAGCAAGCAGAGGTGTGGGGACAATTCTCATGTCTGAATATTTGCTGATGGTTTTAAAAGCAGCCACTGTTTACACAGAAGACTCCTCTGCACCTCACGGTGACACATGCATCGTGTGGCTAAAGAGTCCCTGGTCGCCAGGGTTGTCAGTCAGGCATCTTCTAATGGTGCTAAATTCACTTTAAAAAAAAAAAAAATACCCACAAAGAAGAAATATTTAAGCAACCAAAACAAAACCTGGCCAGGATCCATAAAGCAAAGAGCTGAGCAAATTGGGGCAATTGTCAAGGGAGGTCAAATCTGTTGCCTGTCAAGGCTGGCAGTTTCCTCTAGAAAGGACTTGATGTAAATCATCTCCCCGTAACATGTGCGGTATCCAGGGGCAGCTCTGGTTTCCTAATGCGCATCGTTTCCGTGGGGCGAGTTTTGCATACGCAGCCGAGGCCGATTTTACATCACACTGAGCATTTAGCACCGACTCGCGGCTGCTCCTCTCTCGCTGCCTTTCCTGGTCGTGTTTGGATTCGGTTTGATTGCACTGGCTTTGCAGTCGGGGTGATCTTTCCCGGCGGTGTGGGAGCACGGGCTGGCAGCAAGGGACATGGGTTCAACATCTTGCTCTTCACCGATGTGCCAGAGTGAGAGGCAAGATGGTGATTAAACTTATCTCCTCCTCAAAAAGAAGCCATGCAGCTCCTAAAGGCACCTAAAACTTCCCCAGAAGGCCGGGCTTTTGGCTACATCTCTGCTGCTAAGCTCAACAGGGCCACAGACCTCTGGTCCTGGTGGTGGCTGGTGTGGCAGGACTTGCGTCCAATGAGCCAAATTTAGCTGCAGCGTGGGGTGGCTTCGTCCAATGTGCCTGTTAGTTCTGGTACCCAGGAATAGTCCCTGGCATGCTCTAATTTACTCGCCTTTGTATGTGCAGCTCTCTAAGCCTGCAGGAAGAGGTGGCCGTGCTCCAGCGTGTCTCCGATAACTCTTCCCGTTATGGTGATGGGTCCGGGGGAAGCATAGGGAGGTCTTGGGCAGAGGAAGGGTGAGCTGAGGTTTAAAATAAGCTTGTCAGCAACATCCATGTTGCTTTCTAGCCATGTTTCCATTGCAGTTTGCATCTTGCGCCTGGGCAAGCCCTGAATGGTGGCTTGGAGAGCGGCAAAGCCCAGCGGTGCAGAGGGGATGTCCAGTCCTGCATGGTGCAAAGCATCTTCATCTTATCCCACAAGGCCTCTTCTAATGCTGTGTTAGCAGGGCTGAGACAGAGGATGCTCAGCACCCCAGAGCAAGGATCCAGCTCTTGGTGCCTCTTGACTCCCGGGATTCCAGGGCTGCTTTTTTGGGATGTGCTCACTGCAGTTTCATTCCTGTTGTGTCCATTGCATCTTTTCTTCCTCCTTCCTCCATGAAATAATTAACAGCGCTCTCTGTGTTGCTTCCAAGCCCCCTTCTTTCCTGCTTCTCAGTCTCCCCCATCCTTTCCCTAAATGAAATGCTGTCAGGGCTCTCAACAGCCGCCCTGAGCGAGGCATTTAGAAATGAAAGCGCCCAAGTCTGTGTGCTCCATTAAAAATCCACTGGAAGCTGCTAATGGTACCGGGGATGCAACTTAATACAGGTGATTTCAGGAAGCCAGTGCAAGAGGCAGTGTCTCCTATGGAGAGTGAGCAAGACTTGAAAACAATCTGTCTGCTTCAGCCTTCGCAGAAGTCTTCAGAGCTTCTGTCTCGCTGCTGGCGAAACGCATGCGGAGGCTGACTTTGCAGTGGCAAACAAGTCACACAGAAATCAAAGTGAGGAGCCACAGATCCCAAATTTCTCACTCTTCCAAGGCAATCTTGTTTTCCTGGCAGGAGGATTAGGATAGAGATGCTGGAGGTGGATTTGCTGGAGGTCCAGTTGCAATGCGTGCAAATTGCTGCCTGGTGCCATGGTCGCAGAGTTACGGGAGATGGTGGGGGCGAAGGACACATCCCACCCTTCCTCCCTTGTGTGTGCAATCATGCCCATGAGGCTGTGTGCTACATCTCGTTCGTTTGGGGCTTTCCCTGCGCATCTGGGAAGTGCAAGACTTGCTATTCTTGGGCAGTTTGGCCGAGGCTAAGCCATGCACACATGCTACCATGAGAGAGAAGCCAGTGATGGAGGTAAAAAAATTTTGACTGTGCCATCAGTTGAATAAGAAGAAACCTGCTTGAGGTGAAGAAAATTAAAGCCATTAAAAGTAGAAAAAAGCAATCAAGCCTCAACCTAAATTTCCTCCTTTCTTTCCTGCTTGCAGAGGTGAAGGATACCCAGGCTTGAGGGGTGGCTGCATTATACTTAGTGCTGCCTGGTTGGTGGTCAGGTACCGCAGGTTTCAACCAATGAAACATGAGCGTCTCCCCTTGGGCCAAGGTCACTCTATCATCACCGGAGGCTCATTCAACCTAAAGTAAATGCTTACATTTGTTTGGATGAATGCACCATAAAAATGCTGTTTTTTTCTCTCTGGACTATGAATGAAGCCACGGGTAGGCAGGTCAGATGGAGACATGTACAGCAGAGACATCTGAATTTAGGCGAGATGCTAATGCTTTTTGCTGAGCGCTGGTTGTCAGTCCTATCCAGCTTTGGTGCACAAAACGTGGTCTCTGCAGCCCATGTTTCAGTGACCTGCAGACATTGTATCTCAGGACCTCAGAGCTGAGGGCCAAGCAGTTTTGCAGGGCAGGAAAATTATTCCCTGCTCAGCTCAGCTTGTTCATTGCTCTAAACCAGCTCTTTGGCTCTCAAGTTGAGCACTGGAATGTGCTGCCTGTTGAATTAACCATACTGCCATCCATATCGTTCTTCCTCTAGGTCAAGGTGGGCCTTGAGATATTCCAATACCACAATAACAAGGTCTGTGAATACCTAAGACAGGGGGGAAGCTAATCACTGCTGTAGGTGTGGTGGGGCAACCGTGACTTCAGGGTTGTCCTGTGCAGCCTTATGGTCCTGAGAGGGCTCCAAAGGCTTGGTACTTCACCAAGACTAGTGATGTGTGGGGTCTGTTTGCAGTAATATTGCCCTGTGATGGCTGCTGTGGGTAGAGTGATGCTATGGAAATGCTGTGGCCCTCAAAGTAGGTTTGCAGGGCCATCAGCCACATTTCATCCTTCAGAGCTTGGGACTGTCTCCTAGAGGATGTCACCAGAGCAATTACTGCCCTTGAGGTTTGTGCCGGAGAAGATTGGGGCTGTGTGAGATTAAATGGCAGGGAAGACAAGGGCATCCCCTGGGTTAAGAGGAAGAGAAAGAGAACATGTTGGTACGGGAAGGGAGAAGAGCAGCACTATCTCTTTGCTGATGAAATGAAGGAGTGAAATCTTTGAAAGCTTTTTGCAGGTCATTTCCTCCGTGCCCATTTTCGGAGCGCATACAAAGGCATGACGGTGAGAGCAGCGCCCAGGGCTGAGGCGACCACGCTGGCTGCCTCTCCCTCCTGATAATTTCATAAAGCAAAGCAAACTACCAGGCATTTGAAATGCTCCAGTACAGTGGCTAAGGAGCTGTGAAGCATTAACTCTGATAAAAGCTTTGTCTTGATTAATTCTTTATTATTTTCTTTCAGGCCAGCAGTGGGCTTGTAGTGACAGTCAAGCAGGAGCTGAGGTCATTGGAGTGCCAAGGAGACCGATGTGCTGGACAAGTCCCTGGAGCCCTTGTGCTGTTCAGGTGAAGAAAACATCTCCAGCGGTTAGGGCATTGTTTGCTTTCTCCTCCTCTTTTGGCCTCTCTGCTGAGGTTGCCAACAGGGGTTGCCAACAGGGGCTGGTGTTTATGACCTGCCCCAGTACTTTGTGGGGGCATGTTGGTGAGTGTGGGGTTTCACGCTCCAGCTAAATTGTGATGATAGCATCTAAAAGCATCCATCTCGCATCCCTTCTGTCCTAGATATGTGGTCCTGCCCTGTCCCTTGGACCAGCACTTACCATGCTCTGAGCCCATGGAGAGTTGGTCCAGGGATGCTCCCCAACACAGAGTGCATCACTGTTGTTGTAAGATGCTTTCCTGCTGATTCAGCTCCTTCGGTGGGGCTGGATGAGCACTGGTACCAGGCCACATGAGTGGGTTTGGGTAGAGGGACTGCCCCGTTGAGTGGCAACCAGCTATTCGACTGGCTCTTCTCCATTGCAAAGCTGCCTTCAGGAACTGGGATACTCTTGGCTCCTTCTCTGCCCATGAACTGGATCACTCTGGGGGCATTGAAACACCTTTCCAGGGCACCTACAGCTGAATGAATTGTGTTCCCAGGTGGAGAAGTCAACCAAAGATGTTCTGCCTGTGCCCTGGGGCCATACTACTGCCTTGTGTCAATGCAGTTGTCCTTGGGACCTGCCCAGAGCCTGTCCCTGGGGCGATTTGCACTAAAAAGCTGACTTCTGAACCTTCTGGATGGTTGAAGGGGTCTTCCCCACCCCAGTCCCAGAGTCTCTGGGTCTGACTTCAGAAGTGCCCTAAGACAAGCTCCAAAGCTTTTGGTAAGGCAGAGATGTGTGCTAGCCTTGAGGGCAGCAAAGCATGGCCAAACCAATGGTGTTGGCTCCAAACTGGCATCCTGGATACACAAGAGAGCGCAAGAAGGATGCTTCAGACATGGAGCCACCTTAGTTCCTGCCTCTCTAGGCATGCAGCAGGCTGATGTGATGCCTGTTTGTTGTGGTTTAACCCCAGTCGGCAACTAAGCACCATGCAGCCACTCGCTCACTCCCACCCCGGTGGGATGGGGGAGAGAATCGGAGGAGTAAAAGTGAGAAAACTCATGGGTTGAGATAAAGACAGTTTAATAGGGAAAGCAAAAGCCGCGCGCACAAGCAAAGCAAAGCAAGGAATTCATTCACTACTTCCCATCGGCAGGCAGGTGCTCAGCCATCTCCAGGAAAGCAGGGCTCCATCACGCGTAACGGTGACTTGGGAAGCCAAACGCCATCATGCCGAATGTCCCCCCCCTTCCTTCTTCTTCCCCCAGCTTCTATACTGAGCATGATGTCATACGGTATGGAATAGCCCTTTGGCCAGTCTGGGTCAGCTGTCCTGGCTCTGCCCCCTCCCAGCTTCTTGTGCACCTGGCAGAGCATGGGAAGCTGAAAAGTCCTTGACCAGTGTAAACTCTACTCAGCAAAAACCAAAACATCAGTGTGTTATCGACATTATTCTCATCCTAAATCCAAAACACAGCACTCTACTCGCTACTAAAAAGAAAATTAACTCTATCCCAGCTGAAACCAGGACACTGTTACAATGTCCCAGCTTCTTCTTTCTCCCTTCAGCCTGTCCTTAAAACCTCTTTTTCACCAGTTCTTTTCAAATTATGATTTGCTTGTTTTGTTTTTCTCTTTATGTTGCTCTGTATTTCTGGACTCTTGCCTCTGACCTGTTGTCCAGCTAACGAGCATATAATTATCTCCTTCCCTTCACTTATGTCAATGTTGAATGCTGACCAGGGAGGGTTTCTCTGAAGATTATCTCTGCAGCGATGGGCCTGAGACTTCTCTGGAGAAGCTCTTCGCATAGCAAAGGCCGGAGGTCAGCTCACTAGAGGTGGCCTGAGGGACCGTTTTAGAGGAATGTGAATTAGACTTCTGCATAATGTCTTTTACAGACATTGTAGGTCAGGAAACTGTCGCTGTGGATCCAACGGGTGCCGGTGAGGGTAACCACTAGGCACATGAGAAGGCATTTTTTTACTCCTTGATGGTTGCTGTTCAAGACCTCTGGCACTTCCCAGAGGAGGCCATGCTGTTTCAAAGGGGTCAACAAAGTCCTCTGTGTTTTTCTGGCTGAAAAATCCCTTGGCTTTTTTTCCCCTGGGTCATTTTAACCCTGATCAGTTCCCTGATGAGGCTCACCACAAGTTCTTGGACAGAACTGGAGAGGGGACAGTGTAAATGGTTTGGGGGGTTGGATTTTTTTCCATCAGGCATAGAAAGTAAGCAGCAGCTTTGGGTTAAAGAGCTGTCTCATCTTGAAGAGCCCATGCCCTTACCCTGGATTGCCTCGATGCTCTTTGCTGTGCTCCCAGCCACTTGGAGGGCTGCTGTTTCAGAGAGCTTGTCTACATTTCTCAGCTGATCTAAAAGATATCACCCCTTCTTTGAAACCTTGCAGGTTGCATATGCTCAGACTGCAGTCCCTGCAATATTGTCACTAGAAAGGTGGTAACTCATAATGCAGAAATAGCTGTATTGCCCCATTTAGCCTAGGATCCCACTTCCAACGCTGGCCAGTGGTGGAGCCTTAGGGATGGAGCAAGGCAAGGAAAAAGCAATCCTTCCATGAGCTGAGCTCCCTTCGCAGCCAGTTAATCATGATATTGCAAACTGCAGGGTAAAACCCAATAATCCAGAACTGGAAGAGCTGCTTCTCAGCCCTCCAGGGCTATGTAGGGCTGAGAGGGGAGGTAGACCAGGGCTGAGAAGGTGAGCAAGTCAAAACTGTGGGGCAAACCCATAAGCATTAGCTCCAGTGCGGCCAGAGCTGGTTTCTCAACCCGGCACAGCAAAAGAGGGACCTTGCTTGTCCCCACAAAGGACTCCAAGAATGATGATTGCTTTGAATCAGGCTATATGCTCAGAAGTGGCTGTGTCCGCACAGGCATGGGGAGCACTTAATGCAGCAACTGCTGGTGGCAGCAGGCAGCACAAAGGAAGTGGCAAGAAACTCCATGGGACGTTATGAAACAAGTTGAGCTTGGGGAAATTTCTCCATCACCCTCCTCATTCAAAGGCTGGATTTTGCCTTCTCCATCACTCAGGAGAAAGGAACCCTGACTGCTGCTGGGTCGGGATGGGACTTGGAGTCAGAGCCTTGTCTCTGAATAAAACCTTAGCTTTAAGGGGGAGAAGTTGAGAGCTGGAAAATGCTAAAGACCCATTAGATCATCTGCTCCATCCCCAGGAGGGCCAGCAGGATTGTCCCCCTGAGATGGCTGGGATGGAAAACGCCTGCTGTTGCGGGGTTTTCATGGTGGTCCTCTGGGACCAGCAGCAGAGCCCAGCATGTCTCCCTGCCAGTGTATGAAACTCTGTGAAATTTCTACCTTTTGCTTCTAGTTAGAGAAGCCTAAGCATCCCCCTTTTCCCGAGGGAACTCTGCCCTCCGGGTAAAGGAGACCCTTCTTCCATCTGTCTACCCATCTGTCTGTCTACTGAGGTCCCTGCAGCATCAGTGCCTACCTGCAAGGGACGTTGCTGGGCCTTTGGGGCCTTCCAGCCCCCAGGGTAGGACAAGAGGCAGCAACAACAGTTGAGCGATTGGGTAGGATGCAAAGAAAGAGAAATGGTGTCCAAGGAGGATTGTCCTCACTTAGAAATTCCCCTGCTGAAACACATCAGGCAATTTCATCTCTCCATGCCTGTGAGTCTGCATCCTCCTGAGGCTGGCACCACTTTTCCCAAGCTGTGCATGAGCTGAAAGCCAGCACTGTCCCTTTCCCTGTGGGACAGTGGAGGCATTTATGTATTTGTTTCCAAATGGATAACCCATGCCACTAAGGGATCAGGATGCAGAGCATGTGTCAAAGTGGAGGGCTGAGAGCGGGGACTGGATCAGGCTGGGGATGGTTTGATCCAGCAGCTTGGTGGGTTGGGAGCTTGGGGGCAGATTGGGATGAGGACTGTGGCTCCCCTGGCCAACCAGGAGAGATGAGCTCTCTGCAGGAGGGGAAGGAAAGAAACTGCGAGGTGATACACCCTTGGGTCTACAGTGGGTGCTGTGTCTGCTGGAGGGCTTGGAGAGCTGTGCAGATCCAGAGGAACAGGGACAGGGTTGTCGGTACAACACCTCTGCTCATGGGCTCACCATGCAATGGCAGGTTTTGCCCTATATTGGAGATAATTCAGTAGCCAGCCTATGTCTGGCTCTGCCCAGTCTGGGAAGGAATTTATTGCTAGTCAGATCCAGAGACCATCAGAGCTGGCAGGGATCTCTCCACTGACGTGACAGCTGTTCCTTTCACACCTTCTTCCACCTTGGCTCCCCTGATGAAACGACCCACGTTCACATGAGCATTGCTTTGCTTAGACATAGAAACCATCCCCCGTGGTCCAGCAGCTCCTGTGCTGAACATAACCGGCCGAAGCAGCAAAAGCTTTGCTATTGGAGCACCAAGTCATTACAGCTGGAAAAAAAAACCCCACTCCAGAAATAACCAAGGTGTATTTAGACTGTGAACCTGTGCAATCCAATTTAAATTGTAAAAAGTTTAGAAAACTGCCTGCTGGTGACGAGGACCTGTCCTTTTCTGTCCGTACGCTGCACAGAGCATGGTGAGGGCCTGGACTCCAGTGGGATGGCCAGGTGCTATCACACCAAGTGGGACAAGGACAGCAATAACCAACCAAAGCACTCCTGAAGACCTTTGGACAGTAGTCCTGAGGGTTCCAGAGGCTGTTTGTGTCCTGGAGAAGACATGAATCCAACACAGGGCAACCAATGCATCACTCAGACCCATGAGGATTTATTGCTCCCAGGTCAAAATGGAGTAAAATTAGCTGAATTTATTTCAGCGCAGTTTGCTGCTGAAACAGCTGAAGAACCTCCTAGGGAGAGGATCTTCTGAGGGCAGGAAGGCCAGAGATGGGCCCTGCAAGGTGTGGGCTTTCTGCTCAGCACCTAGCTCCGATGGGCCTGGGTGGGTGAGCCAGGTGCCAGTGTAACCCATCATGCCACCAAGATGGGGTCATGACCACCCTGCTAAGTTCCCCAGATCCTTGTGCTGGCTTCTCCATCTGAGCTCATTGCCGTGGCCATACTTGAGCCTCTGCTTGCTCCTGCTGCACCTTCAGCCTCCAAAGCTGCAGGAGGCTGCAGACACAAGCTGTTGTAGTCCTGAAGCCCTAGAGCCATCTTCCACCTGCCTAGTTTGGGTCCTGCTCCCATCACTTGCTGGCACTGCATCCCCATCACTGTGCAGACCTGTTGCATGCAATGGGGGTGAGGTGAGGCCAGGACCAAGTGGTTGCAATTGCAGAGGACTCCCCATGTCTCAAAATCGCTTGATCCCAGGATCGAGGAGGTCTTGGGCCATATTTGCTGGCCTTGTGCCATTGGCATCACATTGCTGATGAAGCAGCAGGATGGGGCAGCCTGTGGGAGGGACAACATGTGATCTTCCTCCCCTACAAAGACATCTTATATCAAGCATTTTTGGAATGCTGGTGTTTCTCCCCAGCCCAGGGGGCAAGATCCCCCGGCTTCCACCATCCCACCCTGGCATTTGCAGCCTTGCAGCCCTCCGCGGTTAACCTGGTGACATCCTCCTCCCTCTGCTCCTCACCCTCCCCTCCTCTTCCCATCTCGGTGCTTGCCCCCACCAGCAGCCGCTGAGCCTCTTTCAGGTTACCTCCGAGCTTTAATTGAAAGCAGTCGACGCTGCGCGCAAGCGGCACACAAACATGCCGAGACCCGGGAGCCACTCTGAAGCCTGACTCAGGTTGAGGAACCTGCCGGCACGTCGCAGGGCCGACAGATAATTAAAGTGACAATCGATCACGCGGGAGGAAGGGGGGGATGCAGCGGCGACGGAGACAGCGATGCCTCTCCCGAGGAAGTCGCGGCAGCATCGGCAAGCCGTGCTGAGCAGATGGCCCAGACAAAACCCCTTTTGGCCACCTCCAACCCAGCTGTGTGGCCACCTTCACCCCTTCACCACCCGGCGCAGAGAGGTTTGAAGTCCCCTGGGTGCCACCGGTGCGGTACAAAAAGGCAGGGCTTGATCGCTGGAGTATCGTGGTGTTTAAAAGCGTGAACAGGAGCGAGACTTGTGTGTGCGTATTAAGACAGATGGGCTAAAATTTCCGAATGCTCATGAAAGATTCAGGGGCGTCACTTGTTAAATTTAATTGGGAGAAACCCGACTCAGTGCCTGACTGCACGGTTTGCTGGCTTTTGCTTAAGAAGTCAACTGACAAGCTTGTCGTATGTGGTTTTTTCTTCTCTCTCTCCTTCCCTCTCTCCCTCCCACCTCCTTTCCCCAGCTCCTGCCAGGGGCTGCATTGTGAATAATTTGGGGAGCGTTATCTCCTGCCTCCTGTTGGGGTGAGCACCTCTCCCGGATTGGTAGGTGCATGGGGAGGAGAGAGGTGGGTTTTTGGTGATGCTGTTGGCTTGGGATCCAGGAGATAGATAGGAGTTCAAGTGCTGCCTCTGCTGCAGGTTTCTCGCCTCCCCTCAAGCCAGTAATTTTCATCGAAATCCAGGAAAGGATGTAGGCGCCTCAATAAACGTCAGGTGCCAGCATGGATTTGGGCTGTAATCCCTCTGCCCCAGAGCTGGGACACTTTTCTTCCCCACATGAACACCAGGTGGGAGAGAGGGGAGGTGGCAAAGCCCCTCTCCTGGGCAGGTCTTCCTCTGGAGCTGAGCTTTTCAGAGGGTGGAGGACATCTGTGTGCAAACAGAGGTGGTGACAGTGAAGTTTGATGGCTTCTTCTCACGAGGGATTTTGAAAGTGATGGGTGTTTTCAGTGAGGAAGTGCATGTGCTACTTGATTCTTTTAAAAAAAAAAAATAAAATGCCAGGAGGGTCTCATCCCTCCAAAAGCAGCTATCTGTGCTAATTCTCCTCTGCTGCCAGGGAGAAAAATAGTCCCTGCTGGAGGGGCACTTCATCTCATCTGAACTTTGATGTCTGCATAAAACCAGATGAATCACACCTGAAAATGTCTGCTTCTCCCTAATGACTCCAACAGAAGCTGGTGTGACTCCCAGAGGTGTTCTCCTGCTCCACACATATCCTTAGAGAGGTGATGGGGACCCTCCCCACTCATATTTAGGTGTGTGATGCCAAGTGCTCACTCTGCACCTGGACCTGGGACTATATTTGCACAAGATCTCCACATCCTTGAGCGCTTCCAGGCCAAGCTTCCATCCAGCCACAGTGTGGTGGGAGCAAAGAGTTTTGGAAATCATGCAGCTCCAAACGGTCCCTTGCCCAAGGTGGGATGCTGCTGGCTGGCAGCTGTCGCATCATATTTAATACCTGAGTGCTTCTCAGGCATGGCCTTAACTCTGGGGACTAGGGGCGGTGATGGTGCTCACTAGGGCTGGTTGGTGGGCATGGGAGCTGCTAGGCACAACGTTGGGGGCAGTTTGCAACCTGCCAGATGACCTGATCGTCACTTGGCATGCATGAAGGATGTGGAACATGACCCTTTTTAATGGGCCATTATGTATTGTCTGGTGGGATCTATGAGCCTAAGTGGAACTATTTTTACCATTAAGACTTTGTAAAATATAAAATCCACACATCTTTCCATCTGACTGTTCATCCACCTTTCTGCCTGTCCATTTATCCTTCTGTCCATCCATCCATCCATTCATCCATCCTCTTCCAAGGCTGTCATTTAAGTATCTCGGTGTCAAATTCTCTTTCCCCTCCATGCCACAAGCTGGCTGGGAGAAGTGTTGTCCTCCCCAGTTAGGTTCCCACGGCCTGTCGTGTCCGCTGAACCCAGCAGTGCAGCACAGGACTGCTCTTTATCTGAAATGGTTCGTGCATTTGGGAACGAGGATCTGAGGCCCTTTGTACTGCAGAGCCATAACAAAAAGCTTCATGAATATTTCCTAATCACTCCTTTCTCTTCCTGATGAGCATCAGAGTGTCAGCAGTGCAGAAAGGTCAATTCGTCGTGATAGGCCAAGATGTGTCCAAACTGACACAATGCCCCAAAGGCAAGAGTATGGAGCCCCAGAAGTGTTTGCACCCTTTTGCCCCAGATAACCAGTTGCGTAGGGCTGACTGGTTTAAGCTTTGCCTCTCCGCAGCCTTGCTGGCCATGCAGCCTGAAGGCGGCACACCCAAAGTCATCTCTGCTTTGGGAACCATCAGCCCCCCGTGGACTCAGCTGCCTCTGCGTGACACCTGGACATAGTGTCACCAGTAGCATGAGCAGGTCGCTGTTATCAAGAGTCTTTTGGTTCTTGAAGGATTTCCTGTAGATGGAGTAGATCAATTGCTTCACTGGAGTGGCTTTATGAAATGAATATGGCCCCCTTGTTCTAGCCAATAAATCACCTGCAAACACTGTGATTTTTTCTTTTATGTGTCTCAGTCCATGATCCTAGGGTCAAAAGGTGGCTTTTGATGAACATCTGGACATGCTGGAGTGCTCCTGCACAGAGAGGCAGCCCCGAGGTTAGGACACAGAGTTGTGCAGGGTAGATCTTCGCTAGACTTTAGGTGCCAAACTCTCATATGTCTCACTGGGAGTGAGATGTGTTGGTACCAACACCTACACAAAGTTGGTAGGACACCTCAAAACAGTCATGAGGTGGTCACTGGTCTCGTGATGGAGTTACTACAATTTAGCATCTTCTCATTCATCAGTTGGGCTGTGGTAACCCCCGTCCTTGTGGATCTCAGCCACCAAAATGCTTTAGTGTGAATGATGTCGATTAGAGCTCAAGTGAAACCACACAGCTGTAGGTGAAAAGAACACACAGCTCAGCTGATGGTCGATAGCTCGCTAGGCTGCTCTAGCTCAGTTTTTTTGGTCATCTGCCCTTGCCATGAGCTCTCCCTTGAACCCATAACTGCTGGCTGGACAGGACCATATCACGTACAGCAGTATCCTCAAAGGCTGAAGGGACAGCAATGAAAGTGCTGCTTCCTTTTTGCCATGGTTAATTACCTCCTTCATTAACAACTTGCTGTGCATCTGTAGTACGCATTGGTCAAGCTTTGCCTTTGGCTGCTCTAAGATAAGTTGCATAAAAAACCAGATGACAGCACATAGCCAGGTTCCCGCAGCTCCATGATGACTCAGTTGCAGTTTCACACTGATTTGGGTTCTGGCTTTGAATTTCTCAGGATAGATATGGGCATTTTAAGAAAAAAAGAAAAAAAGGGTGAAATTTCCTAATCACCACAGCTACCCCAGGGGGGAATTTATTGCCTGTAATTACAAAAGTTTTGCCAAACTTCTACTGGACTTGCGGTGTCCAAGGGACGCACTCCCAGGCCGATTACCTGAAGTGACACTAAGTGTAATGAGACACATGGCTGGTGACAGAGCAGAAGGAGACTGAATCTCTGCAGGTCCCATGGCCCCTGGTGACTTCTGGTGATTTCAGTGACAGAGCATAAGACCCCAGTGGAGAAGACAAAAACTGCTCTGAAACCATGAAAGAGCTGTGCTCGCCCTGCCATGGCCCTCCTCTCTCCCATGGGACCTCCAGGGAGCTCTCTGCTAAACTCTAAAGCCTCTGACTTGCTACTCAGAAGGGAAAACACATTATTGTGCAGAAATAAAGGGCTAGGGCAGTCCAGAGCAGGTCAGCCAGCACCCCGCTTCTGGAGACACTCTCAGCAGCAGCCAGAGATGCTCCTACGTTCAGGGTCTGCTGCAGAAATGGAAGCATTTCTGTGCAAAATCTTAAAAGAAAAAGCAACTGTGTCTTTTGACCACCCTTTCTGCTGGAGATTGCCTTTATAGTTGTCCTTCGGTTTCTTTTTTTTCTTCTTTTCCTCCTTAAAAAAAGCAAAAACAATGCCCCCTCCTTTTTCTCCACCAGCAAAGGCGGGAAAGGAGGAAAAATAATTATTAAGAAAGAGGAAAAGAGATCTCTGCAATAGAAAAATGCTCCCTGTAATTTTTTGTGTCAAAAATGAAATCTCCAAAAACTCCCCTACTTTGCTTTGATGCAGAATAAAAGAAATTTGAATGACAGAGGCATTTTTGTATTGTTCTGTACTCCATTTTTCATTTAAAAAAATGCAGCAGAGTGATTTGATTACTGAGTCTCAAACAGGGTCTGTCAATCTGACATTTAGGTCCATCTGGCCAGAAGTGGTCCCAGAGATGTCGCAGGAGGATGGTGACAATGACGCTGTCAGCAACTGCCCTGTATCAGGTTCCTACACCGTGAGGATCTGGTGGGGGGACATGCCCTGCAGATCTCTCCTGTCAACAATGTCACAGGTCCAGGTTTCAGACCTTGGCATGGAGGCTGCCAGGAAGGAGCTGATGGGTGAGTTCTGGAGGATGATGGAAACCTCCCATGAGGGTCCTTTGATAGAGGTCATGAGACCCCAATGAGCACCCCATGGGGCCTGGCTTTCTCTGGTCTTTCCTCAGCTCTTCTGTCATGAACATGCTGGCAATGTCCTCTAGACTCACTGCACAGGTTTCTCAGCACTGTGTGTTCCCACCCAGGATACACAGACCTGCTGTAGGAGAGATGGACTCAGCATGGAGCTCAGACTCTGGTTGTAAAAGAGTCATTGGTTTAGGAGCTCCTTCCAACATGGATGGTGCTGTTCAGAGCAAAGTTCTTCTGCCTCTTCCAGGGTCAACTGCATCCTTTAACTCAAGGAGTAATCGGTAATTCAGCCGTGCCATCCACCAGAGTGATCTGGTACCTAGAGAGGGATGTTCTAGAGATCTCTCCAGATCAATGGAATCCAAGTCCCCTCTCTGCACCACTCTGTTTGCTCTAAGCACCTGAGAAATGAAGGCCTGATTTACTTGCTGAGCTTCAATGAGCCCAGCCCCTCGCAAAACCCTTTCCTTGGAGTGTCCTACCAAACTGTACTACTTGGTGTACAGGACAGGCAGGAGCCCTACAGCAGGATATGTCTGTCTTTGGTTAACGCTCAACTGAAATGGATGGCCTTGATGGCAGACAGGCAAGGAGGTGTCCTGTTACCCATGCAACATTTGGGACCCTGGGCCCTGGGAGGTGTGCGGTGTGATGCTGAGAAAAAAGAGGAGCAACATTTGCCCAATAGTTGAGAAGACTTACTTTCGTTGCTTGCATCCACATTGCCTGACTATTACTTCTATGGTTAGGAAGTGGGACCTCCTGTAGGTCAGCCCTCCCATATCACTATGAGGGGATCTCAGGTGTGTTCAGGACTTAGAGCTTCTTCCAGGGTGTCCTTACCCACTTTGCTGAAGGACAGTGTGCTATGTAGCCTCCTGATAACTCCTCAGCAATTGAGCAGGATGGATGGATTTGGATCCATCCTCCTCCGAAGACAGGTAGGTTTTGTTTTGGGTGTGCTCAGGGAGAAAACAAGCTCCTGGTACTTGGGATACTCTATGGGCTCAGTACGATCCATCCTCTCATGAAGCTCTCTCCTGCTCCCTGCCAGATCTGGCTGTGTTGGCAGAGGCAGGTCCCAGGACTCCAGTGAGGGTGTTTCTGGACCCATCTGAGCCGTTCACTGCAGTATACAGTCTAGCCTACCCTGCCATGGTGATGGGAGCCGTTTCCCGTGGGGAACCCCCTTCAGCCAGCACAGGCTTTGCTCTCACTCAAGGGTCATTGCCTTAGGCTGCCAGTGAGTTTTCCCCAAAAGGAAAATACTGTAGAAAATATTTCATGAAATCAAAATGCAGTAAATAAACAACTCCCTTCTCCTGCTCCTCCTGTGGAGGTTTCACAGAATCATAGAATGGTTTGGGTTGGAAGGGCCCTTAAAGATTGTCTGGTTCCAACCCCTCTGCCATGGGCAGAGACACCTTCCCCTAGACCAGGTTGCTCAAAGCCCCGTCCAACCTGGCCTTGAACACTTCCAGCGATGGGGCATCCACAGCTTCTCTGGGCAACCTATTCCAGTGCCTCACCACTCTCATGGTGAAGAATTTCCTCCTTATATCCAATCTAAATCTACCCTATTCCAGTTTAAAGCCATTACTCCTTGCTCTATCACTACATAGGGAGGTGATAGTGCCCCTGTATTCGGCACTGGTGAGGCCGCACCTCGAATACTGTGTCCAGTTTTGGGCCCCTCAATTCAAGAAGGACATTGAGGTGCTGGAGCGTGTCCAGAGAAGGGCAACGAGGTTGGTGAAGGATCTAGAGCACAAGTCTTATGAGGAGCGGCTGAGGGAGCTGGGGTTGTTTAGTTTGGAGAAGAGGAGGCTGAGGGGAGCCCTCATCGCTCTCTGCAACTGCCTGAAAGGAGGCTGGAGCCGGGGGGGGCGGTCTCTTCTCCCCAGTAACAAGCGATGGGACGAGAGGGAACGGCCTCAAGCTGCACCAGGGCAGGGTTAGGTTGGATATTAGGAAAAACTTCTTCACTGAAAGAGTGGTCAGGCCCTGGCACAGGCTGCCCAGGGTAGGGGCTGAGTCCCCATCCCTGGAGGTATTTAAAAGACGGGGAGATGCAGTACTTGAGGACATGGTTTAGTGGCGGACTTGGTGGTAGTAGGTTAACGGTTGGACCTGATGATCCTAAGGGTCTTTTCCAACCTTAACAATTCTATGATTCTATGATTCTATGATTCTATGATACATGACCTTGTAAAAAGTCCCTCTCCAGCTTTCTTGTAGGCCCCTTTCAGGTACTGGAAGGCTGCTATAAGGTGTCCCCAGAGCCTTCTCTTCTCCAGGCTGAACAACCCCAACTCTCTCAGCCTTTCCTCATAGGAGAGGTGCTCCAGCCCTCTGATCATCTTTGTGGCCCTCCTCTGGACTCACTCCAACAGGTCCATGTCCTTCTTATGTTGGGGGCCCCAGAGCTGAATGCAGTACTCCAGGTGGGTGTCTCACGAGAGCGGAGTAGAAGGGGAGAATCACCTCCCTCAACCTGCTGGTCACGCTTCTTTTGATGCAGCCCAGGACATTTTTGGCTTTCTGGGCTGGTTTCTAGATATTTCTGTTATGAAACCTCTACAAAATCCAGAGGTTTAACAACACAACAAGCTCAGTGGTAAGATGCTGACCTGCTGGTGTCATTGTGGTTGTCCTGGATGGGAGGTTCAAGGCTTGACGGTTCAGTTTGGATACCAGTGCCCTGCCTGGGTGAAGCACTTTGCTTGCCCAGGGTTGCCTGACCATGGAGTAGGGCAACAATGCTGCCTTCACCAGCCTGTGTCCCCTTGCAGAAGAATTCTGGGGGCTCCCTAAGTGTCTGGGTGGAGTCTGGCCATGGGATTGTGTTGGGACCTATTGTAACGTGAACAATAAGGTTCCTGCCTGTGCAAACAAACCAACCCTGCTGGTTTGTGCTGTTGGGATGTTAAACCCCCAACACCAAAGTGCTGAGCTGCTTGGGCCTTTCTTGAGGGTGTAGGAGCTCTTGCCTGCACTGTGGTAGGTGCTCTTCTTCCTTGGTTGGGCTACGTAACTTGTCCTGAACACCAGTCAGTGTTGCTACCTGCTTTACAGCAGTGCTCACAGAGGCCATGGACCACAGCCTAGAGCTTGTACAGCTAAAACTGCAGAAAGTTCGCAGCAACTGGAGGGTAGATGAGATGACTGCAGTGTAATCAACATTAGCAAGGCTGGGACTCGAACCCTTTTCCTGGGAGCGCTCATCGAGTGCAATCTCTCGAAGGCTGGGAGAAGCAGCAGGCAGAGTGCATGGGTAAGCCAGGGGTCCAACGTTTAATGTTACTGCTGCTTAGGGGCAGAAATAGCTGCTATTAGGTTGCATTTAGCAATTTGGAGCCAGGAGGTTGAGGTCACGGCCATAGAGCGTGACCTGGTGTTTTGTGTCCGCTGCGATTCCAAGATATCTTCCCAAGAGCCAGCCCTGGAATGGCATCCCCCTCCTCCTGCTCTGGGTTAGTTGGGACACTACCTGCCTCTTTGGGGGGGGATTTTGCTGCCTTTAATTTCACATGGCATGAAAGTGTGTGTGTGTGTGCGCATGTGGGAAATGGGCAGAGGAACAAATTTAGGTCTGAGCTACAAAACATGGGGTTTTGCTCAAAGCACCCTGGTCTGTCCACTTGTGTTTGCCTGCTGCTGGTTGCTCTCTGCAATGGTGATAAGGGTGCAGCCAGGCTGGATGTGACACACCAGCATTCAAACATGCCCTGAAGAAGGTGGGAGAGCAGAAGGTGTGAGTCTGGGACTCTCAGACCTCTCCTGCTGGACTATTACAGTGGGATTCAGCTCAACAGGAGCTAGACAGCATGTGTGGGATGACCTGGTCAGCCCCAGATCCTGTTATGGGGAGATATCATCTGCTTTAGGGTGTCAGCTGTCTGACCTATTTCCAGGCTTTTAGGGTGAGGTGACGCATGCAAAGCCTGTGTCTCTCCCATGGGAAAACCTCAGATGGAGATACCTATGTTGGGTGAGCTCACTTACGTCCTGCCTCGGTTTCTCCATCTCTAAATGGCATTGCCCAGTCTCACAAGGGCTGGTACATCCTATTAGAGAGCTGGTGCTTCAAGAGCGATAGCAGAGCTACTTCAGTAAATGCCAGTGTTGAGTTGCCCTTTGAAATCACCCCGTTCTGCAGGGAAGGAGAATTCCCCTCTATGGAGAGGGGCCAGGAAACCCTGGAAAGGGGCAGGTTTAAAGGCCAGGGCTATGGGCTACATCCAGATCAATATCCTTTTTCCTCAACCACCTGCTTTTGCTGAGGATGTAAAGACACCGGAAAGTTGTCTGTCTGTCTGCCTCCCTGGTTCTCATGCAGCCTCAGCCCAGAGCAAAAGAGGGTGTAGCAAAACTAGTGCAGTGGGAAGAGATCTGACCCCATGAGCCACATGTCCTGCTTTAAGCAGTGACGAGCACGGTGGCATCTGTAGGACACCCACATCTCAGCAGCTGAGGCGGGTAACTTGCCCCTGGGGTAGGTTTATTTCTGGTTTCATGGCTGACTCGAGAGAAATTGGGAAAAACCAGAAACATCTGAGCACATTTCATGTGACAAAGAGGGAAAGGTCGTGAAGAAGTGCTCTCTTCTGGGCTTAGTTTTGGTGTTACCATAGGCCTGAGGAGATGGGTTTGAGATCCTTCCTTCAGCAGAGCAGAGTCTGAGTTAACCATGCTGCCTTGGACACTCTGGGATATGTGCAACATCTGGCCAGCACCTTCTTGCTCTAAATAAACAACAGACAATTGGCTAGAACTGATCGTTTTCCCAGGAAAGGGAAGTCCCAGGTACTTCTTGATCAATTTTTCATGGAAAGCTTTGAAACTGTCAAAATATCCCCTTGTTCACACAAACTCTGCTTTCAGCCTTTTGTCTTCATCTCAGGGAAGGTGAAAGCGCTGCTGTTGAAATACTTAGGAAAAAGAAAAAGTCATAATTGCAATGTGTTTGCAAAAGGAGGAGAGAGAACATTTTGGTTTGGCCCCAGGTGAGTTGTGACCGGGGAGAGGAGGGCGATTTTCAGTTTCTTTACAAATTTTCTTCTTGTCTACTAATTGGGGGAGAAGAAAATATGAGTTAAAAAAAAAAATCTCAAAACTTCCCAAAACAGGAAAATCATCCAACCCCCTACGTGCTGATTCCTACATGCTTGAATCATGCTGCAAAAGCCCCTTCTGGACGTGCTTATCCCACCTCCTCAGCCAGGAACAATGACAGGAAAAATTTCAAGGGTTTCAAGGTTTGCAGGAGAGTCTGATGGCCCTCAGACTTTGACATTCACCTCCACGCAGCGTTATTTTCAGGCAGGGAAGGAAAGACCTTTGTCTATCACTGGGCGATGTAGCAAAAGGGGATACCTTCTTGATGTCTGTCTGTGCTGTGGTGTTTGTGGGCTGATGGGGCTGTTGCTGTGCTGTCACAGCAATGCTTTTCTCATCCAGGCATGTGCTCAGGGATCACTCTTCCTCTTCCTCATTGGTCCTGGAGAGATTCTGACTTCAGGGAATTGCACTGCTGTCGTCCATCTGGCCAGATTTCTTCTCCCTGCTCCCCTCACGAGATGTGAAGGGTGGTGAGGGTGGCCTGGGGATGGTGTCCGTGCAGGTCTGTGCCAGGCATGCGAACCTGATGGCAGGAAAAATGGGTTATTTCTCTGCTAGGCATCCTGCAGTGAGCGCATTCCATCCGTGGAGGGGTGCCTGCCCCTTCCTTGGCTTTCCAAACCACTTCTGCAGGGATGGGGAAAGCCCACAGCTCTATTGCCTCCTCCAGCTGGCCCCGCTGGCTTGCATCCCAGCTCTACTGCAGGACCTGTCCCATCTCCCGTGGCAGTGACCTCCACGGGTGAATGTGCCTGGGCACCCGTGACACCTCTGGGTGCCCTCGGTCCTGGCCACGTTGCCTTCCCTCTTCTCTTGGCATCCTCCAGGCCTTGATGTTGTCTTGGGGTGTGGCGGAGGCAATCGTTAGCGTTAAACCAGTCGCTTGAATTTCCCCCCTTCCCTCAAAGTAATTTTTTCTCACTTCCGCACAGCGTGTGGAGTGAATTTTAGCACCCGTAAACACTTTGCGCTGCTGGCTCCTGGCTAATTGACTCTGACAGTTAGTGTAGTCAGCAGCTGAATGGTGTCACTGGGAATTAGACTGCCGTGATAGACTGCCAGGAGCAAATTACTTTGTCACTTCTCAGCTGACTCTAAAATATGGGGCTTTTTTTTTTTAATTCTTCTTTTTACTTTTGATTTTTTCCCCCAGTTTTTGTTTTGTTTTTGAGATTTTCTTCATGCATGTGTGTGAGCGCACACGGGCGTTTGAAGCCACTATAAACCGAGCCTGATTTGTTTAAGGATCATTTTCTGTCGAAGACAACCTGGCGAGTTGGGAACAAACTCCTCTATCCCCACCCCGCCTCCTGAGCCCCCCCCGTAATATTTATGAAGCAGGTTCTGGAAATGCTCTTTTAAAGGGGACCCAAGGGGACTGCAGGCAAGTGACTCGCACACGGGGAAAGAGATTACACACAGCTCCTGCGGTGCACACATCCCTCTGCTTGTCTATGGTGTCCTTCCACCCTGGTATCCATCACCCATCTAGCAGTGCCATGGATCTATCACTCATCCATCCACCTACACCAGGCATCTTCGATTTGCTTGTTCATCTCCCTGACACATTTCTTTTGCCGTACAGTATTTCAGGATCGTATCCGTTTGCCAGCTGTACCTCTCTGGTTAACCGTCATCTGGCTGTGGAGTTTCTCTGGTCCATCCTTTGATCTGTCCCTTTGCTGAGCTTATCCCCTTGCCCCTTCCCAAATGCCTCCCATGGTACTGGAGCCCTCCAAGCCAGCAGGCAGTACTGGGATGGTTGCTGTCAAGTTGTCCATCCTCAAAGCCCTTTTGAGGTCCCGTTGGCCACTTGCACGCTGCTTGTTGGAAAGCTGGTATGAAAAGCTGCTTCTTGGGTGTTCTGCATGTGTGCTGTCAATGTAGCCCCTCTGAAAACAGGAGAGTGGGATTTTTAACCAGGCAAAGAGAGGCAATTCATGGGGTGATGGAGCCAAGCCCCGTTTCAGTGTCACATAGACGCCAACCCACCATGGCTGTCCTTACCTGAGAGGATCTGGGCTCTCCCAAACAATGTCACTCTGACACTCACGTGCATTAGGGTTACGAGAGGGTTATTTCCCTGACAACATCCCTCTGCCTCCGTGCAGAACCATGAAATGTCACCCAGACCAGCTCAAGGCCAGAGGAGAAAGGCACGGGGCAACTGCCTGGCTCCATGATCAGTGGTTTGGGACTGGAAGTGAAGAAGAGCCCTGAACCAGTTTCATCCAGCTGGACCACTCATCTGGGGATGATCCAGGGCTTTGGTGCTATTACGTTAATCCTGCACTGGAAGGGCTTTTCATACACGTGGGAATGAGAGGGAAGGGCTGGTGTGCTTGAACACTGGGCTGGTTTTTTTTTGGTAATGTCATTTGCTTTAATGAAAGACATTTCCACTCCCTGCTGTGCCTGAATCAGACCAGCGCCACTTGTGCAATGCTGCTACTATCACACTTTGCATCTTTCCAAGTGTGATTCCACCCCATAAAAATAGTGACTTCAGGATTTACGCTGACAAAACCACACTTTTTTTATGATTTACCACCAGTGCAACCTCTCCCCCCCACACTCCCTTCCCATCACCCTGGTGCTGAGGGGGTGAAAGGCAACATTGGCCCAAGGGAAAGTCCCTGGCCAGTCCCTGGGACTGGACTCATTTGTTCTCCTCAACACAGGCCCTGGCATCCCAGCCAGCCTTTGTCAGAGGAAGGAGAAGGTTGCCACCTCCTTTGGTCTAGGAGCTGTAGGGATCTCACAGGGTTGACTCCAAGACCACACATGGGCAGTTGGGCCCCAGTAATGGGGAGCTATAGCTGGGATATGAGTGGCCTTTTGACTCTGTCTTGAAATGTTTTGTTCTTCTGTCTTGAGACTGGAGTCCTGACATTCAGGGGAGAGGATCACCTGAACATGAAGCCCATGGCCACATCTCTTTGCTTCAGGAAAAAGAGCTGAAGAAGTGGCAGTTCAGAAACTGAAGGACAAATAAAAAGTCCTCCAAATGCATCTATGTTATCCTGGATTTATACTGGGGAGCACCTGGCTGACCTGGGTGTGAACCAGGACTCGTTGAGTTGTGGTGCTGGAGGCATTCATTCCTCATTGCACTCCGCCATGGGATGATTTCCTAACACTCACTTTCAGCAAGGCTGCTAACCTCCCAGCCTCTCCAAAAGCTAAAGCATCTGGGCACCAATTTTCCCCACCAGAGAGGAAGCCAGTGGCCAGGACCATGCAGCCAGGGTGGCTGTCCTGCTGCAAGACCAGCAGAAATGGGACAATCCCACCTGGAAGAGACTTTGCACAGCCAGGCTCACCCCATGCTCCCTGGACATACGACAGAGATGTCCCAGCAGGTAACCCCCATGAAAATACCAACTCTGGCTCTGTTTCCCACCAATAAACCCAAGTGTGTTTAATCCTCAAATTGCTTCGGCCTCCCTCTTGCCAGCCTCTGGCTCTGACACAAGGCGTGCATCAGCCCTAAGTAGCTCTTCGTCGGCCATGCAAATGAAGAGGGGAAGAGGCCACGGTGAGGGAGATAGGTGCAGGGCTGGGGGCTCGCTAGAGGAGCTGGCGGGGGTGAGATGGCAGGATGGGGCTGCTGGGGTCCCCTCTGCATGTCTTCAGCCAGGTCCCTTCTCGTGGATGGCTCAAGAGCTTGGCTGTGTGATGGGGAATGCTCTGGGGAAGAGGTGATGCTCTGTGCACACATCTCAGTGCCCAGCCTGCCTGGATGCACCCCTCTGATTGCATTTAGCTGGAGCTGGGAGCTGCCATCCCTATTTTGGAGAAGAACCCCCAATTTCTGCCTGTTCCCAGTGGCCCATGGGTTCCTGGCAGGCTGGCTGGTAAGCTGCGTGCCCCAAGGTCTGCATATGTCTCCTGGACCAGACAGTTTCATTTGTGGCTCTAAAGGAGCAGGCAGTTCGTCAGGGTCCACCGAGCCCTCCCACTGCTCCTTCAGGTGCACAGAGTCTTTTCTGGATTGCCAGGAGCAGGTAAACGCCTGGAATATCTCCCCATCCAAAGCAGGTGCGCTGTTTCTGCCCAGTGCCTGCCCAGGCAGCGAGATCACGGTCATCTGGCCCTTGGGCTTTTGGAAAGGTGGATCATGCTCCTGATACCACTGATCCAAGACACCCGGTGAAAGTGTTGGTGTCAGGCATCAGCCTTTGCATGAGCGATGAGTGGTGTGATGAGCAGTGGTGATGTGATGAATGGCAGTGATGTGATGAATGGCAGTGATGCGATGGGTGGCGGTGATGCCGACACATGTCTCGTTGTCGCTCTCAGAGCTCCTGCCTCTCCTCAGAGGAGAGTTTGACAAGTGGATGCAAGGAGGAACCTGATGGCTCTGATAAGGAGAAGATATCTCTGCGAAGCAGCATCCAGAGGGTTTTGTGGGCACTCACCTGGTGCATGAAGCTGCCGTAGGCAAAATCAATGTAATAACTATGGTGGCATTGCTCTAATTCCTCTAGGCATGGGTTGAGAGAGGTGGGGAGAGCAGAGGATATTTCACATCAGCACAAGTCTGCTAAGGTCTGAAGTGTGCCCCAGCTGCTTCTGCAGAGCAGAAGCTTTCATGTTCCAAAGACAGCGTCTTATTTTCCCTTCAGGTGCTCAGAGCTGAAAGCACCTGTGGCTCCAGGGGACATTGATGTGAGTGGTGGGTGCTCAGAGCTCCCTGCACCTGTGACCTCAAGGTGATCCTTGGCAGGGATAGTTTGGAGGGGGGATGACCTTTGGAGGGGAAGAAGAACACCTCCAGCCTGCCAAGAGGAGGGCTGGGGAAGAGCCAAAGGAAAACTGATCAACGGAGCACGGGAGAGAAAGTGAGAGGCCCAGACGAGCTCCGTGCCTGCACCTGCGCCTCACAGCGAAAGCCTGTCCGTCCATGAGACCTGCCCTCCTGCCTGGCTGCTGCCCCATCCCAATGAGGGGCTCTCCCCATGTGCCAGGGTCCTGCAGAAGCGCAGAGACCCCGTGGTATGGCCGTGGTGGCTCCATGGGTCTGCAGACACCCCCAGATGTGGTCCCTGGCAGAAGCAGAGCCTGGGAGAGGGGTCCTGCAGGGAGAGCTGAGCTCAGGCTGAGATATGTCATTTAAATGGGATTTGACTTATCAGGAGAGCTCATCCTGGTGAATTTGGGTGAATTGCAGTGGGGGAATGGCATCTGGCTATGCTTGGGGTTTAAACATGCCCATTGTTGTGGCCTCCTGTCCTCCAGAGATCTGCCAAGTGCTGCTTTGCACCCTGCAGAGCAGGGACCTCTCTTCCCTTTTTGGCCCACTTGCCCCATTTCTCCTAAACTACTTGCAGTGCCCTGAACCACATGTAGCATAGGACACCACAGGGATTTTTTTCTGTCCATGTTCTGGTAGACTCAGAGGCACTTTTTTGCAAAAAATCTGGTTCCTTCCATTGGGGAACAGAAACAATGCCCTGTGAACCAAGAGGCCAAATGAATTGGAGGGGGAACGGGGACTTTGTGGAACAGAGCGGTGCCAAAATCAACCACAGATGAAGAGTGCTGCCCAGAAAGGAACAGGATGTTTTGACAAAATGATTAGAGGAGAAAAAGAAGAGCAAACCCACCCCAAAGCAGGAATGCAAAGCACCCCATCGCTGCCCGGGCTGCTTGGCTTTGCCCGTTCCCAGGACTCTCCTGGCTGTGGCCTGCAGGTGATGAGTTTCTCACTTCACAGTTTTGGGAGCATGTGTCCCTCTGGTCTGTGAGCTGTCATGGTTCAAATGCATCAATCTTTCCCTGCTGACATCCCGCGACGGGTGATTTTAATTTTACTGCCTCTCAGATTACACTGAGCCGTGGGCACTTTTAAAAACATCCCTGGGTTGGGGCATATTGACTTTCCTCTTCTAGGATTGAGGAGCAATGTCTCCGAGGGCTGGATCCTGCTCCTTCACTATGCAGTTGTGATGACAGCACCAGGAAGATCCCAGATGACCCCCAAGCATCAGCATTTTGCCAGGCGATTGTACAGCACCGCGACGGCCCCAAGCCCTTCCCTGAGACATGCAAAGTTTTGAACAGCAGCCATCACGCTGCCCCGAATCGGGCTATGTGGTGTGGTTACGGGGCACCTAGATCTGGCCCTGGGACTCTCTGTTTGTGTGTGAATGTACCGTGCATGTGAGGCCATGTGTGCAAAGGCGTGCGTTTCATCAGGAAGGCACAAGGTGGTGTTGGGAAGGGGTGTGAGCATGCACGCATGCATCGCAAGCACAGGAACAGCCTTAACGGTTGCATCTGGCTGAATGCTGCCCCGTTTGCCATTGCTGCACTGTTTGCTACTGCTGATGGCTCTGAATGCCCCATTTAGGCTAAGGAAAGGGCTTCTGACAGACGAGGGAAGCAGCATCCTCTAAAAACACATCTGAGCTGGCCCCGTCCCAGCAAACCTCATGCCAGGTCCCTCGTTCTGCAGACACACTCATGGGCGTTGCAGTGCATCCCATGCAGGCACACACACACAAACACACACGTATCCCTGTACGGCGATGGCCACATTCCCAAACCAGGAGCCTTCACCCCTCTCCTCCCTCTGCTCATACACCCTCTTCTTTTCTTAAGAAAATCTCTCTCTTTGGGTTTCTTCATCTTCGCAGCCTTTAGGGGTCACTCCTAGCAAGATTTCCATCGTTTCCCTGCAGCCTCACAAGGTGGAAATATCTTGTAAGAGCCGGCTGTGCCGTCAGGACGCCCGGTTTCCCAGTGAGTTTCATGCTGAGTGTCCCCAGTTGCTAGTAGGGCCAGTGATACTTGATGGTGGCTTTTCCTGGGCATGATCCTTCCCTTCTCTTTCACACTGGGTCTTTTCCCCCTGCCATGATGACGTGCTTTCTTTACACGGGTGGGAATGCTGTATCAGCAGATGCGGTGAGAAAGGAGGCAGATGGTGCGGTGCTGGAAGCTGCATCTTCCCCTGACTCCAGAAGCTGGGTCTGAAAGATGAACAGCCCAGGGCATGCAATGCAGCTATGGGTTTGGGCTGAAAACCCTTGCAGTGCCTTTCTGAGAACATCTCTCCCAGCCTCCATCTCTGCACTCTGCTGCCTGTCCAGCTTGAGATGGGACCAGTAAAATGGGGTGCACTGGTTGGTAAGAGGTATAGCAGCATGGCTCATGCATCACTAAGCCTTATGCCCTTCCCCATGTGCCGTGAGGGCAGCCACGCTGCAGGGATTCACCTGCTCTCTCTCCTCTTGGTGGTTGCCATCGGCTCTATCGATAATGCCAATTTAAACAGCAGGAGAGGACGTTCCTGGGCAGTGGAACTCCATCATCTGCTCTGCTCCATTGGGCCCAGGCCAGCAGATGCTGTCTCCAGTGATTTGCGAGTGTGGTTCAGGCGTTAGGGTGGGCTGAGGACTATTTGCAGATACCCACATTGTGCTGGAAGATGAAGGCACTGCAGTATGGCTACAGGATGCTCCGTGACACGCAGTCCTAGGTCTGTTTAGCGGAGAAATGTGGATGTGTCCCTTGTGCACATGCAGCAGTGCCCAGATCAGCATCACCGTCGCTGTTTGGGGCTGTGTAGATGTGCTGCCACGTGCGGTTCCCTTTCTAGGAGGTATAGCAGTCCCTCTGCACTACAAGATAAGGCACATTGCCATGTGCTTGGGTTGGAAAGCCCCCAGCTCACCCCCAAAAGCAGGCAGGCGGGGATTTGGTGTGAAAACCAGGCTGTACTACCCAGAGGAGTGGAGCTGGCAGCTCCAGTTGGGACCGTTTCAGCAGAGCTCTCATGCTCCAGCAAGCACCAGCATCCCCCATCCCTGCACATCTCCTTTCCCCTCCTGAATCATCAGCCCCCCAAATCCCTCAGGGGGTGGTTCTCATCCCTGAGGAAGCAGCCGGCATTCCCTTCCTACCCTGAAAAGGCAACATCCCCACCGGCACGACACTCAGTGGTGGCCAGGCAGCCAGAGATCCCCTCCATCTCCCAAGCCTTTGGCCCCAGCGATGCCAATGGGGTGGTCGGGTGCAGAGGGACAGCCAGTCCCTTTGGGGAGAGGAAGAGGATGCAAAGCCAGCGTTTGCCTCGGGAAGCCTATTGATTTGATTTCCTGGACAAGCCAAAAAGCCCAATAAAGGGAATTGTTCAATAATGAAAAATAGACAATTGGACTCTATTAAGTGACTGAGCCAGCAGCCAGCCTGAGTGCATTAAGGGTCCTGGCTCAGGGCCCCTGCTTGCTCACAGAGGAGAAGTGGGTGTGGAGCAAGGGATGGCCAGGAGAGCTGGTGTTGGTACCAGTTTGCCAAGGACATTCTGGGCTGTCCCGTGCCCTGGGAGTGAGGCAATTGCTCCTGGCAGAGCTCCAGGGCTGGCACAACAGCACTGGGGTGCAAAGGGTCTGGCAGGAGGGATGGGTCTTGCAGGATGCCCCCGGGGCAGACCCGAAAGCTGGCCGTGCAACCTTGACGTGCTAAGGATGTGCTACAGGATGGTGCAACCACGCAGTAGTGTGTGCAGGGACAGTGAGACGGGGCATGAAGTTTAACAGAAAGGGAACATGGGGACAGGCAGCGTGCAAAGGCAGACAGACAGAGGGATAGGAAGGGGGATGTGGTGACGGCTGGCTTGCTTGCTCTCACCCTCAATGTTGTGGGTAGACTGACCATCCCTTCTGGATCCCTGAACCTGCAGCCCTGCTGTGTTGCTCCAGCCCTGCCTGCAGTGCTGAATGGTCTCGCTGCGGTCCCTGGCCCACCTGTCCCTCCAGGGTGAAACCTTAGCCTGGTGCTGGGACCTCTGGCTGTGCCAGTTTGGAGTCTGATATATTTTGTCCCCCAGCATGAGAAGATATCTGCTGCTGGAGGCTCGCACATCCCGCTGCCAGGTCCCCGGCCCCGGTGGTGTAAGCGGATCCCTGCAGCTCGTGGCTTGTTACATTTCCCAGCACAGTCTGTGCCGGTTAGCATGCACCTCCAGGAATTTGGAGATGCTCCTTCCAACAGGGAGGCCCCTGGGTAAGAGATGGCATCTTCTCTCCATGACGTAAGCCCTTGCCGAGCCAAATAGCTCCGTGCCTGGGTGCTCTGCAAAGGACTTGCCCCAGCACGTATCCCTACTGTAAAACTGGTTGCACCATGCAGCCTTCATCTTTCTTCACCCAGGACCAGCTCAGGATGCCCAACTTCATTATGGTTGGGTGTGCAGGAATGGTGGGGCTGATCTGAGCTCTGTGCACCTCATGGTTGGGGTGCTGCCTGTGGGGTATCTCCATGCACCGGTGAGTCTCCTGCTGGAGGGCTGGTGGTAACCCTGGGGGAAGCCCGTGGGTGGGAGCTGAGCTCAGTGTCTTCCCAGCAGGAGGTGGTGATGCATCGGGTGTCAGCCCTGGGTGTCAGCCAGGGTGTCTTCTAACAGTGACCAAGGACCTGGCGCTGCTCTTGGGGTGAGGAAGCCGAGTGGCCCCCTGTGGCAGGTGCCCTGCAGGAGGGGAGGGCTGGGTGACAGAGGCGGGGGACATTTGAGAACCAGGCATGGCTTGCACCCAGCTCCCTGCACCCCAGAAGTGGAGGGCAGCCCTGGGGAGGATGCCTGGCCGAGAGGTACCTACCAGCCAGGCCAGAAAGGATGTACACCTCTCCTCCGCAGCACTGGGAAATGGCCGAGAAGGCTTTTGTATGGCTTGGATGCATGGCCAGCCTGGCTGTGGAGGATGCCCTGGAGCAGCTTTCCCCCTCGGGTCAGCCACATATCAGGGTTGGAGCCAGGTTCCCCTGCAAACACCTCCTGCTCTTGTTGCTGGACTCCATGGGATCCCACAGGAGCTGCCCTGATGCCTGCAACAATCCTGGTTCCCTAGATCAGGTAGTCCTGCAGGATGTCTGGGGGTGCCTGAGTAGCTGTAGGTTGTGAAGTCCTTACAGGACACACGGAGTGTGCAAACATGTGTGTGTGTCCCTGTGCACGGCTTGCAGCCATGCACGCTCTGGGTCTGTGCTGTGCAGACTGAGCAGTACGGGTGGCTGCCCCATGCACTGCCTGCGTGCGTGCCCGGCTGGTTTTGGGCACAATTTCCGTGTGTCAGGGAGCCAGCAAGCTCTTCCCGGAGCATCTCTAGGCCGCGCTACCCAGGCTTGTGTCTGGCACATCCTTGTGGCATTCACTCAGCTCACTCGTTTTTTTCAATTTTCTTGTGCCCAGACAGATACAATCTCAATTCAAACCATGTCTTAATCTTGGGTACGGACCTCGGTGCCTTCTTTGTTTTAAAAAGCAGACATTTCCCCAACTTTTGCAATGTTTAAGCCAACTCAGAAAAGTTGGGCTGCCCTAAAGCTGTCTCTGTACTGGAAATAGGACCAGAAGTTTCCTCTTTTCTTCTCCTCAGCATCCCTGACTTGTCAGCTCAACACAGTCCAGCTGAGATGCTGATGTTTCTCTGCAAAGATCTTTCTTGTCACTAAGAATGGTTTTATCCTCATCCTATACTTTGCTTTTCCCCCTTGCAATTCCTTTGCTACGTTCCAGAAGAGATCCCTCCTCCACGAGCTAAGTCTAAGGTTTTAGCTAAATTGTTCTTTAAGGAAAAGCTCTTCATAAGACTCCATCTTTCTCATGTTCATCTCCAGGAACTCCATACACAGGTTGCTAGGAGGGATGTAATGAGACCATTTTGGGGTCACCCCTGTGCCCACGTGGTGCCTTTGTGGCTTTTCGTAGACTTTACCCCCAAAGTAATAGGACTTTGCCCTATTCCAGCAGATGAACCCATTTCTGCACTTTTTTTGGAGAAAAGTTGTTTTCATGGTTACATATAGCCTGGCACCTGACTCTGCTCTCCTTTTGGGGTGGTCTTCACAATAAGCAGCCCAAGAAGGTCTCCTTGGGTCAGCCGTGAGCAGGACCCTGTCTGTGCACAGGTTTGTGTGACAGTGAAATTACAGCAATGGGCTTGGTGAAGCCTCTTGGCACCTTGGCTCTCCTGCTGCCTGGTTAAAGCAATGTCTTAGGGATGCACGGTTTTGTCCAGATCCTCATATTCAAGGATTTCATCAGGGTTAAACTGGGTGCTAAAGGAATCACTAGTGGCTCCTTTTACAGGCAAGGGAGAGAGGTAAGTGCCTCCATCATCCCATCCTCAGACCTGAATTCACAGGGTGGTGAATTCACAGTTGTTAATTACAGCTGTGAGCGGTGCAGCCTTTTTCCTCTGGAGTAATGACTTTTGCAGTAATGGCTTGTCCCCTCATCGGTTCTTTGTGTTCCCACGTAACCCTCCCCCAAGCAGCGAGTGCAAGCATCTCTATCCAGCACACAGGGAAATCTAAAATCCAGGTTCCCTAAAGTAAGTGTAATCACAAGGGTCATTTTCAACCCTGCAGATGCTAAATCGTGCTCTGCTGACTGCTGGAAAACCTCTCCCTCTCCCTCCCAATCCATGCAGAAGTTTTGCAACAGCAGCAAATCCCCTGATAACCCTCCTATGCTGGAAGCAAAGCCCTCCCCAACTCAGCGCACCAATAAGTGTGCTGGGGCATAGCCAGCTCTGCAGAACATCAGCTTTGGTGATATCCCTCTGTTTCCCTCTCCGCTTGGGAGCTCCAGGCAAGTGCCGTACTTCTGAGGCAGTCTTTTTCTTTGGGTCCTAATTCAGGGCAGTTTGCAAAAGGATTAGTTTCTGTTTGAAGGGTTTTTTTTCATGCTCCAGGGTAGAATCTAGGCAGAAGAAGCAGTCTGAGGGAGAGAAGAGCCTTGCAGGGTCCCTTCCCATATCCAGTCAAACTGGCCGCCTGTAATGGTGTCAGTGGGATCAGGCTTGTGTTGGACCAGGTCTAGTGGGCTTGATAGCCCCAGAGTCACTGCTGGATAAGGTACAGCTCAAGTCCAGCTCTGTATGGGAACGCTTTAAGTCGCTTGTTGTGTCAGGTGTCTGAGCTGATGCTGGTACAGCTCATGATGAGCGTCATGCTGCACAGAGGTCTCTTCTCTCTACTTGTCCTTCATGCAGGCATGAAGACACTTGGGGACTCACCATCTCTGCACCTCATCCACAGGTACAGTTGTGGCTCCCAGGCTCCTTCGTCTCCTCTCACCCTTCATCTTTGCCTGGCTGAGAGATATCTAGCCCCACTGTGGCTTTTCTACTTCCAGCCCCCAGCAACTGTCCACTGGCTCTGGAGGTAAGTGCATGGTACAGCTCATTTTGTTACTGCCCAACTCTTTGCCTTGCATCCTAAATCCCAGTGGCTCCATCCACGTGGCCTCTTGGGACAGCTCCAAACTGCTTCTTGGGAACAGCCCCATCCACGCTGCCCTCCAGCAATGGTGCTGGAGATTTTTTTGACAGTCCCAGCTCCCCAAGCTTCTTCCATGCTTTGCAAGGCAAGCTGCTCACTTTTTCAAGCAGTTCTCCCTGAAGCACAGGGAGACACCCATGCTCTTGGGCAGGTTGCATGGCCTCCTGCTGTACCATGAGCCTCTCCACTGATCTCCACCAACAAGTTTAAATCCAGCAGCGAGTCCATAAGTTGTTCCATGGCTTGTTTGCCCAGTTGTTGGCTTCTGGTGTAGGTCAGCTTGGTTCCTGGCTTGAAGTCCTATATCAAGACCTTGCCCTAGTTCAGGATAAAGGATTGCATTTCCAAGGACAGCTTCACAACCTGTGGCCACTAAGTTGACCATGAGAAAGTCCACTTCCATATCCTTCCAGGTGGCTCTTCATCTGGGCTCTGATGTTTAGTGCAGGGCCTGGTCATGCTATGCAATGGAAAGTCATGCAGAGGGGTCTGATGGGGACCAGGAGCAAGGCAGGGGCATCAGCCTGGGGCTGAGCCTGGAGGAGTAGGAGGAGAGAGGCAACCCTGTGACACATCAGTTTGGGTACCAACTCATGGGCACATTTGTGCTCCAGTGGGTTGGACAGATGGAGGAGACTCTTTACAGCAAATGTCCTGCCAGGGCAAGTAGGGCTTTCTTCCAGCAGGGATCAGATCCACTAGGGTGTATCTGGCTGACCAAAGGCTCCCCAAACACCACTGGCTCTGCAGACCATGACTGCAGAGGGACCCCAGGGCTGGCGGCTCTGATGGAGACCCTGATGCTGAGTCCAAGCAAACCCATCCTCATGCCGGGGGCAGCACCACTCACAGTGTGCTGAGGGACTCCACCGTGAGTATCTGCCCTGCTTGTGTCTGTGCTTTCTTGTTGTCTTCTCCCAGCTCCTCTGCTCCTTCTGCATTGCCCCAATGAACTCCAGTGTTCCTGATCCCAAGGGACCCTTGGGCTGGGCTGTCAGGCTGCTTTTCTGGCCTTGACACCAATTTCCACAGTGATTCCTGTTTCATCTCCCTTGTTCTGTCCAGGTCTGCAGTGATTTAGTGCTGGTAGAAAGCAATAGTTACAACCCAGTGTCTTCTCCAGGGCCACCACCAGCCTTGTCTCGATCCTCCCACATGCACAGGAGCATCCTGAATTTGTATGCTCCCTAACTTCTGAAAGTTTATCTGAACTGCCTAAAAAGTGCTGCTTTTGGCCAAAACTGCCTTTAAATCCTCCACTCGAATCCCCACGGTCCTGCAGCAACTGAGTGGCTCCATCAGGTGAACATTTTCCCACCTACAATCCTGCCCAAAGGAAAGGGCCCTGCAAGCTTTTTTTCTGCTCATCTCTGAATAAACCTCCCAGCACCCGATCTCCTCCCCTGCGGTCTCTCCCTCCCTCGGCAGCTCGTGCCCGGCTGGGCAGCCTCTTCCTGCTCTCCAGCTCAGACACCGAAGCGAGTGCAGCCTTGGGTCAAGTGTAATCATTTTTATAGAGCTGGGGATCAATAGCCGCTTGAGATAAATGCTGTGTGTCAGAGTCCCCCTTGGATCCTGGAAAGCCAAAGCAACACGACACGAAAGAGCACTTACTATATTACTGCTGCAGGCGGGTGGAGGGGCCAGAGCTCCGTGCCAGATGCTTGGCAGAGCTTCGGGAGCAGTGGCAGGATTCGTGCACGGCCTCTCTGAGGGGGTAGGGGAGAGCATCCCTACTGCTGCATAGCCCTTCCCTCTGCCCATCTTTCCCTGGCCTGCAGGTGCATCCCTGTATTACAGAGCACAAACCTCAGCCGCAAGGACACCCGGGGGTCGGTGGCTTCATCCCAAGCCAATGGGTAAGGCAAGGAAAGCATCCTATAGATACATATAGATTTAACGCCATTCTGCTCCAAACCCTCTGTTTGGCAGGTTCTCTTATGGTATATAGTCTTTACTGCCTGTTTGGCTCTGCTGTGTTGCTGTGGGCTGTTAGAAGAGCTAGAGCCCCCCCTCAGCTGAGATTGCCAGGGACAGACACCTAGATCCAGCCCTTGCAAAGCACTTTGGGACAAGGTGTTGGATAAGCGTCAACAGGAAAACTCTGGGAATACTCTAAGCTGGCTAATAGTTCTCCTGGGATGGAACCAAATTTACTTTGGGCAATTGATGGTTTGAAGAGGAAAATGTGGGGATGTGACGGAGGTGGCTGGATGGGCACACATCTTGTGACAGGTATCCTTTTATTCTTGCATGATGCTTTCTGTGGTGCAGTGTGGTTGGTCTGTGGCTTGTTATGGATGTGTGGAGCTTGCCTAAGTGGACCGAGAGCCTTGTCATCTGAGGCTTTTGCCTTCCCCTCCCTTTCCCTGTCTCTGCCTCTGGCCCCTCTGTAGCTGTTGCGATGGAGTTGTGCTCAGGAGCTCAGTGCATGGGATTTTTAAGTGCTCAGAGGTATCTGTTCTACAAGGAGAGCAAGAGCTCATAACACCCTCCCCACCACAGAATCACAGAATCATAGAATCATTTAGGTTGGAAAAGACCCTTAAGATCATCAAGTCCAACTGTTAACCCAGCACCGCCAAGCCCACCACTAAACCATGTCCTTAAGCACTACATCTACACAGCTTTTAAATCCCTCCAGGGATGGGGACTCAACCACTTCCCTGGGCAGTCTGTGCCAGGGCCTGACAGCCCTTTCGGTGAAGAAATTTTTCTTAATATCCAATCTAAACCTGCCCTGGCACATGTTCATGTTCAGACCACACTGAGAAAGGGGTCAGCTTTAGCCCTCCATAGCCTGGCCCAGCTTGGCTTGGGAAATGAAAATTGATGCTTGGCCTGGTAAGATGCAGCATCATAAAGTTGGCGTAGGAGTCCAAGGAATGGGCAAGCAATGGATCTCGTGACTGCCACCCATCCCTGGGTAGTTCCTCCATCCAGTACTCATCTCTCTTACTGGTTTCCTGTGGTGGTGGCTGTGGATGTGTCACTGCAGTAGGAGTGGAGGATCTGGAGAAGTAGAGATCTTCTCTGTGGACCTTTAGTCTCTTTGTGTGGGACGCTGTAGGGTGAGAGTTAGAGTTAGGGTCTGCAAGAGAGGCATTTTATAGCAGCATCCTTTTGAAAGAGAAATTGTTCTCCATTGCAAGAGAGATCAGTTCTCAGTGGGGCTTTCTCTGCACCAATCCCATTGCTCCCCAATGGCAACCAGCATCAGGATGGGGATGTGGGGGAGCAAGGCTGGGTGCATGCCACAAAGCAATGAAAATAGGTGAGCGTAGTTTAAGGTGGCTTCGACCTGCTGAGCAACTACACATGCAGCCACCTTTCAAAACAGAAAAGCTTTAGGCAGCCTGAATGTTTTAGGTCTGTATCACTGAGAACTGAAATGCACTGACAATAGTCAGGATACATGGGGAACCCGTCCATCTCACCTCCATCCTTTTCTGGTTAGTTTATCCGGTGACCCATCCATACATCAAACCATTTCTAATCCATCCTCTCAGTGCTGCAGAGGAAAGTTTGACAGGCGGAGAAGGAAAGTGCCAGCTCATCAATTCTATTATTGTTGCAAATGAATTTTATGCATGTATATTTAGATACGTATATATGATCTGCGGTTATTTACTAAAGAAAGACATTTAAATCTATAGGAGGTATCACTGTGGCCAAGATCTTATCAAACAGAAAAAGCAATACGGAACAGAGCAGCTCTTCCAGTCAGAGTCCCGTTCTCTGTCTTTCTCCATCCACCACCACCATGCAGTGACTTTTGAGGCACATCCAAACTGCAGATTCCTCACCCCAGAGGCTAAGCCCCATCAGTATGCATGGACAACAACTGAAAGCATGCCTCCTTGGCCCTGATGAGACCCTGGTAGGACACCTGAACCGTATACTTGCTCTGACCAAGGCTGCCAGCTTTGCATCACCCAGGCTGTTGCAGATGCTGCTGTAAGAGAGTTGTGGTGGTCTGGTGTCAGCCCTGGATTCGATCCCAGGGGATGTTTTACCAGTGAAATGCTCCCTCCCCACTTCTTCCTCTCCTTCATCTGAAGTTGGGCAGGTCGAGCTGGGTCTGCTCCTCCATGTATCTCCCCAAGGCTCCCTTCCACCTCTGATCATGGCTTTCTGAGTCTGGGTCCTTCTCCTAAGCACAGTGGCTGTTCCCCCTCCTCATTGCTGATTTGGTCCTCACTCCCCCTGTCCTTCTCCTGAACCTGGCTCCACACACAGAGCACAGGCAGCCAGTTTATAAAAGATCAGTGTCATGGTTTAACCCCAGTCGGCAACTAAGCACCACGCAGCCGCTCGCTCACTCCACCCCGGTGGGATGAGGGAGAGAATCGGAGGAGTAAAAGTGAGAAAACTCATGGGTTGAGATAAAGGCAGTTTAATAGGGAAAGCAAAAGCCGCGCGCACAAGCAAAGCAAAACAAGGAATTCATTCGCTACTTCCCATCGGCAGGCAGGTGTTCAGCCATCTCCAGGAAAGCAGGGCTCCATCCCACGTAACGGTTACTTGGGAAGCCAAATGCCATCATGCCAAATGTCCCCCCCCTTCCTTCTTCTTCCCCCACCTTATATACTGAGCATGATGCCATACGGTATGGAATAGCCCTTTGGCCAGTCTGGGTCAGCTGTCCTGGCTCTGCTCCCTCCCAGCTTCTTGTGCACCTGGCAGAGCATGGGAAGCTGAAAAGTCCTTGACCAGTGTAAACTCTACTCAGCAAGAACCAAAACATCAGTGTGTTATCGACATTATTCTCATCCTAAATCCAAAACACAGCACTCTACTCGCTACTAAGAAGAAAATTAACTCTATCCCAGCTGAAACCAGGACAATCAGTCTCGCAGAGGGGCTGCTCTTCCTTGCTTTGGCTAAATTGCCTTGTTGTGCCTCAGTTTCCCTGCTATGGGTGGTGGGTTATGTTCTTGCCCCTGCAAGTATCACAGCCTTAGTGCTGGCGAAGACCATACCCCATCTCATAGTTGCCTGTGAGGGTTTGGTCCTTGCATGACCTTTCATGCCTCAGCAAGACTGACTAAACTTTAATACCTTCCCTTCTCTTCCTCCTTATGGGTGCTCAGCTGATGGACACCCATCTCCTGGCCCCAAACCACATGGGTGCTGGTTGCCTTGTGTTGCAGATGAGGAAACCCAGGCTGTGTCCACACTGCAAGGTACAAAACAGGCTCTGGAGTGGGAGAAGCACCGTGAACACTGCTGTCCCAGGGCATCCTGTCCACACAGCTGCCCCCTCACCTGGGGACCTGGTGTTATTTGGTGGCCCTGAGCCACAGTGGTGTTGAACAGTTCACACCATCCAGCTATGCTCCCTCATCATCCCCAACCGGCGCATCCCATCCACGCTGCCCATGGGTACAACCCTGGCTGCACACCCACCCCAGGCATTGCAGCCTCTGACCTGGGCTAAAACCATGCCAGGAACCCTCATAGCAACACAACAGCCTGGAAGATGTTCCCAAATGATCTTTAAATTGCTGGGCACACAGCTGCTCTGTCCCATTGCAATGGTCTACATGATGTGTGATGTATGTGGTACCCAGAAGGCTCACGGGACCCAGAAATATCAAGTTTTGCAGAGGTGGAAGATGACCAAGGGGGTTTGCTGCATGTTGGATGGAGCTCCAGTACCTGACATGAGCCAGGGGTCACAACACCATGGGTGGCTTTGTGGCTGGTGGAGAAGATCCTGACCAGGCTGGAAAGCCAGGGCTGTGACAGGGCTGTGCAAACCTGCTCAGCGGCCGTTCGAAGCAGCAGGAAGCTGGGAATGGCCTCTCCCGCTCCGGCAGCCTGCAGTTAAATATCGACAAGGGAGGACTGTTTTTAAGGGATAGCTAATTTTATGAGCAATCATCAAGGAACGCGGGGATGCCACTCTCTCATCCAATATCCTGTCTCTGAGAGCATCCCCTCCCATCTGCTTCGGAGGAAGGAGTCAGCCCCTGTAATGGACACTTATCCAATAATATGCCAATGGGGGCAGTTTCTTGCTAACCTCAAGTGGTTAGTGTTTGGCGTGTGTCCTGAAACACAACACTGACATCCCTCATAAATATTTATCCCAGCTGCTGGGGCCGCGTAGGAGATGTTTGACTATCTACAGCCTTTGTGGGAGTTTTCAAAGCACTTGTTTCAAAGAGACCTGGTGCCCTGCTGCGCTCAGGGCAAAGTGCAGCTCCTGAGTCAGCTCTGATCTGCTGTCGCAAAAGTCTCCGGGGAGGAAACACGCCCAGGAACACGTTGGGGTGCAGTCACTGTCATCCGGATTTGCATACTAACTGGGACCATGGCACGGACCTTCAGTCACCGTCCCTAATTGTCAGCACAGGGCTTAACACCGTTTCCACCCTGACTGGCTGCCGTGGTCCTGGGTGGCTTATGGACACGGTGAGGGGCTGGCGGAGACCAGGGGGGTTTCCCTGGCAGGTGCTATGGATGAGGCCACCATGCTGATCTGCCAGTGGAGACAATCAAATGTCACGCTCCAAGGCTCAACCCGTGTGTCCCCAGAGGTCAGGAAGGGATTGCCCACTGGGACTGGGAGGCCAGGGAGCAAGGGTGAGGTTAAGGCTCCAAAGACCCCGTTTATTCCCATGTTACAGGCCCTTTTGGCATGGTGTGTGAGCACGCCAGGCTCCACGGCAATGCTCTGTGCTGCCCCAGGGGACCCTGCTGCATGTTGCAATATCCAGGCTGTGCATTGCAATCCTCCCGCTCCCCTCTGTTGATACTCTGGGAGAATATCGCTTTTATTTCTGCTAGTAGACACACTCTCCTCCCCCTGTTTTTCTCCCTGGGCTGCTCTGAGCCTCCCCCAAGGGACACACTGCGGGGAGTCACAGCAGAGCCCCAGGGGACCCTGGGCAGCCACTAGACCTCCCTGCGACCCTCTGCCCTCCTGCTGTTGGACACAAGCAGGCTCATTTTTTTTGGTGGGGGTGCAAGGGTTAAGCCACCCCAGTTGCCCTTGTCCTCTTGGAGCAATGAATTAGCCTCATCACTCAGTCCAGGTCCTCCGCCCCTGGAGCAGCACCCAACGCAACCCTCCCTCCCCCAGCTCCTGGGGGCAGCCAAGCCTGAAGCCCCTCTCACTTCCCACTAGCGCGAGCAATGTTATTCTGCACCGAGGCAATTACCTCCATCTAATTAAAACCAAGGCGCGTGCCATCCCTCAATGACATGGGGGTGGAGGTGGCAGGGAGCAGGAAAGGCTGCTGCTGTCTGCCTTATCCCCCCTCTTTCCAGCCCTCCTCCATCTCCCTCCCTGGCCCTGCTAGTTCCCTGTGGGACTTTGCTATGGGGCTGCTCCCCAGAAAACCCCAGAAAGCTCGTCAAGGTGGGCAAGGGGGAGGGGGAATGGGAGGAGGGACAGAAAATAGATTGATGCTAATGATTTTGCAGAAGGTGCTTCTGTGTGTGCGTGTGTGTGTCTGCGTGCACATCAGCTCTGGGGGTCTTTGTCCCATCCTTTCCTGCCACCCCTCCCCTCCAACCCTTTAACAGCCACTCAGCTCCAGAAGCTCTTGATTGACTTTAAATGTAATTAAATTGTAAGCATGCCGAGCGGCATAATTCAGGGAGGTTTCATTGCCCATCAGAGAGCGTGAGGGAGCGGAGACAGAGGGGTGTTAATAATGCACTTTTTATTGGTGTGCAATTGGAAGAGGTTCAGGGGATTTGTGGAGAGGGGGGTGTTTGGGGAGGAGCCTTGGACCAGGCAGGGGATTGGGGTCAAGGAGGGTGAGTCTGGGGTTTTTTAGCTTCAATCCCAAAGGTTCTGGGAGGGATGGGGGGTGTCCCATGGTAAGTGAGGTGGGATGTCCCTGAGGCACTACCCCATGGGAACACTGCCTCTTTGGGTCAGTCCCCAAGGGATGCAGGGATTAAGATCACCCTGGTGCTGTGCAAAGGAGCATCCAGCCCAGTCCTTCTCCGTGGCCTGGCTACCTGTCTTTGGATATTTTCCAGGTGCTTCAGGGCTGTGCTTAGGTCTGGACTGGGATGGAGGCGGTGGCTTGTCAGCCTTGCTATGCTCTGCCATGGGTCATGGATCTCCTCTCTGCATGAGGATGGACGGAGACCTGGTGGGAAGCAGGGGCTGCTTGTGCTATTTCAGTAGAGATCTCCCATCACACCCAAGGGTATGCAGGCACCATGAGGAACAAGGAGAAGCAGAAAGCCAGGCCCCAGCGTCTGGATCTGGTGTTTCAGCCACAGTATTTCCTCTGAGCAAGGAGGGCATTCGCCTTGCACAGTCAGGCATGTCCAAACTCAGGATGAGGACTTCTGTTTTCTTGCATAGCGGCTTGTTATGCATCCTTGCTGTCTCCTGTCACATGGAGACTGTGCTTTAGGTCTTCTGGGGAAACCCTGTTGTCCTGAATACAGACTTTCACTAAACTGGCTGATATTTCCTGAGCTGGATGCCAGCTTTGAGCTGATGCTGATTTTTGCCACTTGTCTGTTTTTTTGGATTCCACCAGAAAGCACTTCTGCTGTTTCCTCTAGAGGAGAAAGTGGGCAAATATATTCCTGGGGGAGAGATCCTTGCACCAGTTTTGTTAAGGAGTGCTTCCCACCTAAAACCTCTTAGATATAGTCTTCATGTTGAGGCATCATCCTCTCTACAGTGCTACTGTTACAGAAGTTTAGCAAAACTCATCGCATTGTGCTGTGCATTTCTTTGTTTCTCCTCTTTTCTTCAATCAGTGGTATGATCTCTTGCCGAGCCTTTGGGGTTGCTGTGTTTACGGGGCTCGCTGGGGTGATCTGTACAACTTATACATTGGTTTAACGTTTTATTGGGCTTCAGGCTGCCCCTAATCCCAGGACTGACAGCTCCATACTTGGCTCGATCCAGGGCAGCTCTGGAAAACTTCTACACTGCAAGGAAAGACCTAGCGGAGGTTCACCTGGTGTAATGCAAGGGAACGTGGGGGCATATCCTAGCTCTTTGCTGGAGAAACAAGATGCACATCTATCTAGACATCAATGATATCGAAAGATGCCCCACAGAACCTGAGCAGGTTGAAGGTGACTTCAAGATTCATAAATGTTGATGCTTTTGGAGGCTCTGCTGTCACTGCCTTGTTTGCGGATGCTGTTTGTTGCAAAGAAGGATTCAGTGGCGTGACGTTACCCTCCTGTCTCTAACCTGTTGTACACAAGCCTAGATGAGTTTTACCGAGCTGTGCTTAAGACTGGATTCAGAGGCATTATAAGCAGAGACACAGTGGGACCTGGGGAAGGTACTGCTGGTCCATACTGGTGTGCGCAGGTGTGTCTGGGTGCGTGTCAGCTGGCATGCACCATCAGTGGACAGGACAAGGCATAAGCACTGGCTATACAGACAAATATTTGCCTAAAGTCTCCAACAGGTTTTGGAAATTGTGCCTGTTTTAGTTAAAATTTATGCTTGGGCATGGCCTTGAAGGTTCAGAGCCAAAACACCTGGGTTCTTCTTTGTGCTCAGGCTCTGCGCTTCTGCTTGAGTTTCAGAGTCTGCCAGTTGTGTGACCTATGGCAAGTCAGGGCCCTCTCTTCCACCTCATTTTTGTCATCTGTCACGTTGGGCCGTGATGCCTCAGTTCTTACAGTGCTTTGAGATTCACAGGTGACAGTGTGGGATGGGGCTGTGGAGCGGTATTCCCTTGGGAATGAAGGCATGGCTGAAAGGTTTAGGAGTGCAGCAGGTCTGGCTTCCAGAAAGGAAGTATCTCGAGTAGCGTTTCTTGTGGTGGAAGGTGGTTTAGGGACTGTGTTTCCAGAGGAAGGAGGACATCTCTCAGTTTGTTGCATGTGCTCTGAGAAGCAGCTGTCTCCTGGAAGGGGACCTCTGACACCCCTGCAGAATTACAGCTATCCTTCAAAGGAGAGCCACAGGGTGATGAGACCTGGTCACTACATCTTCAGTCACCTGCTGGTTTGTCCTCTTTCTAAATTCCCAGGTTTGGAGGTCTGTCTGGGCCAACGTCTGTCCCTGTGGCATCTTGCATGGTGCTTTGCTGTTCGCTGCAGAAACACCACCTCTCCACTGCCATCTTTCTCAGCTTTGAAGAAGATCTTTAGAACAACCCGACTCACATGCCAAAGCAGTCAGTTGAAACCACTCAAGATGCATTTACCCTCGATGCTCTTGGTGTTTTGTTCCCATGGCCATGTTTTGTTCCCCCAGGAGCCTGGGGTTGTGTGGGACCACCGACAGCCCAGTTCAGCCCACGGAGCAGAGGGTGGGAGCTGCAGGTGAGAAGCCGTAACTCTCAGCTACCAGAAAGCTGGTCAGCGGGGCCAGGGAAAGCGGTGCCAGGCATGGAGTGGGTCCCCATGCCTGGTTAGGCCAGGCAGAGCCCGCTGGAGCAGCTGATGGGGTGGAGGGGGGTGGGGAGCGGATTAAAATTCTCGTTTCTTCACGCTGGGTGAGAATGATACAGTGGATTAGGCTGGGAGCTGCTCCTGGCTGCGGTGCTCTGCTGAATTAGCAACATGTTTGAATGAGATAAAAGGGGCAGCTTACCCCATCGCCCTCGTTCCACTAATCCCACTACAGCTGTGAAATGAATAGCAGCAGATCCGCTTTACTCCCTTCACTGACTATTTTCTACTCTTGAGACCGATGCAGCTCCGTACCGCTTTACCAAACCTGGCCCCAGAGGCGTATTCCTCCTTTGGCCAGATGCTCACTCTTCTGTGAAGGCTACCTATCCCAGGCCCTCTTGGGACAGGGGACTCGTGGCAGAGCATGAAGCAGCAGAGAGTGGGGCTGGCTGCCCTGGGCAGAGCCTGTCTACCTTACCATGGCCTTACAAGGGTCCTTGTCACCCTGGTGTCTGGCCACCGATGTGCTGGAGGAGGGAAAAGGCATCCCTGTTATAGCAGGTCACCTCAGCAGCGTGTAAACGGTGGGTGTTTCTACTGCTTCTCACTGGGAGTCTGTTAGGCAACTAAATTGAGGATGCTCCTTGGCGCTGCAGCTGGGGCTGACTCTGGCTGGCTTTGCTCCCACCCCACCTCCGCTTCACTAATGGCACTTTACCTTGCAGTGGCATCTCTTGCTTGTTCAGGGACATCCCAGTCTGGGACTGATCACAGCTCTAGGGATGTGGATAATGCCCAGGGAAGTGGTGCAATCACAGTCCCTGGAAGTGTTCAAAAAACATGTGGATGGGGTGCTTAGGGACATGGTTTAGAGGTGGACCTGGCAGTTAGGTTAATGGTTAGACTCAATGATGTCAGAGGTCTTTTCCAGCCTTAACGATTCTATGATTCTATGATAGCGTCTCCCAGTGCTGGAGGTGGTCCCACCAGCTTGCTAGTGGGCAGACCATGGGGCAGACAGAAGCTTCAAAGGGTCAAGAGTGTCCTAGTGCACTCTCTTCTCTTTCAGGTGTGTCTCAGTATGGTTCAGACCACCCTTTCACACAAGTTTCACCATGTTGCAGTGTAGACCTTGTGATAACTTAGGACGACAATGCTCCATCTCCCTTCATGCAAAGAAAGATTTCTGGAGGAAGATGGGAGAAGGAGACTGTAAATACCCAGGTAAAGATGCTGTGTGCTAGAGCTTGGAGCAAGGGGTTGCAACCAGTCTCTCGGTCTGTTGACCTGCTCCTGGCACTGAAACGCGTTATCACATTGTTATCACAGTGAGACCAGGAGTCACAACAACTGGATGTCACTCCACTGGAGCTGGGGAGCTCATAGGTGTCCTTCTCCAAGTCACTTAAAGGCTGGGTTTCATCCCTTCTGTTTTGGGAGTTGTCACATAGATGTGTCCATCTGAGTAGGGTGTTTAGACTCCTGTTACAACCAGAAGTTTAGATCCGTGCCATCCACAAAGCTGAGGGAGTAAATTGTCCACTCAGATGTAGTTTTCTGCTTTAGGAAGAGTGTAAAAGTTCCCTCAGCTCCACTAACTGTATCAGCTCATTCTCCATCAATGGGAAAAGGGGCCTGAGGTGGAGGTGTCTCCATTGCAGATACATCGTTTAGCCAGATGAATCCCATCAAAATGCCTTTTATCCAGATCTTCACGACATGGCTATGTAAAACACAGTTACCGTAGGATCGGACCCATCTGATTGCACAAGAGTGTCCCAGATTTGGAAGCAGGAAGGCTGGAAAAAGTTTGGTGTGTTTTCCTCAAAATTCTGTATATGCAGATTCAGAAATAGTTCAGCTGGAAATAGCTCTTCCAGAGGAAGGTTCAAGAGAGCCCACAAGGAACAGAGATGGTGTAATGCATCCCATGGAGCTTCATCCTCCTTCCTGCCAGGGAAATGGTTTACTGCAGCAGGGTTGGTTTGTGTGTTCAAATTTGTGGCCCTTAAATTATTCTAGTGGAGGTTCAGACCTCTACAGTAGTAAATGTAAACTGCTAGTTAAGAGACTTGTTTCGCTTAGTTACTCTTCAAAAATAGCTCAGAACTAACCTACTATGTCCACTGTAGTTAATTAGCCAGTATTAAATAGCAGAACTCCACTGGCTGCTGGAACTCTACTACCCACATTGGTGAGGGTGAAAGGTTTTGGCCTCACTGCTAGAAAATAGTTCTGCACCCATATAATTTCCTTAGCTTTTGTGGCTGAGGGCTCCAGGTGGCAAAGCACTGTCTTAATGTGTGAAACAAGAGATTTGACCTTTCTCGCATTATTCCTCTGCTGCAGTAACTATTTGAAACCCAAATATGCTTGCTGTGTGTCCCATGCTCTCTGCTCTGGAAGGACCTTGCTGCCTTTCCCTGCATGGCTCTGTGTCTTTTGATCACCGTTTTGAAGTTCTGAAGAGACTATTGAAACCACAACACTTGGTGTTATACCCCCCAGCCCTGCCTTAAACCTTGGGATTTCCCAGCAAGATAATTGGGCTGTGTCTTGCAGAGAGGCTTTGTTCAGGTGGTCTGAGCATCCAGGACATCTCTTGGTGACGCACGGGAGCCAGATGTCATCTAGTTGTCTCCTTCTTTTTCTGCAGGATGCCTCATGCCATCCTGGGCATGGGTCATTCATTGCTCCAGCACAATTGTCCCCAACCCTCTGCCTCCAAAACACCAGTTGCCAGCTGTGAAGGTGGAGGTTGAGCTTTCTAGAGGTATTTGACACTCAGAGCCCAACAGCGCACAAAAACATCACCTTTGCTGATCCAGAGCTGCAATTAGTTGATGCTTTTCTGCAGTTGCGGCCTAATTTCAGCATGATGAGTTCAAAAGTGATTGCCTGATGAGTAACTCTGATCCCCTCATCTCCAGGTGCGGCTGGTCCCAGATGCAGCCATTGAAGAAAAGCCTCCTAACAGCAAGGTGAGGCTGATGATCTGGCCCTGGCCTGGATTTGCATGTTCAGTTGGATTCAGCTCCCTTAAAGAGTGTTGGCACTGAGTTTAAAGCACCAGCTGCAGAAGGAGGTGCTGGATCCCTTGGGCAGAAGGGACAGTGGTGTGAGGGTGTCCTGAACAGAGATGACACCTTGCCCAAGCGTCCCAGTCTATTCTCCTCGTCCATTGCTTGGACAATCAGATGAAGGTGCACAGCTGCATTTGCACCTCCGTCCCAAAAGGTGAGTCCTGTTTGTGTGTCATCACCCACAGTTCCCCTCCACATCCTGCTGGCCCACAGTCCCCAGTGAGGTGGCATCCTTCACATTATCAATTTCAAAGACGTCTCTATTAACAGGACAATGGAAGAATAAGCACTTTCCTTTATTCATTTACCCGCTGTCTGATAATATCATATTGATGATAATTTTCCTTTAATGGACCATTTGCAGTAATTATGATGCAGTGGGTGAGTAATTGTATCTGACGCCCAGTGCCTCCTACGTAACTCTGCAAACTTAATTCACTTGATTGTCTGAGAGGGAGGGAGGGAGAGAAGGAGTGAGACAGAGCGAGGACTGTGTCATAGGCCTCTCTCCCCTCCCAAATGGCCACTAGAGCAAATTATTGCTTCTTGGGCCTCTGCAGCCCACAGACATCTGAAGAATGTGCTCCAGTGCCTCTTGTTCTGTAAGGTGATACATCCCTTTCCCCTTTCTTCCCTTTTGTACCAGTTCCCAAATTTGCCTTCTCTGTCATATTGTCTCCTTTGGAAACTCACTTTCCCCATTTTCGCCTTCTAGCATGAGTTTCTACCTTGCTTGTTGGGTGCTTTTTCCCATTGCCCACCATCAGGCTCTCCACTTGGATGAAGCAGATGGTGAAGGTTGCCTCTCCTGCAGGCACCACTTTGCACTCTCTTTGCATTATACATCTTGTTTCATGAGGGACCTTGGTCTGTGCCCTTCATGGAAGCTGCCCTCCAGGAACCCCAGGCAGGGGGACTGCTGCATTTTAATGATGTATGTGATAGCAACACCTTGAAGAGAGGTTTTTTTCATGCTGTGAGCCTTGCAAAGCCAAAGGAAAAATAGATTTTCTGCCCCAACTGCTCATCTTCCTGACTACATCAGTGTGGGGTGGCCTCCATCAGTTGTTGCTATGCTGGATTCACTCCAGCCAGTCCCGTCTTGGTGTCTTCCTTTAAAAAGTGCCAATTAGCCTTGCCAGACCTGGGATAGGCCCATGCCCCGACTCTCTGAACCATTCTCTCCTCCTCTGTGGCTTGCTGGCATGTATGTACTCTGCGGGGAGCAAAAGGCAGACCTCCAAAGTGGCTTGCAGGCCTCTCTGACTTACAGCAAGGACCATCGCTCAACGCCAGCTTTCTGTGCATAGTATCTCTGATTGCTTCAGGGACTTGTGGGGCCTGGGCAATCCAGCAAAAGTGGCGTGGTGCTGTGAGAGGGGCTGAGCTCTCTTCCAGGCTGCACTTCGTAAGCTGAATCAGCCCTGGGAGTAGCGGGCAGTGGCACCTCTGTGATGGTTTCTGTGGTATCCAGGGTGTTAGCACGCAGCTATGCTCAGCCATTGACACCTTTGGGTGCAGAGTGTGGAGATGCCCCAAACAGCAAGCTGCTGGGAGAGGGGAATGGCCATGGATCAGCTACCACAGGCTGCAGTCTGTGTTCATGAGAGTGGTGGGATTGTGGACCAGACCCTTGTGTTACCTCCCTGCCGTATTGCCCTACCCTGCCCCAAGCTGATCTGGATGCAGCGGTGCTTCAAGTGGTGCTCTGGGAATCCATCCATGATTGCCTTCCCGACTTTCCTGCTGCTCTCATAGGGTAACATCTGGAGCTGGCGAGGTGGAGTGACTTTTGCAGATAGGCAGTGGTTGGAGAGATGGTATCGGGCTTCCAGGTGAAATGCTATCGTTAAAAACCATCAAACAAATGAAATCTGTTCCCTTCCAATTTCCCAGGCTGCCCAAGTCCCTCCAGTTTCCAGGCAGTCAATAGCATTTCTGTTGAACACCTTGGGTAGGGCAGGAGGATGGGCTTTCAGGGGACAGCTGCTCACACCCCTGGTGGTGCTGGG